>JAXRVH010000022.1:0-495328 GCA_034640345.1 Drechslera avenae
GGAGCGACTATCGTCCAGGCAGCTCAGCCAGCGGCGAAGCGGGATGCCCGTGGCAGCCGTCTCGGTAGTGCTGCCAAGGGTGCCGCTGATGGTCTTGGTGCCATCGTTGATGGAGCGACTATCGTCCAGGCGGCTCAGCCAGCGGCGAAGCGGGATGCCCGTGGCAGCCGTCTCGGTAGTGCTGCCAAGGGTGCCGCTGATGGTCTCGGTGCCATCGTTGATGGAGCGACTATCGTCCAGGCAGCTCAGCCAGCGGCGAAGCGGGATGCCCGTGGCAGCCGTCTCGGCAGCGCTGCTAAGGGCGCCGCTGATGGACTCGGTGCCATCGTTGATGGAGCGACTATCGTTCAGGCGGCTCAGCCAGCCGCGAAGCGGGATGCCCGTGGAGGTAGCCGTCTCGGCAGTGCTGCTAAGGGTGCTGCTGATGGTCTCGGTGCTATCGCTGATGGAGCAACTATCGTCCAGGCGGCTCAGCCAGCTGCGAAGAGAGAGCTACTGCAAAAAGAATCTGTTCCTTTTTGCGCTGAGCTAGGCCTCGGATGCCAGGAGACACCTGAGCAACGTCTTGCCTGCGGGGCTGGCTGCGGTACCATCCATGTCTAGACTGATTCAATTGTTAGAAGATTCTTTTTTGGGTGGGAACTAGATTATAGATTATAGACAAGCAACTCAATTGATTTCAGCATCTGAAACCCAACAACTCATTGATGAAACTAACACTGTAATTCGTGGGAATACAGAAAACTCGACAAGTGACGAATATCGAGGCAGGCAGGCAATACCTTCCTGCCTATCTAGCACCACTCCTGATTTGAAAGCTACAGTGCTAGAAGCAGCTTAAGAGGGCGAGTACATCGGCATGTATATGGATCATCGAGTATTCCCGTGGATGATGCTTCACGCTTACAGCACGGTATATGGAAATCTAACGATACAGTCAGCCCTTGTGTTTGGGAGTTTGTAGAATGGCGAGTGCACGAAAATGTTCTGCCTCCTCTCTTGTACGACAGTACTCGTCCTTGGCGTAATAGCCAAACTGAAGCACCATCGCCTACCTGATTCGTCCAAAAAAAACTCCCTCGAAGCTTTGCTCTGCTCCACCCGTCAGATTATCTCGCGCTTCGCATATGAAACCAGAATTGCTGTTAATATAGTCATTGAAGAAAGACAAAAAGAGAGCGAAGCAGAGTGAGTGTTATGAAATAGAAAGATGGTATGTTGAACCAGTTGAAACCAACCAGCAAATTGACAGAGAATTCTCACTAAATCTCATTGAACATTTCATGCCCCTCAGGTATATGTACTACAGTTAGAGCTTGATCCTGATTGACTTTGACTGCATATACGCCAGCAAGCCCTCCTTGCCCAACTCCCGGCCCATCCCACTCTGCTTGTAGCCGCCAAAAGGCATGGTGTTATCGGGTGCATATCCAGAGTTGATACCAATGGTACCAGCCTTGATTTTGGAAGAAACACGAAGCGCGCGTGAGAGGTTTTCGGTGTATATTCCTGCTGACAGCCCTAGTAAAAGAAGTCAACAAGTTAGCATGCGTGTTTCCGCCCGCATTCAGAGTCACCGCTCACCGTAGCTTGTGTCGTTGGCCAGCTTAATAGCCTCTTCTTCAGTCTCAAAGGTCATGACCGACAATACTGGGCCAAATATCTCTTCCCTGTAAATTGTGCTGTCTTTGCTGGGATTCAGGAATATGGTTGGAGTGACAAAGGCACCCTTGTCTCCCTTGCGTTCACCGCCAACAAGCAACTTCGCTTCTGACTTGCCCGCTTCAATGTAACCGAGTACACGCTCGAGCTGCTTGGTGTCGGCGAGTGGGCCAAGCATCGTCTTGGTGTCGCTGGGGTCACCCATCATGGCGGCCGCACCCTCAAAGTGCACTTTCAGGGTTGCAATGAACTTGTCGGCGATGTTTGATTGGACGAACAGACGAGAGGTCGCGATACAGGCTTGTCCTGAGTTGAAGAGGAAACCTTGCGAGTTTCTGGTATCTATCAGCTGCGTTCAAAATTCACAATGAACACTGCGCACGCTGTTATAGCCACATCGAAATTTGCGTCATCAAACACGAGAGATGGTGATTTCCCTCCAAGCTCCAGTGTGACACGCTTCATGTTACTCTTGTTCGCCGCATCAACGACCTTTTGCCCGGACGGACCCGATCCGGTGAAACTGATTTTGTCGACATCCATGTGCGCAGCCAGCAAGGCCCCGGTTTTTCCAGCGCCAGTCAAGATATTGACAACACCAGGAGGGAATCCAGCTCCTTGAAAAAGACGAGCGATGATCAAGATGCTGAATGGCGATTTCTCGGATCCTTTGAACACGAAAGTGTTGCCTGCTGCCAGAGCGGGTGCCATCTTCCATGCCATAGTCCTGGATTCGTTAATGCGTATTCATAAAACTTCTCGATCCCACACATACATGGTGCTAACATTCCAAGGACCAATCCCCGCACAAACGCCGTAGGGCTCGTATTGGGTCATCCTGAAAGTGCCATCTTCCAGAGGAAACGTCTGTCCTTCGATCTTGTCTGTCCAGCCTGTGTGAAGTTATTAAACTAGAGGTGAAATCTGTTGCCTCTTCCTCCAGCACATACCAGCATAATATCTCCAAGCTGAAGCAACTGCAGGTACTATCCAACCACCCATGATGGCCGTAGGCTGTCCCATTGCAGTGACTTCAGCTCTGGTGATCTCGGCACCGTTTGCTTCGATGAGGTCCGCGAGCTTATGCATGACTTTGGCGCGCTGGGCACCATTGAACTTGCTCCATGGTCCATTCTCATAAGCTTCGCGGGCGGCAGCGACGGCGGCATCGACTTCGGCGGTACCGGCCAGATTGACTTCACCAACTAGTTCGTCCGTTGCAGGATTGTAGACTGAGTACTTTTCTGAGGAGGAGCCTTCGATAAGCTGTTACGGTTAGTTGTGTTGCTGACTAAATATGGCCACAGCATACCTCCTCGTTGATCAGGTGGAAGTACTTCGACATTAAATAGGATGGATTAAAGGGTTTTATTCAAATACAAGAACAAGCGGTAATGTTTGCAGTATACTGAGCGTCCCTAGCCTGTACTATATAGTGGTAACCACTAGTCCCTTCATGCTGTCGTCAGATGCTTCCGCCGCTTTGCGCTTTGTACAATCAGCATCGGCTCAGTGATCACTCATCCTTCGACCCCGCTTCCAGAGACGGTTACATGCGCAATTATATTACCAATTCTGTGTTATTCGAGGTTCGCCTGTGTGTTAGCGCTTATTGGCATGCATGCGACGCAGCATAGACAACCCTTCTCAGTAGATCTTGATAACCGTTGTCCCTAGTCCCGATTCAAATACGGAAGATTGGCTTGTCGCATCCCGTAGTTGTCAAAAACTGGCAGTAAGCGCCGGGCCAACGTACCAGCACTTGAGTGAAGCAATAATGACTATCATGCGTGTCCAAGAGTGCGGAGTAGTTGGGGAAGCACTTGCATATGTATGATGATGCAAAGAGGTGTAATGATGCATGTTGCCTGAAAGAGAAAGAGCTCAGGTTACACATAGCATTGACTAAGCATACCCCCACTTGCTGCATGTGAGGCTTAGGTAGATCTCACACCACACCATCTTTATGGTTTTGGCGGATACGTACGTGGTACTGCCATGGAAATTCGGATACAATCATGTTTGAAAGCTTCTTTCAAACTCTAAACTCCAAGAATTACTTTCCAAGACACTGCGAGCTCGACAGTGATGTGTCAAGACTGGAAACTATGTCTAGGTCTTGGATTCAATCAATTTCACTGTTCCAAAGCCATGCATAGTAACTGTACAAAACTCTTCAATTAACGTTCCATCATCCGTTTGTAACGGTCATCAGCCACCTCCCTTTCAGTATTCGGCTTCATCAACCGTGGGTAGGATGTAAAGTACGCAGCGATAAATGTGATCCCATTGCTGATCATTTTATTGACGTCGTCGTATGAGAGGATTCGGCTTACATCAATCATACCAAACTCATCTAGGCGGACGATGCGGAATTCGTCAACGATATCAGCTTTGTCCCGTGTCTCTCCCGCTTCACGATACTTGGTATCATCCATGTTGTGCGTTTTTATGCAGCCCAAAAGACTGCAGGGTCAACCCTCTTCGCCCACTCTAGAATTACTCTCGTTGTGAAGGACAGTGGCAGTAGTTGAGGCAAATGCGGCGAATGTACTGGTAATCGTGGCCTAGTCTTGGAAGTAGGTAGAGTACCGTCTTCTTTAATCGAATTATGCAGATGTTTTCGAACAAGCGCCACCAGCTTGGCCTTCTTCTACTACCCAAGCGACTGAGTAGTAGCGCGCTTCACTATACTTTCACCCTTTTTCTCAAATGCCCAAGACTTCAAAATCCAATCCCACAAATACCCATTGCCAAGTCGAACAGGTCGTATGAGGATCAGACCGACGACTTTGGACCACACAGAGGTAGTTGCATAAATGACATCGTCGCCGACCATGGCTGAGAGCCACTCGAGATAAGGGTGTCGAGGCTTGATCGCGAGCTGTATAAGAGTGTTTATGCTGCAGTATGTTGCCACGTGCCCGACTGTGCACACAAAGTCTTTCAGTATCTGCTTCCAACCGTGCCGTAAGACGCCGATAAAATATTTAAAAGACGATCCCCTGTACATAGAGAGCTCTTCTGGCGTTGTCTCGAGCCAGGCATGGAGATGGACGCCAGATACAAAACTGTAAAGTTCTGGATACATGGCCTGTGGGTCTCGTTGATCGAAGCGCAGCCGAATCCATTCGACGTCGGATATGACAACGAAGACGAGGCAGAAGTGTAGCACTAGAGGCTGCCACTCAGTCATATCGACGGGCCTAGAGAAAAGGTATTTTGGCAGCCAATGTGCAAAGGGTCCTAGCAACGTGGCCAACAGCGACAGGGTTAGAGCATATGACCATGATACCTTGAACTTGTCTCTCATGGAGAAGGTCAGGTAGCCTCCGAGGGCAAAAGGTGCAAGAACAGCGAGTAGCGGATGAAGTCTTCCCATGGCGAACAGGTGATACGGTACAGCTGCGGTGTATGAACAAAGGAGGTACACCATGTAGCGCGCAAGCGTGATGCGCTGCAGTCTTGTCGATATGCAGGGAGAGTCCTCCATAGCGTCGCTGTTTCTAATGTGCGTGGCGGAATAGAAAGACGTGGTAGTGAAAAGAATGGTCAACCTTATATGCCGTGGTCTTCGCCTACATGTTTGGTAGCGAGCCCACAGTGGGTAAGGAGTAACGAATAACCCAAACGATTACGAGACGAGTGTGGCATTCTTACGTGATAGTACTGAGAACGACTTTTTCTGGCCCTGGAATGTATCCATCCACCGAGCGAACCGACCTTGTATTTGCGAATATTTTGCATGTTGTCTGGTGAAAACCACACCAGGTAACTTATATTCTTGAATACCTACCACAAGCCCAGATCCAGGTGCTTGGCTCCGTTCGTAATTATATAGATCGATTTTGAGTGTGTTGGAGACTTCAAGCTACGCCAGTTACGCATATGACGACGCAATGCTCTGCCATATAGCCATCCTCACCCTTATCCGATCAGGGTAGCCCCTGTATCCACGTGACCCACTAGCCTCCTCCACTTCCTCCCTCGAGTCTCCACTCACCATCTCCACCCAACCTCCCAACCACCTCATCTCACCTCACCTCCACTTCACCGCCGAAATTTACCCGCACAACAACGACCCACTATTCCGCTAGCGCACGCCGCCCGTCTGCCTATATAAACCGCTGTGCCCCCGGGCCCCTTCGAGCGACTTCATACTTACCTTCTTGCGACTCACTGAGCTCATGTATTCAGTGGTCTGACTCGTTCGCCTGCATTGCACAGCGCGGTGTGGATAAGTCACGAGCTTCCTTCGGGAATCTCGGCGGGGCAATTTTTGCTGGTTCGCATGCTATGCGTTTTTGAGTTTTCATTGAGTACTTCCTGACTGCTATTGCTGGTCTGGTTGCTTGAGGAAGACGATGGGTTTTGGAGGCTGGTCTGGCGCGTCGCACGTAAAGGCTGCGCATACGATGTCCCCGTCTGCCTTGCTGGACCTGCGCGTGTTGAGCTCTTCGTGTGCGACGATCAGGGCTAAAGTGCGTTGAACTGTTTGTGCTAGTCTACTCGTCTCTGCTGTCTCTGGTAGTGTTGCCGTGTGCGCATCGCTACAATCCGACGCATGTCGCAGCTCGTTTCCTCAAGGCCGCAGATTCCGTCACCGAAGTCGCGTTGAGTCTTGGACCTTGGAGCGCAGCCTGATATACTCGTAATGTGTGTGTGATGTGCCCTGAATCTCGTCGCTCGCCATCTTCAACCACCCACCTTGCCTGTATCCTCATCCTTTCCCAGCCCACTCTCTCCAACCTGTCCTTCCCCTCTCTCTACACCCTCCTCACCGCCCTCACTACCCTCTCCACTTGCCTGCTTCGCCTCCTCCAAAGCTCGATACTTCCTCCTCGTCTTCTTCGCCGCACTAGCCTTCTTCTTACTCTTCTCCCTCGCCTTGACTCTCGTCCGCGCCTCTTCTCCCAACTGCAGCTCCTCAATGCGATCCTGCAATATGCGCCTCGCCATCTTGCGATTAATCTCCCGCGACCGCGTGTCTTGGTATTTGACTACGATGCCCGTGGGGATATGCTTGAGCTGGACTGCAGACGACGTCTTGTTGATTTTCTGACCGCCGGGCCCGGAGCCCTTGAGGAAGTTTTCAATCAGGTCAGAGTCGAGGAGGGGGACGCGCGGGGGCAGCGATTTGGAGAGGAGGGCGCGGGTCGTGTGGAGGGGCGCGTGGTGGATGCGCGTGGGGTGGAGGAGGCGTGCGAGGACGGGCATGGTGCAGGTATTTTCAAGGGGGGAGGCGAAACAACGAATGCATCGTGATAGCATCAATGCGTTGGAGCAGCACCTTGTCGTTGTAGCTTTTGGCAGCTTACAGGTTGCTGTTCTGTTCTGTTAGTGCATGCGGGCTTTTTCTCGAACAAACTGCTTTTACTCGGGAGCAACAAACGTGATCCCTGCTCCCAATCCACCCGGTCCCTGAACCCTCAATCTCCCGCATCAGCAACACAGCAAGCACCCGGATGCAGCGCGCGCCATACATAGCACTTCCGACTACGCCTCCTTAGTTCCCTCCTCATTCCTGCGCCGCAAAACACCACGCAATCCTCATAGACTCAGCCATATATCCTCGGTTTACATGATTGACTCCACAGTCCTTGCAACCGTCATCCTTCTCGCCTCTGCATCCGCGCTCCTCCTCGCCGCCATGCTCTACCCGTCAGCACTGCTCCGCTGGTTCCAGCGCAAGCGCTACCAATACGAAGTCACCTTCTCTCTCTACATGTTGACGTCTACGGAGAAGTTTATCTTCAGTATGTTGCATCTTGGCTTTTGGCCTTTACCTGCGCTTCCGCAATGCAGATAGCCCCTTTTGCTTTCGCATGCAACAAAGACTAACTTGGTGTAACAGACTCTGTCCTTTTCCTTCTTCTCTCCCTCCTCATAATCGCCGCGTCGCTGTACCTCCCGGAACATCTTACCATCATTGCGAATCGCATGTTCTACTACTTGTCCGGACACCAGGAGACGCTCGCGAGTAGTGCGCAAAAGATGGGACAACCGCTAATGGCCGACTCGGGCATCGCAACAAATGCGCCCCTGGGAGCACAGGGATTAGGAGAACTATAAGGCCACTGACGAGATGGAATGGAAGTACGGATCTATGAATGTTCGGTTATTCTTCTTCCATGACTAGTCATCAGAGAGAGAGCTTGTGGTTGGATGAGAGATGCATCATGCTGGCTCGCATATGTTGTATATTTAGCGTTGTTACCAAGATTTGGTCCATCTTTATAGAACGGCACTGGCGTTACTGGAGCGTACATGCAAGCATCATGATTAGGCCGGAGCCTTAGGCGGCGGAAATACCATACTAATGTAAATACCACGTTGCGACGTCCCATTACCATGTTTCAGTTCATTCTTTGGGTGGCACCTCTAGCAGCTACCCTGCATATCAATATCCACGATACATTACAACACTAAGCCGGGCGTAAGTGAGGAACCGAAACTATATCCCCGAGGACATCTATTGATCCAAGCTACCCAATGCTTGCATGACTGCGCCAAGGACGAGTTCCGCCAACGTAAGGATGCCAGCCGCACCACCAGAGGAAAAGATATGTAGGGATGTGGGAGGCTAATAGAAGAGACATATGAGATGAAACAGGATCTATCCAAATAAAACTCGCACCGCATTCGTCAACGCCGCAGTGGTATAGTCGTTGATGGTAACTAGAGTTGGAAAGTCGTCCGTGGCATTAACGTAAGCTTGCGCATTAGCGTCATCGACGACGAGAAGTAGAATGATTGGGATGCCCGCTGTCATGTTGTTTTCCTTGATGTTTGTCATTACATCGCGGGCGAACTGCAACTGTCGCTCAAAAGCTTGACTGTCGTGACCGAGAACGTTGGCAGTGGTACAGATGACAGTGACAACCGCTCCACATGCCGGAAGGAAGTCTCCATGCGTCTCAGTCATGCCGTGGTCCAGACGGTACGGAACGTGCCGCACTTGACGCGGGAGTGCTCGGCCTAAAGGCTCGAATGGGTCCATGTCCTTGGCCAGTGTTGTGGAGGGCGGATGAGGTATGAAGGGAGTGAACAATGTGATAATCTCGGCTTCATTGAGGTATCGTAACCGCTGAAGACTGTCCGTTGGGCAGCGCAGGAGCTTGGCATTACCGGCGGATGGGGCATTTTCGAGTTGTGCCGTCAATGCAGACTTGCTCGATGCTTGTGATGTCATTTGGAAGCAGTGATTTGGAGATTTGAAAAATGATTGGCTCTTTCTTCCGACCATTG
This sequence comes from Drechslera avenae, assembly GCA_034640345.1. Taxonomy (NCBI): domain Eukaryota; kingdom Fungi; phylum Ascomycota; class Dothideomycetes; order Pleosporales; family Pleosporaceae; genus Drechslera; species Drechslera avenae. The sequence goes on from JAXRVH010000022.1 coordinate 8,911, forward strand.
TTGTATACTGGTCAATGCGGGTAATAGCTCGAACCAAGGGGTGGAAGGCACGGGAAATCGCAAGAGCATTGATGTCCAACGTCCAACTTTTGATGATTCCTGCCCTGAATTGATATTCTCCTTCCAGCCCAGTAGGGAGCCTGAATGCGAGATATACAATGGGAAGCTACCTGTAAATCGGATGAAACCGTTACAGGCAACGAGGACAAAGTAAGAGGTCCTGTGGTGAGATTTTTTCCGGTTGTTAAAAAGCCCGAGAGAGTGACAGGATAGCTACGGGATGGTGTTCGTGCCCAATCCAGAGGCTGTTGGAAGATCTATTGATATAGAGTGCTGGTGTATCGCTGGAATGATGATGGTACTGATGATGCTTGGACAATTCAAGACATCCGAGTCGGCTCACCGCAACCTCTAGCTTTACTGTAAGTTATTGAAAAGAATGTCCAGGGTGGCACGAGATCAAAGAAGAAGAAGAAAGTAGTACAAGACCTTGGCCATGCAGTTACGATGCAGTTACGGCGTGCATTAAACCAAGCTGTGCCAGACGGAGTTGGTTCCGACTGGACATGATGTTAGTTCACAGCTACGACTGAAGTACTGCGGCGGTGCAGGTGGGCAAGTAGTTCAAAAAGCGTTTAACCGCATGGCAACGGTTGCATCGGGTAGCAGCAGAATCGTGTATGGGCAGATGAATGCAGACCAATAAAACGCCACAGATGAGGTAAAAATCGCAATAGTAGCGAATTATCAAAATGATCGACCGAGACGCTCTTGTATTGGCACAAGTGAAAATCGAGGGCGATCCTTGGCCGAAGACGGATGCTATGAGCCTATGACTACTCGAGTTCAACGGACCAGCGACTGACCGGGGTGGTAGCTCAGGTAGGTTCCCGCTGCATGAGCGCCATCGGTCAAGGAGCACAACACGCGGGGGTCAGTACATTTCGAGTGGAGGTGCAGCAGGCGTGCTCGAGATGATCGCTGACCTGCAAGGCGGCCAGCCACTCGAGACCGATCAAGACCGTGCAGGCCGAAAATACGACCGTTCAATGCTTTTTGTGTGACTTCAAGGGGGGTTGAGCTTAATGTGGCGACGGTCGAGAGCTGCGGTGCATGTTCCAGTGACGGCAAGGACATGCGGGTGACATCTGCACGACTGGTCGAATCGAGTCTACGGTAGCCAGGTAGCGTGAACGAGCCGCGGATAGCCAGACCGGCAGCCGCAATGCCGTGCACACATACGCCACAGAATTGACGGCCAGCGACGACGAGCTGGCGATGATGCGTGACAAAGATTGGGTGCCGAGTCGGACGAGTGAAGGAGGGTGTGGCATGTGCGAGCCTGGCTGGCGGTCGCGGGGCTTCCTCGCTTGTTTCCCTCCCGTCCAAAACGGCAAGGCGCGTCAGATGTCAACAACCATCACGACGACGACGACGACGACTGCGACGCGCCCGCCGACACTGAAGCCACAATCAACGGCTGACTTGGGTCTTACTGTGTGCATATTGCATTGACAGCGTGATGCCATCTGTTGCCGGTAAACCCACTTCAATCTCGCCCTGTGCCAGCTACTGACCGACGCCCCAGATGAGCGGCCCACGCTGCAGGAGACGCTAAACTTGTTGCATGAAGGCAAGTGTTGCGATGCGGCTGCCCAGTCCGTCCAGTCACGGACAGTACTGACCGTGGTTGATAGCATCTAGAACATCGGCAAAGCAACGGACTATCAAAGTCTCCAGCATAGTCGATGTCATCTGCCGGTACGCCTTGGAAGATGGGCTTGGCCAAGATGCGCTTCGTGAGGTTGTACAGCTCGCATCAGTGAAGACGTTGTTGGACCAGACGACAATCACTACGCTCATCAAAAACCTGTACCCCGCCCAACGGATACCAGCCGATGTTGTCATCACCGTCGTGGGCGCTCTGGGGCAAGGCAAGGGCAAGCCTTCGCCTGGTACGCAAGACAGTCTTGTAAAGTGGCTTATGACGGTGCACGAGATCATCGAGGACCCTAATGTCTTGTCTCGTCTGTACGGGGTACTATTCGGCATGTTGGATATGATCAGTATTAGGTGCGTCGGCCAAGTCGGATTTCGACCACATAGGTGCTAAGTTGAGAAGGACCTCCTTGTGTCATCTGTTGTCTTTGATTACCCGCAGGAAGCATGTCAAGCCATTCCGGATCCAGCAGCTGTACGTACGGATATGTTTCTCGATACGAGCTATATGGCGCTGGCCACTAACCGATGCAGACTTGAGCTGTCCTGCGGACTAGGCAATGAACCTGCGCTTCAGGGGCTCCTCCGCGTGTACAAAGACTACTACCCTGATATAATCCTCGGAACTACCTCGACGAGCCGGAAGTCGTTCGCTCCGGTAAGCTTCCGTCCGCTGTACTACCACAAATGCAACCGTAGATCTTTGTCATGCCTTCCCCGCAGCTCATTGTCGCACTGCTGAATAAACACTAATTGAATAGCAACCGGATGATGAATGGCGGGCCAGGATCACCGCCGTTCACACGACTAGCGCAGCAGCAGACGACTCCACGGCAGATGTGCAGAATGGCTTCAAGGTGCGACGAAAGGGACCTAGAGGCAGTAGAGGATCGGCCATCCCGGATGTTCACACCTACCATGCCACCGAGGTATGTTGAATGGCTAGCAAAATCTCGATAAGCGTTGACATGGTGTCACAGGCGTCCATAACCCTAGAGGGTATCGATAACGTGGACGACTTTGTGGAGAAGCTCGACAGGATCGAGCCCCCCGGTCAGCTAGTGTCACTGCTTGCGGATCCATTGCTGCAAAAGTTCATCCATCTCAAGCCATCGTCTGTTGCAAATGCAAGGATTGGCATCTGGCTCTCCACGTGTCTAGAGGAGCAGTATGAAGCCTATCGACAAGGGAGCGGGGATAACCGATATCTCTCCGAGGTTCTTTATGGACTGCTGATGTGGGCTCACTACACCAAGGTGGGTGCATCGGTCCTGTCGGCTCATCAGATGGCTAACTGCACAAGTCATTACATCCGACCATACTGGCATTTCTACGAGAATTCCTACCAGCATGGAACGGACAAGAGCATCTGGCGACCATTCTGGGGCTGTTGTCTTATCTCGACATTGAAGCATTTGAAGACATCCGTACCATCTACCTTTCCCCTGTCGAACGAGCTCTCTCGACTCAGGGTATCTCAGCATACACAGATCTCATCAACTTCTACACGGCCCTGCTGCAGCACCAGATATCGAAGGCATACGCAAAGTCTACGGGCCACGTCGATACCGCTCAGCAAGTCATGAGAGATTTGGTAAGACATGTAGCTACGTTGTTCACCTCAGCACTTTTGTCAGTACCGCAAGGCTCGAGCAACAGTCTGACTTCGGCGATTCTGTCCTTTTACGAACTATTAAGCACCTCTTCGAAACCCCACGTTATTCCAATCATACTTCCACCTATGCATCTTGTGTATCTCCTCGCCCAAGATACGTCTCCGGTTACCCTCTCCCGCATATGCGGCATCATCGGCGCCTACAAGTCTGCTTTTGACGTACATCCGAAACCAGTTAAGAACTACTACCCAACAGCAGTCACAGATGCATTCAATCACTGTCTGCGCGACATGTACAACCTCGTCTGGGTCTCTCGCGGACTTGTTGCCCAGGACCAAAAATCCAAAGGGCTCTACTGCGCGCCTGAACTTCGGTTAGAACTCAACAGCTATCTGGCTAATTTGAGTCGCGAATACTCCATTGGAAATGTGTTCACGCTGTGTAATAACGCTTGGTTGGTGTCGCTCACTGCTGCAGCTTGGCGCGAGGTTGAGGAACGGAAGATTAACGAAGAAGGCCTTGACAAGAGTGAAGTTCGATATCAACAAGGTCCTATCAGTGAGAAGAGCCTGGAATCTCTGAAGCGCAAGGGTGGCGTAAGTGTAGACTGGGAGGGCCCTGGTGGGTTCAAGGTCATGGTGCTGCAGTGGCTTGATGAAAGAGGAATGGGTGGCATAAGAGCATTGATGTTTGCTACAGTTATGAATCTCAAGACTGCTGTGTAAGTAGTTGAATGAATCTTTTGCAAGTTCGTAGTGTATTTGTTAACATGGGCAAAAATATTGTTGTCCGTAGTGAACCATCAGCGCGCAGACCCCAAACCCATTAGAAACACATTATAAGAACGGTTTCGCTGAAGCAGCTGTTTCTCAAAGTTGTTAAAAAATTATATACCACACTGTAGTGTTCCTTGAGCAGCAAGGCCATACTGTAGTTTAGCCTCATGGTCAAGAAACACTACCCTGTGGTGAAGCAGATTAGCACGCATTCCTGGCTTGGCTTGTTGAAACCAGCGCATCGTCTGGTAGTCGCTCCTTGACACCTTTGGAATGGGTGACGGAGTGGAGATGCAGGATAAGATACAAAGATATTATGATATCTGGTTTAAGACGCCGGGAGCTAGCAGAAGAGTACACGAGATTGTCTGGCTGTGTATGCGCATGTGCAGACAATTGACAGGTAGAAGAATGCCATAGGCGTCTTGATACCACGTTCCGGCAAAAGTAAGTCGGGAGCAGCGCGTCCAAAGAACAGACCCCATCTCGACATAAGCTCAATGTTTACATCAACAACAACAACTCAGTTAAGCTCAGGCAGATGGGGTTATCCTCGGCAGCTAACGTCGGCGCGATGCAGTGGCACGCGTGGGTCTTCCTGGCTTACATGACTCGCGGATGGTGGTCTGAATAGTTGGGCCGACAGGTTGATCAGGTTCAACCAGGCCTGGAATCGCGACCAGAGTAGGGGGTTTTTTTTCGTGTCGTTTGTGGATGTCGAGACGGATATCATGGAGAGACTGGTTTGGCAAAGTTGTGACGGGGGTTAACAAAGAAAGTTGCGCAGCTATGACGCTACACGGCTCGCGAAACACGTGCGCGCAATGTTCCTGGGCATTGGCTGTTGTACCCAGCATCCCCACCAGCTAGACCCAGCTTCCGGCTTCAGGCTTCAGAAAGTTTCATGCAGAGCCTTCTGGGACGAGTATTTCTTATTCTGTAGCTATTGCTTCGGGTACTGCAAGCTACCTACATTCACGATTTCCACGCTCGCTTAAGCCATGAAGTTTGGCACCACACTTCGCAAGAGCGTGTATGCGCCATGGAAGGACAAGTACATTGACTACGACAAGCTCAAGAAGCTGCTCAAGGACAACGAGGACGACGATTCATGGACTGCCGACGACGAGAGCGCGTTTGTCGACGAGCTTGCCAACGTGCAGCTCGAGAAGGTGCACAACTTCATCACCGACATCTCACAGAAGCTACGCGACCGGACCTCGGCGTGTGAGAAGAAGCTTGAGCCGTTGGCGTTGGGCATTCAGGATGACAAGGAGAACAAAGACGGCCAGGCTGAAGATGCGTCGGCTACCAACTCGAGCGATGCGGCGAGGAAGCCCGAGCCCAGTCAGCAGGAGCGCGAGAAGCTGCTGAAGGAAGTGCTGAGCGAGTTGGACAGCATCACAAAGGAGACCAAGGAGCTCGAGGCCTTCAGCAGAATCAACTTCACTGCCGTCATCAAGGCGACCAAGAAGCACGACAAGATCCGCGGCACCTCGTACCGCCTGCGCCCCTTCATCGACGCCCGCATTGCGCGCCACCCACTGCACACGGAAGATGCCTCGCCGCTGCTGTACAGGCTGTCCGCGCTCTACTCGTTTGTGCGACAGAGCTTGGACGGCAAATCCAAAGAGGCCTTGTCGTTTGACGAGAGCACTGCCGTGGGCGAGGGCTTCACGTCCCACAAGTGTATGTCGCATGGTGGCTCAATGACATGCACAAGCTAACATGTATGTACAGTCTGGGTCCACATGGACAACCTCTTCGAAGTCAAGACCGTCATCCTGCGTCGCCTCCCCGTCCTCGTATACAACCCCCAGTCGTCAAAGGTCGCCGAGGGCACCCAGCGTGACCCAACAATCACCTCCATCTACTTTGACAACCCAAACTTCTCGTTGTACTCGGACAAGGTCAATGGCAAGCCTGATGCGGCCTCGCTACGCCTTAGGTGGTACGGACAGCTCAACGAGAAGCCTGAGATAGTTTTCGAGAAGAAGGTGATCAAGGAGGGCGATGCTGCCGAGGAGGTCCGCTTCCCCATCAAGGCCAAATATGTCCAGTCTTTCCTCGAGCAGCAATATCACATGGAGAAGAGCATCGAGAAGATGGAGTACCGGCCGAACAAGGACCAGAAGAAGCTTGATGATTTCAAGAAGGCTGTTGGAGACATCCAGTCCTTTATCAAGGAGCAGAAGCTACAGCCCATGGTCCGCGCCAACTACACCCGCACTGCTTTCCAGATCCCCGGCGACGACCGCGTCCGCATCTCTCTGGACACCAACCTCGCTCTAATCCGCGAGGATGCGCTCGATCTTGACAGGCCCTGCCGCGACCCCGATGACTGGCACAGGCGAGACATTGATAACGGCGAGATGGAGTTCCCCTTCAAGGCAATCAAGAAGGGCGAAATTCACAAATTCCCGTACGCGCTACTTGAGATCAAGGTCAAGGGTATGAAAAAGTACGAGTGGATCGAGGACCTGATGCACTCGCATCTTGTCAAGGAATCGCCGCGCTTCTCCAAGTTCGTTCACGGTGTCGCAAAGCTCTTTGAAGACAATGTAAACACATTCCCCTTCTGGCTTAGCGAGGTAGACAACGATATCAGGAAAGAGCCGGAGACGGCTTTCGATGAGGAGCAGGAGAAGAAGCGCAAAGCTGCCGAGGACGATTTCGCTGTGGGCTCACTGTTCGGTGCCCGCGCAAGCCCTAGCTACCGTCGCTCCATTGCCTCGCCCGTCGGCTCCCCAGCAGTAACACGGTCGATGCCCAAGAGCGCCAGCGTAGCAGCACATTCCATGCCCGTCACCAAGCCTCCGCTACCCACCATCGGCTCGCACCTCTCACAACACGATCAGGACACCAACGGCAACGGCAACAACAACGGCCGTGTAGAAGAAGAAGTGGACTCGGATGACGACGTTCCCGCTTTTGGCAAAACACAAAAACTAGGCCGTCTCGCCTCCCTCTTCCCCTCCTTCTCCACCTCAAAATATGCTCGCAAGCAACAACGCAAAATCCAACTGCCCCCCGGTATCAGAGATCCCGGTGTCTGGATCAAAGACCAAGGCCCCGTTCGCGTTGAAGCCAAGGTCTGGCTTGCCAACCAACGTACCTTTATCAAGTGGCAGCATGTTAGCGTCCTGCTTGCTTCTCTATCTCTGGGCCTGTATAATGCTGCTGGTGAAGGCAACAACATCGCCAGAGCACTTGCAGTCGTGTACACCTGTATTGCGGCGTTTACGCTTGCGTGGGGGTACGGCATGTATGTCTACAGGGCTAGGCTGATTAGAGAACGGAGTGGGAAAGACTTTGATGCGATTACAGGGCCATTGGTGGTTTGTGTGGGCTTGGCGGTGGCCTTGTGCTTGAACTTTGGGTTCAAGGTACGTTCTTTTCATTTATCTTTGTGTGATGGGATGTGATTTAAGAGGGAACTTTTCGCTAACATGTGTGCAACAGTATAATGCGCTTGTCAAGGGCGGACATCATCATCATCACAATCATAGCGGCACAGAAGGAAATGTGAGCGCGATGATTGAGCAGACGGAATTGAGGATCTGATCAATTTAGTCTGAGTGTATGTTTTGCATTGACAGGGGGCGCTGGCTGGTTGGCTAGTTGTTGTTGTTGTTGTTGTTGTATCGATAGTGTGATGTGAAAATAGTGCGCGAACGGTATTTGTGTAACGGAATGGACTAGCCTATGAGCAACAGGCGAAGATGTGTTGTTGTGTTTGTGCCTTTTGAAGGGAGAGGGGATAGACGATGCTATTGATAATTTCACAGGATTGTTGTACTTGACTAATTCCAAACTGGCGTTACCGGTTGTGCCGGAGAGGGTTAGTTACAATGGATGGATTGACCAAAATACCTGTTCTCCTTTGTGCGTCCCAACCCGACATTTCGCAGTTGACATGTCACGTGAAACCAGGCCAGGCACACTGGGGGGCTTACTTGGCATCTCCGTGTTACATTGTACTTTTCGCCCGCCCTGTGTATCGACCTCGTGCTAAGGAAAGTGGAGTGGGGACACAATGTAGGAGGTGGGAAATGAAAAGACAAGTGTTTGGTCGGATCAAGTGATTAGCGCAAGGCACACACTGTGGGTTGTAGGTAGTGTGTAGTGGCCGGCGTAGCTTAGGCTGTGCCTCGCAAGCCCAAGCCCAAGCCCGCCAAGCTTTGATGGCGGGTGCTTCTGTGGATCCTTGTGCGCGGCCTGTTTAGTAGTGCGGTGCGGCTAAGTACAGTCACGGATGTGCAAGCCGTTCAATTGCTTGTTTAGTGTCGGGGACATCGCACTTTGGCTTCAAGAGAGACCGTCCTCTAGCGGGGCGTCATAGTGCATCGCGCGTGCCGTACTCCGTTATCATCATCATCATCATTCGTCCGAAGGTTGGCCGAGGAGAAACGGCAACGTAGCAGCGTCTTTGAAGTGGGTGTACCACCAGCCTCGTGTGAGGCAGAAAAGTAACACTCTGGACAGCATGAAACGTGCCAGACCCGAGTTCGCAACCCTGTAGAATGTACGCCGAACGATTCTCCTCCTTTTTTTTGTCAAGTACTAGTCAACGCAATGAGCCTTTTTTTTCTCCCGCAGTGCAAGCATTCCCCTATCGCCACACACACACATATAGCGGAAACCCAGCCTTATCAGTGGCAAAATTCGCGGTCTCTCTTCTAGAACACTTTACAGGATGCATATCTGACCGCCAACCGGTACGCACCGCTTGAGATGGTGGCGACAGAAATAGCCGCACCGGGTTGTTTATCGTAGACAGGGGGGGGGTGCAATGATTGCAATCAACCGCCGTGTCCCGAGGCAATTTCTCAATTTACGGTTGAAAAGCTGTCGGTTGCCTGAAGGCTGGGGGTTTGAGGTGACAGGGCAAGTCTTGTAGACCTGCCTCGGAAGAATAATTGGTGTCGACAAACGTTGGACAGCAGGCGTCTTGTTAGCGGAGCATGCTGTGGAGCGAGTCGCTAGGTAGCAAGGCGCATTGACGATCTGGGGCACGGGCTTCCAAGCTTCCTGTTTGGGCCTCCAACCACCACTCAAGTCCCACTTGCCTTTGACGTCTTTGCAAACAATAACAACCACTCTGGGAACCCCTGGCTCTCTTTCTTTTCCGTCTTTGTGGCTACCCAAACGATCCGCGAAATGGCACATCCTCTGCTTGCCCTGCTGAGCCTCCTCTTCACGGTACACTGGAGGCTGCTCTTGATGATACCGGAAGATGGCCTAACAAAATTGAAATCGACCGTGGACTAGGCTGCATAAAGGGTTCCGCCTCTAGCCCAGGGCTACACGGCTTCTTGAGCCCGTTACCGACAATTATCCTGCCGATCCCGTGCGCTCGTGCAGGACACCTGTGAATGTGATGTGTGTGATTGGTGTCACGACATCGAATCCACGTTTGTACTCGACCGGTGGGCGGGTACGCGCCCTCGAACGAGGTGCTCCCGGCAATGTAGTATTTGTACGAGCCGGTCTTGATGCGTCACTCATGTCTATCTCCAGCCTCCTAGTGGCGCCTGTCAAACTTCTTAAGCACGTCCATCGCCCGTACTCAAACCACTCCTGCATCGTGAATAGACCCTGGAGTAATTCTCCGTTTGCACTTGCACGGCCCCAAGGCGTAGCCACACGTGATACAGTCGCTCCTCCTCAACTCTCTCGCTCTGAATTCGATTCAACTCTGGTTTCACAATACGGTCGAGCCGACGAGTCAACCAAAACAAAAGTTCCGAAACGAGAGCACAAGATTAAAAAGACGCTCCAACTTCGCAAGTCGCAAGCCTACCCACTCCTGCGGTCCTACACTCTATACTATAGCCAACGACACACCTACGGCCAAATACGCTCGCTCCTGGCGCCTACATTACTTTCGGATTACATCTATCCAACGGACGGCAGTCTTTGAAGCTTTCCAGCCACACCCATGAAGACTTCTGCAACGCTCGCCCTTGCGAGCCTTGCTGCCTTGGCTGCTGCCTCGCCCATAGCACCCACTCGCACCCAGCATATCCACAAACAGGCCCGTCAGGCCAATGGCACCACATCAGCCCCTTGTGCCAAGGTTTCTGAAGCCATCTACGGCGACGATTCTGGCCCCTATGCACTCCAGGTCCCTGCTGGAATTGCCTGGGATTGTCTCAACGAGATTCCATTCAACGCTTCCTCGGCAAGGGAACTCATGAAGCAACTCCGACCGTACATCAACTGGCAGAGCACACTTGATGTATTGAAGGACCCCCCGGTCGAGTACCAAGAGAAGGTCCAGCCCTCCGTTGACATTCTTGGTGGCCTCGACAAGATTGAAGCCGACATTGACGCTGGTAACTTCAAGAACGACTATGATTTTGGCTGGACTCTTTACAGGCTTATCCAGTCTGCCCATGATGGCCACTTCACGTTTGTCCCGGACACGGTTGCCGGCATCTTCACATGGGGTCGCCCTGTCCCGCTGGTCTCGGTATCCGCAGATGGAGAGCAGCTACCTGCGGTATTCGCTTACGCCGATGTTCTTGGTATGCAATTCAAGAATATTACTTACACACCTTCTGCCGTTGTGCAGATTGACGGCAAGGATGCAACCGAGTTTCTGGAGGAGTTCAGCCAGTTTGGCAGTCTGCAGGACCGCGATGCCCTCTACAACACCGTCTTCTACTCACTTGCCCAAGTCAGCCTCGGTACCTCGGGTGGCGCCACCGGCACCTTTGCTGGAGGCGGTCGTGGACGTTTCGTGTATCCCGGCGCCAACACTACTCTGACGTTTGCCAACGGAACTAGCTACACGATGCAGAATTTTGCCCGTCCAATTGTTCCGTTCCGTGGAATAAACACTGCCGAAGAGCTAGCTGATCGGTGGATCACATGGGGCTCTTCTGGCCAGGCCTCTGCTCAGGCGAACACGCAAGAAGCAGACTCCGCTGCAGTTTCTGTTACTGGTAGCACCGCCCCTGGCTACCCTAATCCCGTTGAAGCAGGCCCTCAAAACCTCATCAACGGTTATTATATCGACGCACCAGGCTACGAGGATGTTGCTGTATTGTCGGTCCCCAACTTTGTTGGCACCGGCACCGAGAACACTGAGAATTCTTTCAAGCTCACGACACAGAATTTTCTTCCCAAGGCCGCTGCAGATGGCAAGACCAAGTTGATCATTGACTTGCAGGCCAACGGAGGTGGCACCGTGCTCCAGGCCTATGATATGTTCAAGCAGCTGTTCCCCGATCAAGACCCATATGGTGCTAGCCGCTTCCGTGCCCACGAAGCCGTTGATCTCATTGGCCAGGCTACGAGTGCATTTGCCTCGCAGTTCCCCAGAAATGAAGTCTCCAAGAATGACACCATCAGCCAGGCTCAGTCTTCGTACTTTGACTACCATTTCGACATGAAAGTGGATGGTACCCCTTTCTCGTCTTGGGATGAGAAGCTAGGACCCCAAGAGGTGAACGGAGCGCTGTACACTACACTCGTCCGTTATAACCTAACTGATCCTTATATTCCTGAGATCGGTGTCGCTGTCAGCGGATACAACCAGCCACCAAACGTCACTCTCCAGCAGAGATTTGCGCCCGAGAACATTGTTCTGTTGACAGACGGTTACTGTGCCTCTACATGCACCATTTTCGCCGAGTTCATGAAGCGCCAAGTGGGCGTCAAGACTATCGCCATGGGCGGCCGCAGCAACAAGAAGCCCATCCAGGCCATCGGTGGCGTCAAGGGTACCAACAACTACGGATTCAGTTTCATCCAACAGAACGTACAGTGGGCCATTGATTATGAGCCATCGCTCAACACCTCGATTCTGGGCACAGACTACAGCGACTACCTCGTCTTCTCCCGTAGCACGTCCAACGGTGTGAACGTCCGTGACGGCCTCCGCAGGAACGACACTTCTGGCATAGCTCTGCAGTTCATCTACGAGGAGGCCGACTGCCGTCTCTACTACACCCCAGAGATGACAACCGACATTACGTCTTTGTGGAAGACGGCAGCTGACACACAGTGGGGTAACAAAGGAAAATGTGTCAACACCCCCTCTTACGGCGAGTCGAAGCTTGCCGTTCAGAAGACTGCACAGAGAGTCACTACCAAGTTGAGCAGGCCGGCGTCGTCGTCATCTGTACACTTCTCAGAGAGCCGCATGCAGGCCTTTGAGGACAGCTTCAGGCTGACCACGGCAAACAAACTCACGGGTGACGGCTACATGTTGCCGTAATTTTGGATAATTCGAGTTTGGAATAGAGTAATTCACGACGACATGCAAAGCACCTTGTCTTTTAGTATTAATGTATTTTTTTGAAGCACCCCACGTAGCGTAGCTCGTACTCCGTGTCCTTCTTTTCTTTTTGTGTTGTGGTAGATACTGCGGTGTAAATATCCAATACCTTATGATAATGGTCATTATTATTGTTTTCAATTGCATGGCACTGCAATCATAGTTTTTTTCTCAACTTCAGTTTTGACATACTTGTTTATCAAGCTAGAGCTGTAGGAAGGTGACTGAACAAAGGCTATAATTGAATGTAGAGGAACACCATTCGACACTTTGATTGACTATTCAAAGGTTTCCCCCAAACACTACCGTGAGATGAATAAGCTTGTCTATCTATTGCTCAACAATCCCGCAATGCCCAGTATCCCCCATAGCTTCTTAGGCCACAGCAGACACCTCAGAAGGAGTAATGGTGAAGATGGCACCAGCCTCCAGGCCAGTGTGTTCAACCGTCCTGTTACCAGTGTAGGTATACCTCACCTCACCCCTAAATCATTGTTAGTATCGTATTCCAATCGTACCATGCACAAACAATTACTCACTGAGTGAATGTGTACTGCACAAGGACAGTAGCACCAACATCCCTTCCGAGGTTGATTTCCTTGGTCTGCACATCGCCCGGCACGTCTACGCCGACCTCGCCGCAAGACTTGTAGTCCTGGACACTGTTTCCAGAGCAGAACTTGGCATCAAACGGAGGCTGGCCATTGGGACCGGCGGGTGCGGAGACGTTGAAGGAGTAGTAGCAAGTGGCTGCAGTGCACACACTGGAGAAGTTGTCGACATTCCAATTCCAGGTTGTGTCGCGGGGGAGGACGGCGGCCGAGGCGCTAGCGGCGAGGAAGGCGAAGGAGATCTTGGAAAGCATCTTGATAGGATGTTAGATTGAGTGATGGTGTATTAGATTATATTGCTGAATTTGTGTTAAAAGCTGATGGGTATCTTTCTCGACAATCCAACAGCAGCCCTTTATACACTTTGCTTCTCATACATTTCCACTCGACGACTCAGTGGTAAAGGCAAAACTAAGGAGTCGGTACTAAAATAGAATACGAGCTTGCCAGCCTTGCATGGCTTCATTGTAACCAGCCATGACCAATTGAGTGCTAGGTTACATGCAATGAATTGGACCAGCATGCACATACCGCAAAGTATCTTTATGGTGTTACGTCGATCATGACAGATACACGGATATGGCGGCGCCATGGCAAGTAAGGTACTACTGCAATACGTAGAGTAGTGGTTGGCGATCTTCGTATAATGCTTACGAAGCGTGACAAGCCCCAACACTAGTGCCGTAATAGGCAAACATGCTGGCGTCAGGGGTGGCACCGAGTACAATACATCGTATTTGATGGCGATGGAAATTTGATGCATCATCATGCTGATGGTAATGAGTCCATAGTCACGTGGGAAATCCGCGGGAAGCACACCGCCTCACATGGGCACTGGGTCGCGATTGGGCCTCTTTTTACTCACTGGCGATCCTGTATAGACGTGACTATCAGTGACCGCTCTCATCATTCCCGGTCGTCTTCGTGATGTGCTGGGCAAATCAAAGGGACTGGCATGACTATGCGTAGACCCAGGAAGGCCCAACCTTGATTTACTTCCCGGCGTAGCGACCGGATCCACAGCTACTTCAGAAGGTAACGGCTCTGCAAGTGGATCAGACAAGAATATTGCCAGTAGCTTCTCGACAACGTCGCGCATTCGATCCGGTTGGACATGTAGTGGTTTCTCAGACATGTGCTTCCTCTGTAGAGAGTCAGTAATTGGTCACAACAAAGGTCGTATAACTCACCATGGCCAGCGCTGCACCTTTGTACGTCTGATGGTAGATTAACTTGTATTCCTCGTCTTTGGCAGCGTCTTCTGCCGCATTTTCCTCATTCAACTGCTGGCTCTCTTCACCACCGGCAGCCAACGATGCCCGGCGGGACCTGTTCTGCTTTCGCTGTTGCAAGCCATGCATACGCATCGCTGCCATGACTACCTTTACAAGCGCATCCTTATTTCGCAATTCCGTCGTTGGTTCCTCGGGCTGTATAGGCACAGTCGCAACCTGCGATAAATTGGAACGCCTGTTTTGTGGTTCTGGTAGACCCTTGCGGCTATGCGGTCTGGCGTCAGAGGTAACGCTCGGTGATCGGGATAGCGGCCTTGAGTTTGAGCGAGAAAGAGGGCCATGTGCGGATGGTGGTCTCGAGTCTGGATAGGGTGCGGATTTAAAGTCAATTGAGAGCGACGACTTGCGGTGATTGTACAGTTGCTGAGACTCGTTCCCGCAGGCAACAGCAGCTGAGACTGCTCTTCCACCCCTTCCTCTTGCCTTTTTGTTCGCAATAGTAGCCTCTTCAAATATGTCTCGCTGCTTCTTTGGCGACTTGAATGTAGTATGAGAATCGACCAGTGGTGGGAGGAATTGAGCGTCGGCGTCGGTATCGGCAGGAACGGAATTACTAGATTCGTGGAGGAGATGGGACGATAGCGGTAGTGCATGTACTCGAAACTCGGGAAGTTGCTCGCCATGGCCGTTGTCCACGAATGGCGAAGACGAAGGCGGTGTTGGTAGACCAGCGGTAGCAGAAGCAGCAATAGTGCCATAGAAGAGCAGCTCCGTTACCCTGGGCCTCTGCACGTCTTCTCCAGTGTTCTCCACCTGCACCAGAACCCCAATTGGCGACTGCGATCGTGCTAGATGCCACCAGTTATTGGTAGCATGGCCCTGTGCGTCTGGAAACGAGGGTTTGGCTAGTAGTATCGACTCGAACCAAGCCTGCGTAGCTTCCTCTGTTGTCCAGACATCTAGGCTAGGCCCTGCAGCCAGGTATAGCGGGATTTTGGCGGTATCAACTGTGGACAGGAAGCGTAGAACGGCCGAGGGGAGGGCGGGCGAGGATGCGACATTGTGAGACGCGAGGCCAACTTCTGCATCTTGTTAACAATTGCACGGCGTTAGGCAGTGGTATGGAGACCCTTGACAGTGTTGCCATCTGGAAGGAGAATGTCGCCGCTCCAGATGTCAGCCATGGCGTTACATGTGTTGTTTGGGCTGAGATAATGCGGGATGCAAGGCGGGTTGGCGGCTGGTATGACGCGCTTCTCTTGACGCTAACCACACGCGACTGCACGTGGGATCGCCAGGCATCGGCATGACCACACAGTTGATATCTCCAGCAAATACAGGAAATCAGCCACAGAAGTTGATAACCTAATGTTATATGTGGGCCCAATTCGTACCGCTAATAGGAGGATGAATCGCCTTTGTTTATTTCTCAAATCACGCTCGACAAACTTTCTGCAAAACCACGTGTTGGACACCACAAAGTCACTACGACATCGATCACATTCACCGGTAACAGATCCTGTCTGCTCTACCCAACAACAAAACAATCTAATAGTAGTAATAGGTCTGGTCCTTGTGCCAGATGCCCTTCTACTTGGGTAGTGGCACCTTCCTAATCTTCCCATCATCTCCCAATACCTCCATCTTCAAATAACCGCACTTCACCTTATCGTTGTACTCATCAGCCAATGCACACACACTCGGCCTATGGTTCCAGAATGGCGGTTCTTCTTTACTTGTGAATAAAGCGTCTTCCTTCTTAGGATCTCGGAGCACTTGCGCTGCCGGATCCTGAAGTGCTTTCGGTCGGTTCGTCATGGCTCTGCGCATCTTGTTTGGCAAAGGACAAAAGAAAACAGGCGTTTACTCTTATAGCATCGGATGTGCTGCACGGAACTTTTCTTTGTACGGCTGTTAATGGAGATGCACGGCGTGGGGAAAGTTTTAGGATACACTTGTATAATAGTTGTGCAATGTCTCAACTTGCTGGCGCAAAGCTTGTTACTGAACAAAGCATATACATGTTGAGACTCAGACAGTGAGACAAGTGATTGAACATGACGGACAATACCTCTGTATCTTAAAAGAACTGCTCTAGGAGATGCTAGCACAAGATATCGGCATGGAAAAGAATTTCTTCTGCAAACAGCAAAACGGGTCCAGGTAAATGATAGACACGGAGACACCAATTCATTTATATGAACAATAAAAGCAAAACATTGTAAAATTGATCACTCCCATACCCCCCAATATCTCCTCGATACATTTATACCGTTGTTTGCCACATGACAAATATCCACAGCATGAAACCTCGAGAGTGAACCAATATTCCCCTCTGCTATACTACTACCAAGAGCAGTAATTTCCACTTTTCTGGGCATTCACAACTTCCTCGCATGACCGTCTACATTAATACGAACATCCAGGACAGGGTAAGTCAACCAAAAGAAAGAAGAAGGTAAGGCTGCTACCTAGTAAAGTGTGAGACGAACAGGGCATACTGTGGGTGGAGATGATGGCTTGGCACAACAAGGGCGATAAGAAAAGTATTTGGAAGACATTCAAGCACGTGTATATGAGGAAACAGTGAGGTCAAGCAAGTTCGCCTTGATTGAAGAGTAGAAATTAAGTTTTATTTGCAGCTGTATATATTACTGCAGTTGGCTGCCCGGGGGTATAGAATTCATGAACAAATATAATCAAAACAGAAACCACACTTTTGATGTGTACATGTACAATAGCAGTCATTGGGCCCAGAAAGTGACTCGATAACTCAGGAGGTGCTTAAGACTCGGGCTGCTGCTTCCCCTTGAAAAGGTAGCGCAGACCCTGGACACGCTCCTTGATTGTTTTGGATTGGGTAACTTCGTATAGGGGCTTGTGTTCCTCGTAGATGTCGTGCACATCCTCGTAGTCGACGTGCACGTATGCGCGCTCAACGTCAGCAAGGCCTGCAGTGTGTCAGTATTGGAGACCTAGGATAGTGAGGTGGTAGATCCTACCTTCGAGTTTCCTCTGAAGGGTCTGAGCAACATCGTGCGTGACCTTGAGCGGCTGTCCCTCGTCCATGACAATATCCACTTCGACGTAGTAGTTTTGTCCAGCGTGGTAGGCACGGCAAGTGTCAACCTTTTGGATCCTGGTATCGTGTGTAACGACTAGGTAGATGAGCTTGCTGATGAACTCTTGGGGCGCCGACTTGCCAACCAGCAGCCAGACATGATCAAAGGCGTTGGCAGCCCATGAGGTAAGGATCAAGAGACCGATTAGAATAGCACCGATAGGGTCAAGATACCAGACGACGCGGCTGCCGACAATAGACATGGCAAGGCCAAAGGCGTTGACGACAATATCGTTGCGGTGATCGATGAAGAAGACATGGACAGCAGGGTAGCGTCGGAAGATGAAGCAATAGATACACAGAGAACCTTTGCAGAAGATTGCAGTTGCGACGAAGGCGATAGGAATGATGTGCAGCTGCTCATGCTCCGTTGCACCTGCGCCTAGAGCCCTACCAGATTCAATCTGGTGAACGTTAGCGGCAAGACAAGTCAGCAAGGGTGAGTAGGGCTTACAATCAATTGAATGGCGACAGTGGTCATCAAACAACAAAACATGATGATACCAATTGTTTCAATGCGGGTCCGTCCTACCGGGTACTTGTACACGCTTGGCCGAGCCGCCATACGAGAGGTGATGAGCATGACAACCGAGGACACCAGGTCCATGAAGGCATCTGCCGCTGTGGCGAATAGCGACAACGAGCCCGTGGAGATGGCAGCGTACATCTGGATGACAAAGAGGCAAAAGTTGACGACAAAAGATGCGTTGACGGCAAATCGCACCTTTGGTCCGTTCTCTAGCTGGTCAAGAGCAGCCAAACGCTCTTCGTCGCCGCTCTGGAGGAACTGGTCGATGAGTGCATTTTGCCTCGTGTAAAACTTCTTCATGTGTCTAGGTTTGGCCAGTGGGTAGTCGGCCTTGAGCTGCTTCTGGGTTACATCGTCTCTGAGGTGTTTTCGTAGATCCAGAGGGTCGGTATTGACAGTGATGGTTACATCGTCCTTGGCTCCGTTGGAGGACGCATTGTCGACAGATGGCAGCCGTTCAATAGCGTCTGGCCTATGCTCGGCACCTGTGTTCGATTGGTTTGGCACTGACGGGGAGCCAGCATTGGCTGGTGAAATCGTTTGCTCATCACCTTGGCTCCGGATTGGGCCGTTAGGTGAGACTTGAAAGCACCAAGTCAGACACAGTCGCACAAAAACGGATGCCTGATACATACCATGAGTATCGTATGACATGGTGACCGGTGAGCGTACGTGGGCGTATTGGCAGTCTCTAGGATGTGCTGTGTGAGGGAGTTACGAAGAGTGGTGCTATATGCCTACACACTTCGGGCACGCAATGTAATAAAGCACCACAACAAAACGCCACCGCGGCGCTCCTCCCGCTCGCCTCCGCAGGGGACTTTTTTTTTCCTGAACCCCAGAGTGATAACGAGATGGCTAGATCGTTTGCACCAATACGCGGTTGTGCGGCTGCTGTGCCTTGGTGCGCGTGCAAATGGCTGGGCGCGGAGCCTGAAACTTGCTAAGCTTTCCCAGCGCCTCGCATCCTCGCCTTAGGTACTGCAGCGATGCCTGAATCAGAGAGGCACGACCATCTTGGCCTGAATTCCATACCTTAAACTGGCTTGGCACTCTGCATACGCGGAGGCGAGCCCCACATGTGACTTTCTGCCTTGACAGGTACGAGGCTGTATGCTTGCATGTTATGAGCTTGGTGCCAGGATAACAGCAGCGTGGTGCTGGCGCGAAACCGCGCCATGTGTGCTGTGTTTGTCAAGGTCGCAGCTAAAGAGGCGTGTTGGCAGATGTCCCAGACAAACCGAGGCAGCAGAGCAATGAGGCTCCCGGAGCTGGGCGCAGAGATTGAGGTGGTAGTCGTGCAGCTTCAACGCGACGACCAGGTTGTCTCTCGAACCGGCTGAAAGCGTCACACTACCCCACAACTGGCTAGCGCGAGCGCTGGCGCAATGATCGTCACCGGCCGCATCACATCACCTACACACAACGCTATAACGGGAACCATCTATGACTTCACTTTGCTTCTCTACACTTCTGCAGGTTTCAAAACCCGCCGAATTGTGCCCGGGAATGGGACGCTCTTTCACATAATTCCCGGACTCGGCTTAGGTCCTAGCCGGGCTTGGCCCATACACGTCAACGCCATGGCGAAACGTCTCATTGGCCCACCTGATTTGTGTATTCAGCCTCTTCGAACCCCTACTGCAGCAGGACGTTGCAGTCAAGCCTCACCCTTAATGCTTCGCACCTCCACAATCTCGTTGGATGGGCCCCCTCAGCGGAAACGAGACTTCAGCCGCATCAAGTCCCACCCCCTCTCTAAGATCGCCCGGACGTGCCAAGCTCCTAATGGCATGACAGGTGTCTCCAATGAGCTTCGTACGTTCCCTAAAGACCTATTTCGTCGCCAGCCTTACGCCCCCAGAGGTCTTTGCTTTCTTCTGTTGTCTGCGCCATGCCTGCCCTGGTACCGTCTGAACCTCCGCCCTCTCTGGCTGAAGCGTCAACCACCAGAGGCGGCATCTGAGGCACAGGCCACTGTATCAAGGCTCCGCTAGCGTCGTCAACCCTATAGCTCGCAGATCTGTTGGTGATCACCATGAATACAGTTAGCTCGTTCATGCCATTGTGAGCTTAAATCAATACATAGGCTGTGGTGCCGAGCCTATCGTCCCGTACTTCAACTTCAGTTCATTGCATCTTGAACTTTGAGTATCTTTGAGAGAGTGTTTCCTTTCTTTCTCTTCTTCTTCCTTCCTTCCTTCTTCTTCTCTTCTCATCGTCGCCGGCGACGAGACTGCTGGCAAGTCTTTGGATTATTCCAAACATTCCTTCACACACACACACCATTTTAGCACCTTTTTAATTCAAAATGGACGCCATGAAAGAGAAGCCGATTTGCGGCAGTGAGAAGGATGGCGCTGAATACGACTTCCCCCTACACGTGGCTGCAGTCTTCATCGTCTTCTTTGCCTCCGCCTTCGGTGCTGGTTTCCCAGTCGTGGCAAAGAAGGTCAAGTGGATGAAGATCCCACCCCCAGTCTTCTTCTTCTGCAAGCACTTTGGTACCGGTGTCCTGATTGCCACTGCCTTTGTCCATGTGAGTACAACTTCCTAAAATTCACGTCGAGAGTTGAACTAATCATGCCCAGCTTCTCCCCACTGCATTTGCCTCGCTCAACGACCCTTGCCTGCCCGATCTCTTCACCGATGACTACCCCGCTCTCCCAGGTGTTATCATGATGGGCTCACTCTTCATTCTATTCGTCATCGAGATGTGGCTTCACGCAAAGACTGGCGGCCACAGCCACGGTGGCGCCACTGGCGAGGCTTTCAACGGTGCCCAAACATCTACCGCTGGTATTCAGGCCGCTTTCAACAACCCCATCCGTCGCGTCGAGAGCTACGACTCGCAAAAGACCATGGCCGCCATGAACGAAAAGCGAGGATGGTCAGAGGAGTCAACATACCCCGTCGATGGCTTCCCATTCCCCAAGGGCGGCAGCGACGAGCTCGACGCCAAGTCTGAGATGCCGGCATGGTTCGTTGTCTTCTACGAGCAATATGTCCGCCAGCGTGACGAGATGATCGCAACCATCAACCGCGCCATACCTGCCCTTCCCAACTACCAGCAGCAGCAACAGCAACAGCGAGCACAGTCCCCGGCAGCAGAGAACTCATACTTTGACGACGACGTTGAGGCAGCTGTCGACCCCCTTGTGCTCAAGAAGATGTCTATGCAGATTACGCTTATTGAAGGTGGTATCCTCTTCCACTCGGTTTTCGTTGGCATGACAGTCTCCATCACCGCCGAAGGCTTCGTCATCCTGCTCATTGCCATTGTCTTCCATCAGATGTTTGAGGGTCTTGGTCTTGGAACGCGTATTGCCGATGTCCCTTACCCCAAGAGCAGCTGGAGGCCCTGGATCCTCGTCATTGCTTTTGGCAGCACTGCTCCCATCGGCCAGGCCATCGGACTTGCTACTCGTGGTTCCTACGATCCTAACAGCGCTTTCGGTTTGATCATTGTGGGAGTGTTCAACGCCATTTCCTCAGGTCTTCTGATTTACGCAGCGCTTGTCGATCTGTTGGCCGAGGATTTCCTTTCTGAGGAGGCCCAGCATACCATGACAGGCAGCACCAAGACCAAGGCTTTCATCTTCGTCCTTATGGGCGCAGCTGGTATGTCTATTGTTGGAGCCTTTGCTTAAAGATCCTTGGAGTTTTTTGCGGCATTTTTCGACACGTCGCACCACGGCCTTCTTTGCGTCTCTCCCGCGTTTCTCCCTCCCCCGACCAACCTCTATATCTAGAGATCTCGTTCGCAGCATTTCGTGTATGAGGTCACGATTGTTTGTATGAGTATAGGAAACACCAGGCGTCTGTCTATTACACAAAAGACAAAATGCATCCACAGTATTTTATAACGGGGCAGCCATTCATTCTTTACGTGGTCATTTGTTAGTGCACAATGTCATGTTATTCCGTTGTCCATCACCACCAATCACGTTATTTTTTCATAGTCTACACTTGCATGTACCTATGCGCTTTCGTATCTATCGAAAGCACGAATTAATGAATGAACCGAATATCCATGACTTTCCTGAGCCACTTCCGTGTTATCATGCCCTGTCTGCAAGTGACTCTTGATCTTGATACCTCATTGTTCTTCACGACCTTGCCGATCCTATCCGTCCAAGTTCTGCGCCACGCACTTACTCAATCAAGCTTTTTGACAGAGCAGAAGCGAAAGTCTCGATCCAAGCCAACATAACGGTTAGTGGGGGAAGAAGATGTCGGTCCGGCGCACCCTGTGCAAGTGCATGGGACAGAGGTTCCCCATGGGTTGGTAAAAAAGCGCCGAGACAGAGGTTCCTCTTCGAAAGCCGAGAATGGCCAGAGCTTCGCCATCGATAGAAGTGGATAAAAAGTCGGCGCTACTCACATTGTCCTCAACGAGTGCTTCACCAACGCTCTTTATATGCGATATGTCACTGACGCGAACCGGCAAACACATGGTCCGGAAACACTCAAAGGGCAAAAGAGCAGTAGACAGACACACCACTGCGACCGGGCTTTCGGCTTACCGAAGGAATCTTCTTAGGCACTGAGAGAGTGTCGCGTACTCGCCCACAATGCGACTGGTCTCTTGGCTGGATCAAGGCGTCGCGGGTAGGCGTGTACGAGGCTTGGTTTGGCGCGGGTAGCTGTGCCACTGGCTGCAGCCATGCTGCTAGGCTAAGCTTGGCTGAGGAGCGTTAAGAGGAACTTGTGTTTCACCGGCTGTGGGGATCTAACGAAGCCGGCGGGTGATCTGCTTGGGGCTGAAACTCGTTCGCGACGCACGCTGCGGGTGGATCACGTCGCAGGGGTTGTTTGATACAAGAACGTTACTACC
Source organism: Drechslera avenae (assembly GCA_034640345.1). Classification (NCBI taxonomy): domain Eukaryota; kingdom Fungi; phylum Ascomycota; class Dothideomycetes; order Pleosporales; family Pleosporaceae; genus Drechslera; species Drechslera avenae. The sequence goes on from JAXRVH010000022.1 coordinate 31,642, forward strand.
GGTTCCCTTCACACATCACCAACCCAGAATAGGGCATGCAGGGGTAGTAAATTGGTTATGTAACGTGACATTGTCAAAATCGGATTATGTCATCCATCTTGTTGGAACGGGAACTTCCCCCCCATAACTTTGGACTCTGAAACACGTGGATATCCACTCTGCTGGTGATATCTACGTAATCGTTATACGACAGCGCGCGTGCACACACACACACACACATGCAGAGTCAGCATAGTGATGCATCAAAGTCGGTGCAAAAGGTTTGAATGGCTCTATACGCCGCATCCTTCATACCTCACCCTTCCTCTCCTCTCTCAGCGCATTCCGTACAATAGCGCCACACATCTTTGCATACGGATTCGTGCGTACACTCATCTCTCTGGCTACCTCGTCTCCATATCGCGCTGCCGCAGCGAAGTCCTTACTTGCCAGCTCCTCCAGGTCGCTCTTCCCTTGGCCGCCAAGTTCGGTCTCGGTTTCAACGGCTTTTAGATATAGGTACGCGCGATGCGAGTAGGCCGTTCGTAGGATGCGCGCTGCGTAAGTCGAGACGGGTGCGGTTGGTGAAGATGCGGGTAAAGAAAGATGGATTGCGCGCGCAAGGTCTGTGAATACGTCTTCAATGTCTTTATTTGGTGATGCGAATATGTTCTTTCCTTCTCCTAACGTTGCTTCCATTCTCATTCTTCTCAACATTGCGCGGTTGACGTACGCGCTTGCGTAGTTTGGCCAGGCTGTTACGGTTCCGTTTAGGTGGGCGATGGCATCGTCTATTGCTGCGACATCCGAGTTGCTCGATACATTACGCACAATGTCGTTTTGCTGCCCTTCGAGAGTCGATAGTTGCGCAGACGGTATGCTGGGATGTGCGGGTAACGAAGCATCTATTGCTGCAGTATCTCTTGACTTGGCTACCGACGAGGGCAGTGTTTCTGGGTCAAAGAGCGCATTCAAGATGCGCGCGTCGTTCGCCGATAGCGTGGTGTTAGGAACGTCGATTGCCATGGTGTGTACAAAGGAGTTGTAGTCGATGGTGGGATAGGTTTGTTGTGTTGGACCAGATCCAGTTTAGAATTTGGTTATCACGGCTGACGTTAACTTGGGAGCAGTGTTGCAGATATTGCGAAGAGGAATTTCCCTGCACTGCTTCTAATCTACCATCACATGTTTGAGGCGGATGTACTATCATGGTCACTCGGCTCAACGCCCCAAGGCGGCTTCCGACGGGCAAACCACCCGCTGCCGCCGACGCACCACAACACAACAAAGCAAGCAACAACACGCCCGCAACACCTTACCAGCTATGCAGCCTCGCCGTTGGCTGCAACAGAAAAACGCCATGTACCACTCAGCCTGCAAAGGATCGGTTGAGCGCCCGCTGGAAGCTTGCTCCGTGTGCTTGTGCACAACGTGTGAACACCGCGGCGGATACAGGCGGTCCGTTCATTGGCGGACAGTACCGGACAAAGGTACATTACTTTTGCACGGTATCATCACGTGAGCTCGGCATAACGGCTTGATGACGCTACTTTGGGACGAACATGTGGGAGTTACCTAGTAAGAGCTATCGGTATACCGGTTCGTGAAGGGAAGTGGATGCAGCATAGACCATGCGGCGAAAGATAAGAATGAGTACATGTCGATGCTCACAGTTTGGGTCTTTTTTACTTCAACAATCACAGTACAGACTGATTCTCTCTACCTTGCTTTGAGTCTCAACCTGTGCACCTTGTTTTCTCAAAACATTGCTTCTTCCATATCCGTTGTAATCAACCATGGCGCCCGCTGCTATCTCTCCCCCTTCATCACCCCGTCCGTCAGATGCATCGTCAACAGATGTTGCATCATACCAAGGCTACCACCATGTACACTGGTATGTGGGGAATGCCAAACAAGCCGCCTCCTTTTACGTCTCTCGAATGGGCTTTGAGCGCGTCGCATACCGTGGACTGGAGACTGGATCAAGAGCGACTGCATCCCACGTCGTCAGGAACGGCAACGTCACATTCATCCTCACATCGCCACTGAGGTGTTTAGAACAGGGATCACGGTTTAGCAAAGAGGACGAGGACTTACTAAAGGAGATACACGCACACCAAGAACGACATGGTGATGCCGTCAAGGGTAGGCCTAGAAACACTAGAACAACCAACAACAACAAAGCTGACTTGTATATTCCAGATGTCGCATTCGAAGTCGATAATGTAGATGCCATATACTCTGCGGCCGTCTCCTCAGGCGCAGCCGCCGTCGCCGCACCACACAACATCTCCGATGCCCACGGCTCCGTCCGCCTCGCCACAATCCGCACCTACGGCGACACAACGCACACACTGATCCAAAAGAACAACTACTCTGGCATTTTCCTGCCCGGCTACCGCCCCGAGTCCAGCGCCGCAGACCCGCTCCAAAAGTTCCTGCCCCGCGTCACCCTCGAAGCAATCGACCACTGCGTCGGTAACCAAGACTGGGACGAGATGGAGAATGCATGCGAGTACTACGAAAAGGTGCTTGGTTTCCACCGTTTCTGGAGTGTAGACGACAAGGATATTTGCACAGAGTACTCTGCACTCAAGAGCATCGTCATGAGCTCCCCCAATGACGTTGTCAAGATGCCCATCAATGAGCCGGCAAAGGGCAAGAAGCAGAGCCAGATTGAGGAGTATGTCGACTTTTACGGGGGCCCTGGTGTCCAGCATATTGCGCTGCGCACTACGAATATCATCCATGCGATTACCAATCTCAAGGCGAGGGGCGTGGAGTTTATCAAGGTTCCTGAGACGTACTATGACTCGATGAAGCTACGGCTCAAGAAGGCGGGCATGACGCTTAACGAGGACTTTGAGGTGTTGAAGAGCTTGGATATCCTGATTGATTTCGACGAGGGTGGCTATCTGCTGCAGCTGTTTACCAAGCATCTGATGGACCGGCCGACAGTGTTTGTCGAGATTATCCAGAGGAACAACTTTGACGGGTTTGGCGCGGGTAACTTCAAGAGCCTGTTTGAGGCGATTGAAAGGGAGCAGGATCTCAGGGGAAACTTGATCTAAAGGCTCCTCCTTTCATCTTTTCGGCATTGCCTGGCGTTTTCAAGCAGGTTAAGGGTAGTCGCTGGGCGACATGATCAAGCATCAATTCATTAGTTCATCTCTTCGTACATCACTAGAAAATCTCCACCTTTTCGTCAAGCTTGTGATCAGACTGTTTTGGTGCAACGCCCGCCTTACATGGGTAAGTTCCAAATAAAATCCAAGGTCCCATCATCAAATCCCTGGAAGCTCTGTTGTCCACTGTCAAGTCCAAATGGCGCCATTGCCGGATCAAAAGGCAGCGCAAGCCAATCATCCTCTGGCATGAGGTTTGACACATTTTCCGCAAGCGATGATAGGCTGGATTGGCCGGCGTTATGATTATTCAAAAAGTCCATGCCTGTCGTTGCACCTTTAAGATCGGCGGATGTGGCACGCGATGGGAGGCGTGGGGGGCGTGAGGAGACGACAAAGCTCTCACGCAGACGGGCGACATGAAGGTCAAGAAGGGTGGCGTAGCGGGAGGCTAAGTGCATGTCGTCAAGGGTGCCTGTAATATTAGCAAAAGAAGGTTGAGGATGCCTAGAGATGCCTACTTGCGCGGAGTGCTCGAATGGCTGCGTCCAGGATGTCCAGAGACGACTGCAATTTTTGGTTGCGCGAGCCTAAGCTCAGTCCCTTGATGAGATAGATTGCCGATGTGGTGATACGTAGGAAGATTCTGACTGGTGAGTAGCGCAATGCGCCTGTCTCTGATAACTGGCAGACCTTTTGCAGTATTTGACAGCTACCATCAACCACCTCTTGGATAAAATCATAATCTCTGGGTTCGAGATTAAAGGGAAGGTTGTCCCCTTGAGGAACGTCCGGATCTGTTTCGGCAAGTGTGCGTTCGACGACAGCCTGCATACCAAGCGAGTTTGTGTAGATTCGGACATACTGATATTCAATGTGCAGCATGTCGTGCAGTCCCACTTTGAGCTCTGTAGTGATATCAGCCGACAACGCTTGAAAAGCTACTATAGAATAGACCACCTACTGCAGGGATCGAGATACTTCTTCCGCCAGGATGTCAAAAGGGGCTGGAAATGTTCCAAAAGTCCAATGTAGCGGCCGGTCCGCAGCAGACTTCTTGTTGTCGCCGAATTTGGATAGATGGTGTCGGAGATTGACCGTGCAAGCTTAGTGAGCTCTACCCAGGCACTCATAAAGGACTGCCATTGCTCTACAGCTCCAGTTGCAGAGTCAACGGGTATCTTCTCCATCAAAGCATGGTTTAGGCTCTGTGGAATCATCGAAGTGCATCCTAGACGCCATGAAAGTTGTTCAAGCAGCACGTACAGTAGCTTTCGAGCTCGGATCCTTCGTATAATGAGGTATTCAGTGGTAAATTTTGGATAGGATACCTGATCCTTGTCGATTCGGGCGTTGTCTTCGAAGAGACCCAACTCCTGTGCTAGTGAAAGTGCGCAACCCATCAACATCCAAGACATGCGGTCAGAGCGCTTTGCAGGCTCAATAACGTCCTCCAGCCATCGGTTTGAGGTTACATCTCCCTCTAAAAGCTTTGCCCCTTCTTCAGTGGTGTTGTTTGCGCCAATCATCAATTCGCAGTCCCAGCCATCAGCAGCAGTCGGAAAGTGCAGCGCACGCGGATGCCATTCGGAGAGCAACAGAAGCGCTTCAATTGACCCGATTGTCCGGCTCTGGGCTTTGGAGGGCTTGACCTGGCCAAGCATAATTTTCATGATAAAGCGTTGGCACTGCTCCCATAGCCTGTCATGCACAAAGTAGCCCCGGGACGCGCCGCCTACACCGGGAAGAATGTTGTATCTGGACGAGATCATGAGTATGGTAGTGCAGAGAAATGGGTCCAGTGCAATCAACGTGTAGTGGTTCTCGTGATGTGAGTAAAACTCGCCAAGTATGGGCGACAAGGGCGAGCAGTTCTTGAAGAACAAATCAACATAGGTGACTGCTTCATGCGCAGAGAACCATCCCATTTGCACAAATCGGCATGATGTCCATGTCTTCAGAGTCTCAGGTGAGGGCGTCGACATTTGCACGGGCTGTGCTCTAAAGGTATGGAACGGCGACGACGGCATGCCATTGTCGTAGCCAGATGGCCCCGACCTGGGCGTCTCATATGCCTGAGAACCCGACTGCTCCTGGCTGTCTATTGCGTCACGGTGATGCGCAGCCTCGAAGAGTAGATTCAACGCATCGCTCCCGCTCGAGACGACTGTCCTCATCACCGAATGAGCTAGATCTGGCTGGGAAGATGAGATGCGACGCAGATGACTGTGTGGAGACTGGTACTCAGAACGATGGTTGGCGCTGATATGAGGACTAGTTCCCGGGGTGAAGCCATGGGTTGATATGGACGACCTGTGGCCTGGAGATGGCTGCACAACTGGGGCAGGGTTTGACTGAGGGCGGATAGGCTCTTCCTCCTCTTCATTCTCTCTCGCCTCTCCAGGTTTGCGTCTCTTGACCCACGACCGCTCAGACCGGAATACACATTCGCGCATCTCTCGCTTGCATCTTTGACATGGCGGCTTTAGTTCACCGCCATCAGGGCCGGTTCCTAGGATACACTTTGCCTTGCGTTGCCGGCAATTGATGCATGCTTTGTAGGCACGCTTGAAATCTTCCGGGTGGGTCCGCTTTTTGCTCGAGGCTGAGTTGGCGTCTTGCTGGCCATTGTCGACCGTGGTATCCTCTCTTGCAGACATTTCACATTACCGAAAGGTGATACAACGGATGGCGCAGGAATGATTCTCTATGAACGGCGGCGGGTAGCAACGACAATGACTGGAAGATGGAGGGAAATTCTCGCCCCACCTCGGCTATCCGCGGAACGCTCGAGCACCTGCGCCAACAAACGAGCCATGCTGCTTTAGGAAATGATGACAAACACATGTGCACTTGTTCTGTTGTCGGGACGGTCACCATGTCATACAGCATTGGCATTTGTAGTTTAGTTGGCGACTCTAAGTAACTAAAACTAAGATTCGGGTCATTACCAGATACATGTGCACATCAAAGGCTATGTAACTGTGCACGCAATCGTCGCGAGAGGTTGGTTTCAGCATCAATCCGATACCGAGCAATCGTGTCTTCCGAACTCCAATTCGAAATCTCAGCTGGCAGAATGGAAACCATATTTATCATGCTCACTTCTCATACACGGTTATCGCCCACTTTATTTGCTGCCTTCTTCTCGTCGATAGCCATACGCCACGACTTTCCATAGAGTGCAGTGACGTACGTTGCAGCCGCACCAGCCATGAGGAAGAAAGCGCTAATGGTGGAGAACCATCCAACACCGATAGCTCGAACGGCCGGCAGACAGGCTGCTGACCCTGCTGCTGCAAACATGTAGCGCATAAAGTAATTGCCGGCTACCTCATGTGTTAGCAACAGCAACCGCATGGATAGAAAGTGTTTACATACCAACAACCTCTGCACTGCGGCTTTGCATGACGTCCAGGCAGTACGTGTTCAGACTGGGGAAACAGAACAGTTGAGCTACTCCCTGCAAGAACATCATGACTACGGGCAAAGCGACTCCACCAACTCGCTTTTCTATGCTCCAACCGTAGATGATCATACAGGCTGGGATGACACCACCAAGAAAGAAGACACAGCTTCTCAATCGATCTTCAGAAACACGCTGACCACGCTTACGAATGTACTTTTTTACCACGTAATCAGCGTAGCGACCGCCGAAAAAGGTTCCCGCAAGGTATCCGCAACCTGGGGCAATGTAGAAAAGCCCTGATTGCAGTGGTGTGTCCAGGCCGAAGCGCGGATTTAGGACGTATCGGATAGGTGTAAGGAGCGAGTACATGTTCCAGACCAGCGAGCTCGAAGCCAAGCCCGTCAAGAGGATATTTGGGTAACGGTACAACTTAAGGACGCGGAATGGATTCAACCATTGCCACATTTTGTGCGCCCGCTCCTTAACAGGCAGTCCCTCGAGTTCGTCGGCGCGCTTATTGTGAATGGTCTCGGGCTGGAGGAAGAAGCACAACAGGGTCGCAGTTCCAGCTAGTGCTGTCTGCAGCCAGAATATGTCGCGCCAGGTACGGAATGTAACTATGATACCGCCAATGAACGGTCCCAAGGCTGGACCAATGAGGGTGCCACTTAGGAACCATCCTAGAGCTGTTGCGCGTTCGGTCTGGGGCGATATTAGCCGTGTTCTGGAAGAAACTGAGGGGTTACCTGCTGCGGATTGCAGTGGTCAAAGCCTGTGCTCGGGCTGCAGTGTGGTAATCGTATGCAAAATCAATTTGGTACTGACATCTGTAGAACGATCACGGTCGGTTTGATGGAGTAATACGTACCGGTTTGTACATGTCACCAATAACAGCTGATCCAATGACTAGGAACGCAGTACCTTGAAAGGCCGTAAGGATACGGAAGACGAAGAAAGCTGCTAGGTTGGGTGCAAGGGCTGTGCCAATGGAGAATGCGGTGAACAGAGCAGCACTCGCAACCGAGACCCATTTCCGGCCATAGATGTTGCCATACGGTCCGTAGAAACACGGGGAAAGTCCCATGAAGAGCATGTACAGTGCATTCGAGACGTTGATAATCGAGCCATCCGTGTGGAACGTAGCTGCTACCTCAGGAACAGCCGACAACACAGTTGTCGAGGAAATGGGAGCCAGGAAGCTACAAAATGATACAACAGCGACCACAATCATCTTGCGGCGTTCAGAGAACTTGTTATAAACGACGTCATTATCGCCAGTTGCGACATACTGGACGTTAGTCATGTCATGGTGACTGACAGAGGAGACGGTGCGTTGGAGTTGTAGACGGTCTTCTGCAGACTGTTGTTGTTGTTGTGGAACAATGGAAGCATATTGGATCTGCTTTTCAGGTTCGGTGGCCGTATTGGTTGGCTGTGGGCCAGCGGGTACTGAGGAGGATGTGGAAGAGGGTGCCATTTTGTGTACTCATAGAAGGCGAGCACTGTAAGAGAGATTGGTCCGGAAAGATAAGCCTAGCGCAACTCAAGCTGGCAGGCAAAAGCTAGTTATAAGTATTCTATGTCTGGAGATGTGAGGAAGAAGGGCTGAGAAAGCCGCAAGTGACTCAAGGCAGGAGATATGATAGTCCTAGCCTCTGTTTTTGGGCCAAGCGTTGGGCTATCTTGACGATTTAGCGCATCGATGCGGTTCATATCCGCGAGTGGAGACACCTTCTTGACCATAGAGCGGCTTTTCCGCGAAGATTCTTCACCTCAAGGAGTTGGTGTATCCGAAGAGTGGAGCAGCCCGACATGGGCGTCGGGACATGAAAGTCCGACCAGAGACTAGCCGGCAACGTGCATCCATTGTATACTAAATTTGAAGGCTTTCAGTATGCTCTTGTGTGTTGTTATGCTCCAAGTGGTGGAAGAGTCTGCCCGGGAATAAAAGGTTGGTGTCTTGGCGTTTGGGATTTCACATGCAATGCCGATCGACAGGGCAAGCGACAGATTTTTCAGGAAGGAGTTCGAATGAAGAGATTTGAATAGAAGTATTTACGTGCAGGTTTAAATCCTGTTTCTGACTAAAGTTTGTATCCTGGATGCTCTTGTAAATGACGATTCAACCTGGGATGCTGATGGTACCGATACCTGCCCGAACGCCGACCATGCTTGTACGCTTTTGAACCAAAGTGACCCTCTCCCAGGCTATATGCTAAGCTTATCCACGCTCAAGCGATCTGCGCTCCGGTGACGCTTGACCATGCCGAGCTTGTAGAACTTCTCTTCTCCGGTTGCTGTCCGGCCGCCGATGTACCACTTCTCGGCGCCCATGGCCTCGTGGAACCCTTCTGACGAGCTGTCTGAGCCTCGCCTGCTTCGCTGTGATGCGCCGGGTATGGGGAAGGCTTTGGCCTTGGGTGATGTGGAGCGGTTGTATGGCGCGGCGTGCTGTCTGGTGGGTTGGAAGTGGCCCGTTGCCTGTACGGACACAGTTGTGGCGCCGGGCGAGGGCGAACGGGTCTTTGTGGTAATGGTCCGCGATGTGGCGGCATTGTCGAGCGTCGGGCTCTGTTGCGCCGTGTTGTTCGGCGCATAAGAGGCCACAGAGGTCGCTTGCGAGGTGGCTGCCTTTTGCAGGCTGGGTTGCTGCGCTCGGAAAGCTGCCAGGAAGCCGCCGAAGAAGGGCCTGTTGGTAGTCATGTTGTTGTTACCGCCTCGAGAGCGGGCGTGGTTGCTGGTCTTTGTACGATGAATCCAGCCGTTTCTTCCCAGGGATCCTCTGCCAAAGTCGCGGTGTAGTCGTGTAATCGTGTAGGCTAAGGGGCCTGTCGGGTCTGCATACGCTATTTTGCGCGGCTGCTGAAAGCCCCAGACTTGACAGCGCACGTCGACCTGTCTGTTGAAGCGCGATGCTGCCACTTGTGTTGTCCCAAGTCCTCTCTTTCACTGGGTCGGAATAGGGTCTTCTCGGATGTGATAGGCCGTCGTGTGTGTTGTGTTGTGCAGTGTGCGTGTGACGTAGGCGTGTTGTAACTCGGTGCACGGGTCTGTGACTGGGGAGGGGGAGGGGGAGGGGGCGGTGGACAAGCGCGGTGAATGCTGGCGGGGTAGGCACGATGTGAGTTTATATTAGCGACGGCGGGGGAAAGGGAGGTGCAACATGCATGGCGTGTTTTGGCCGAGGGTTGCTGAAGCCGCGAACCGTGATGAATGTGCAAGTCAGGAATAAGTCGGAACCAGCCGGTTCTGATTGGAGCACACCTTCCGAGCCCTCACCGAGACCATGGACAGACGACTACCCATTACTCAGGCCCACCCACTATCCTGCAGCACACTGCTACCTGATCACAGAAATTTTTCTTCTGATGCAAACAGTTGCTCATCCTGTTCCAAGCCTCCTTCCTGCGCCTGCACCTCCTCTACCCCGGATATGACAGATCCGACAACGCTGTATGGCTGCGGAGCTGGCTAACGGCACAGATCGCAGCCAACGGCTCCCACCCTCCCCTCTTCAACCACCCACATACCTCCAGAACTGGTTTTACATGCCGCCATAACCTGTTTGGCTCCTGAGAGCAAATCACCGCGCACCCCCAAGTCGAGTCAGCGCAAATGACTATCCGTATCCCTGCGTAAACGCGATGACGGATCGTTCGTAAGACTTTGTACTTGGTGGCATTCAGCAGCTGAAGCTAGCCCGTCACCGTAGAAATGACCGTTACCCTTATCCGCGCCAGAACGTGGGGTAATCCGAGTCCGAGAATCCGGCCGGCTATGCTGCGAGTAACATGGCAGTACCCGTATCCACGGAAAGCTTTGTAGCCCTGGGACTTGACTTCTTCGTTTAGCATGTGCAGCCGCATGGGATCGGCACACACCAAACTACAGCCGGCCTTGCTGATCGGCCCTTCCAAACTTTGGCACCCTCACATTGAGCCATGCAAAAATATCGCAGTGACAACACCCATCTACCATGACACCTTGATTACAGGAGCCTCACAATCTTCCGAAACTCCCCTTGTGTTGAAAAGCTAGACCTTTTTGGTGATGGCCTTGACGCTCTCGAGGTCCTGGACTCGATCAGCAATCCTCGATACCTCATCTGCTTCATTTCTTGCAGACCCAAAGCCTTTTGAACCTTTATCTGTGTCTAGTGGACAGATGCGAGACTTTGCAACTACGTTTCAGAATAGGAATGTAATGGGGGGAATTATACGGCCAATGGCATTAGCAGGATATGAGTCTCATCTGTTTGCCTGGTATACCGAAAGCTCTATTTGAGCTTTATTCAACTCCACTACTCCCATTCGGTTGTTTGGAAGGGTTCGATGTTTGAAACCACCGCCCTTCTTCTATGCAAATATCATTTCACTTGTGGCGGAGAGAGAAGAGGAATACTCGGATAAGAAATAGGAAACAATGAATCGCACTCGAGGCCTTCCAAGCCGTTTTCATTGTCAGATGCAAAGCAAACAGAACTTCTGCTCCTAAACAGTAGGAACAATTGGGTATTGGATGGCTCTGCTCTTCACAATATACATATACCCATTGCGTTTAATTATATAAAGAAGTGGAATAGACCACCTCCACAAAACCCCAACCATGTCATCACTCAAACGTACTTGGCTACGTCTTCTGCTCATGGTAGCCGCAAAATCCCGGCCCACACCCGCTGCCAAGCCTTCCCTCAACAGCCCAGCCAACTTCTACATTTCTCGCGCCGCAGCTAAAGCAACAAGACCTCCGACCACAACCCCACCCAATCGCATCACATACGTCGCCCACCGCAAAGATGTCGGCTTCATCTTTCGCCCACCATGCAAAGACGCCTGCTGCCGTCGTGAGTCCATGTCCTTTTTTGCTTGGAGCGAGCGCCAATTGGTTGCGCGACGGCCCAATTGAGGGCGGCATGATGACGACAAGGAGTGCTAACGTAGGTGGTAGAGCATGCGCAGCCCGTACAAAGCTTACAGGAGTCCCTTTGGTCCTCAGTATGTATTTCTCGACGCTGGGCTAGGGATTTATGGGTGTGTGTGTGGGGGGGGGAGGGAGGGGATGGAGACTTGGAGTTGGAGTTGGTGGGAGTTGTGAAAAGAGAAGGTGCGCGGGCGGCGATACCTACGGAACGCCCAATCAAAACCCGAGCGAGCCATCATGCAATTGCAAACCGCAAAGAAAGAGGAGGATTGGAAGCTACACACACACACCCACCCACCCACGTAGACCCGAAAATAGTGTATGATTTGGAAGCCGGCAAGCTAACAAGAGTCCCACAGGTACACCATCCCTAAGAACTACCACGGCATTACCCTTAACGTCGCAGCAAAGTAGTACGTCGCCTCCAGAGCCGGACGATACCATCCTCCGTAACCCCCATAGACCCGCATACTAACAATACCTAGCGGCGCGCTCGCTGCCGGCTTCGGCGGTGTAGCTGGCTTCTTCGCCCTCTTCTTCTTCGCCGAGGTCCCCAAGGTTCGCGACGACATCATGAAGAAGATCCCGGTGCTTGACAAGTTCTTCACCCACGAGATACCGCCTGAGGATAACCCTTTCTGAGCTCGTACTACTTGCCCTGGAGAGATGGAATGTACAATACAGCGTGGCATATAGCGGCTAGATGCGGAATAGACTCTTTTCGTCTTTGACATTGGACTGGCTGTTGTAGACATGACAAATATCAGCCTGTGATCACTCCTTGCTATGCTCATCTTTGGTCATTGCTTCATTTTCGCGTGACTCGAACATATCGCCCGAGATGCTATAATATCCTCGTCTATGGACTTTGGTTTAGACCATCTTTCCTCCTCGGACGTACACCATAACTTAGTTTGTGGGCAGTCTTCCAACAACTTCGGCCATCTCCTCATCGGTGTAAATCCTGAAGCCCTTATCCTTGGTGACGCTTGCCAGCTGCACGTTCTTGCTGTCCAGCTTCTCCTCCATGACCTGCTTCAATGTCTTGAGCGTGAGGACCTCGGCTTCAGGCAGAGTAAGCGACTTGTGGAACTCGTTCTGGAGCTCTGCTTGTGCACCCTCAGACCCAGAACCAATTGCTTTGGCATCGTAGCGGTAGAATGTACCAGAGGGCTCGGCGTGATATCTGCAACCCTATTAGTCTTCATCTTTCCTTTTATGACATCAGATCCCAACGTACAGACTTGGGCCATCCTCGTCATAGCCCGCAATCAAGAGCGCAACACCAAACGGCCTACTCATGATGCTCTCCTCGCCCTCGGCACCCTCGCCGAACCTCAGCGCCAGATCGCATATCGCCTGGGTGCAGCTCTCGACTCGTAGGGGCTCGGCGTAGTTGAAAGCGTGGTTCTGGCTCTCGACGCGGGCATGCTCAATCATGCTTCGTGCATCAGCCTGCAGTCCAGACATTGCGCAGCCAATGTGATGGTCGATCTCGACAATCTTCTCCACGGAGCTGGTCTCGAGCAGGGTAGAGGTTACGCGCTTCTCAACACCGAGGATTACGCCTTCGCCTGTCGCTACCTGGTGTGGTGTGAGCATCCGGCCGTGAAGTTCCATGCCAAATGCATTCTACAACGTACGCCTATCGCTGTTGAGCCAAGCTTAATGGCTTCTAAAGAGTATTCGACTTGGAAGAGACGACCTTCGGGCGAGAAGGTGCTGCGTGTTTTGTGAGCGAAGGCCTCTCTAGACAGGGAGGCGACGGGTGTACGAACTTGATACCACGGTCTAAGGTTACTGTTAGCACTTTTACATGTCAAGATTTCATTCGGGGGGGTTTACCATATTCGCTTCGTGCTATGAACTGCTCATGTTAGTAAAGAGCTCCAGCGGGGTTCGGTGAGACGCACCATGGTGGCTGTTTGTGCGGGCGGTTGATTGGATGTCGCAAATGAGGGCTGCCGAAGACGTCTGTAGTAAAAGGCGCCTGATTAAACCTGTGAGGCGAGCAATGGGCTGTAACAGAGTTGCGTTGGCGACTTGAATGTTTCTCAAGCTTGCTTGACGGAGCTTCAAGGCAACATGGGCCGCGATAGCGCGCTAGCGGGATGCCAAGACATCCAACTACTCCTCCAGCTCCCAGTTCCATCGCTCGTTGATACTCAACGTGTGACATTTGCTCCAAGTGCTACAGAAACGAGTTGGGTTTATTTCAATTTCATGTACTTCCTGCATCACTACATGAGTCAAAGAGGGAGGTACCATCCGTCAAGCATGAAGATGTTTTTCCAATACATCTTGTCGCACAGCAACCCTCATGGTTTCTCACACGTTGAAAAGGAATGCAGCCCACAGACACTGGAGACACTGTACACGAAACATTTTCGAACAAGCACTCTACAAACTTTCGGGCGATCGACTCCTGCGTAGTAGCATATTGCAAGGTATCGTCGTCACCTTTGGAAGGAAAGAAAAAGCGAATCCTACTATCTTTATACTTTTCCCTTGGTTCTCTTGGACTTTGCAGATCTGTTGGAAAAAAAGCATATACGCAACTCATATCTTTCAAGGGTATGGGATGTTCACTGACTAGGACAGGAATAACTTTGTGGATAAATGATGAGCATTCTCGCACGATATCTCGTCCGCCATGGACACAAGAGAAGGAGCCTCTCGACTTATTCTCACATGAAATTCATGAATAACAAAGTCCTAGACCGGTCCATGCACGTGCTCAGCTATAGGAGTATGTATGGCAAATCTTAAATCTAGCAGAAATCGATCCACGAGATCCGCAGCGGGATAAAAGAAATACCCCTGATCATAGTTTCCCATCAGTAATCGACACGGCCATGAAATGCTCCAAGCTCATGTTTGGGTGGATGCAAGATGGTGGTGGAAATCGGGCTTAGCGGCGCGGGCATGTGACGTGTGGCGCCGGCCGCAGTGTCTGCCAAACGACTGGAGATGGCTACAAAGGAACTTGGTTGCCTCCATGGCCAACGTCAGTCTACGTTACTTTGTCCATGTTTCTTTTCGCCTCATGTTTGTCCGCGGCACTGTAGCCGGCGATACGCGTCATGGCTCGGGCCAGGCCAGGGCCATGCCCGGCGGAGGCAACATGTCTCCTGAGTTTGGACCAGCAGCGCTATCCACGTCACCACATTCTCGACCATGATGGATGAGTCCAGCGCAGTCAACCCGAGCCCGCAAGTGCGTATGCGCAGCCGATACCACCACGACGCCTTGGCTATAGGGACGATAACATGTGTCGTCGGCCGACTCGTGTAAAAGGTTGCACCTGGGCCAGAAGGAAATGGTCGACCCGTCGCGCATTTGCATCTCGGCCATTCAGAGAGCAGGGTGTTTTCAATCATGCGGTGTGTGATGTTGCGGAGCCATTCACAAGATGTGCATGCCATGTCAGGTTACCGGGATGATGTCGATATTAGGTTATTTTTATCGCGGATACGAGGCTTGACGTCGCCATCAACCGTTGAGTATTGCTTCTCCACATGGGCCAATAACTAGCGAAGCCGGGCAGAAGGGTCGTTCCGCGTCTTGCCCTATCGAGCCCTGCAGGCCTACTTGGAGCTACTACCTTATTGACATGCTGACACAGGCAATCCAAGGTCGTGTTCGAGAAGCAAGAAACAGGGCCAAGGTGGTGTGCGTTGTGCCGCAGGCGCAACTTTGTGGTTGTGGGCTGCTACTGCAATCCAGAAAACCGTGCGCCAGGGTCGGGATCGCCGCCGGCATCCGTTCCTGCTTCTTCGAGAATGCAAGATGGGCTGCAATTCGCTCTGACCTTGCGACTAATGCACGTCCGATCAGTCAGGCCTGGAGCGCCCTCGCAGACAACGTCACCGGCAGATAAATACATGCCCTGCCTCCGCTCTCCCATTCCTCGCCCACGCCAATCTTGTCGACTTCATCCTACGCTTTTAATTACTAGTCACATAATTATACGCCCTCTCCTTAATAGCCTACCATGCGTCTCTCTTCCACCCTCTTCGCCGCTACGGCCCTCGTCTCTTCCGCCAATGCTGCCATCAAGGGCTTCAACTACGGCGCCCAGTTCAACAACAATCAGGCCAAGCAGCAAGTCGACTTTGAATACGAATTCAATGCTGCCAAGCAACTTCCCGGTACCAACGGATGGACCAGCGCCCGTCTTTACACCATGATCCAGCACGGCACTCAAAACACCATCATCTCTGCCATCGAGGCTGCCATCAAAACCAAGACTACCCTGCTCCTCGGCATGTGGTGCTCGGCTGGCCAGAATAACGTCAACAACGAGATTGCTGCTCTCAAGGCTGCCATCACCAAGTACGGCACCGCTTTCACCGACCTCGTTGTTGGCATCTCCGTCGGCAGCGAGGACCTGTACCGCGTCACCCCCACTGGCATCGAGAACAAGTCCGGCCCCGGTGCTCAGCCCCAGGAGCTTGTCAAGTACATCCAGCAGACCAGGGACGCCATCAAGGGTACGCCTCTGCAGGGCAAGCCCATCGGCCACGTCGACACCTGGACCGTCTATGTCAACGCCTCAAACAAAGCTGTCATTGATGCTGTTGACTTCATCGGCATGGACGCCTACCCCTACTTCCAGACCACCATGGACAACGATATCGGTAGAGCAAGCCAGCTTTTCTTCGACGCCTACAACCAAACTGTTGCCGCTGCCAAGGGCAAGCCCGTCTGGGTTGCCGAGACTGGATGGCCCGTTACTGGTCAGACCTTGAACAAGGGAGTGGCCAGCGCCAACAATGCCAAGATGTACTGGGACCGTGTTACCTGCAAGCTGATCAAGGACAACGTCAACCTGTACTACTACATCCTCCAAGATGTCCAGTACGGAAACCCGGTGCCCTCTTTCGGCATCAAGCCCGCGGGTGACCTTATGCAGGTGTCGCCCCTGTTCGACTTGTCTTGCCCTGCCAAAGTAAGCTAACCCCCCTCCCTTCTATACAATCTTGTCCCCTGCGTAGTCGTCCCTACTCCTCTGCCTACTGCCTGTTGCTCTCTGTCGTCCTTGTCGCCCCGTATCTGCCCTTTAATGGGCCGCACGGCGCGCTAATGGACAGACAAAGGTTCTCGGGTGCTATCAGTAGGTGGTAGTAAGAGTGCTTTTGTGTACTATCACGCAAGCAGGGTTGTTGTTGTTGTGTAAGAGGACATGGAGGGGATTCTATCACGGAGTAGTTGATGACTAACGAAAAGCAGTAAATACGACGAATGACAGCATGAATGGGTACGTTTGTTCACTGGGATGTTGTTGTATACCAATCAGCGTTATGACTTCAAAGTCCTCTGCTTCTTGTGAATATTAATAAGCAATGTTTGGTTGGATTATTTGGCAAAATGCAGTGCTCAAGCGCAAAAAGAGATTGATGATATTTCTTGTGATTCTTCCCGACCGTCCTCACTTGTTTTGTTCCAAGTCGACAGATTGATACTCAACTACACTGCTCTCAAGTCACTGATCGTTTCTTCCACTTTTTTTTCTTCTTTTCAGACCGTCTCAATCATTTACGCCCTTGTCTTACACCATGTTAGCCCCCCCCCATCATCACTTCTCCTTTCGAAAGCTCATACCGACTGGAGGCAGAGCACGCGGTGACGAATCGTTGCATTCGCACTTGAAATCCGTATGCGACGGTCGTGCTCGGAGTAGACTGAGAGTAAAGCGTAGTACAGACGGTGTTTTTGCGTTTGCTTTTGCTTTCGGCTTTGCCTTTTTTAGGGTACAAGGACGAGGACGAGGAAGAGAAAGAAGATGGCGTTGCGCTTCAGAAAGAACTCTCTGCCACTTGGCCGACTCTGAAACTAGCATCTTTTGATTGTTGCGTTTTTTCGCCTGAGCAGTGCAGGTGGGCGAGCTTGTGTGGCTGATATGTTGGTTCGGGTAGGAAGGATATGTATAGTTTGTTTATGGAGAGTTTGTAGGTATGTATTTATGTATGTATGTGTGTGCGTGACCGAGCGACGGGGCTGTTGTTTTACGGTGTAAATTCGTTGGAGGAGGCGTTTTTTTTTGCTGTATAACTGTCGTTGAGTTGTATAGTGTAGTACAGACCCTCGACAGTATTATGGAGTGGGGGTTTGTGAGCTCTTTGTAGGTGTTTTGTGGCTTTGGGATAACAAGACCCCAGACAGAAGAAAGTGGAGCATGATTATATTAGACATCAAGATAACTTAGCATAGCTTTCTTTTTGGACAGAGGGGGCAAAACAAACACGAATTATCACGTGTTCGTTTGCGACTTCCTGCACTTGTGTTCTCTCCTTTTTTTCCCATTTGGTCTTTCTTTCGTTACATGTGCCCCCCCCCCCCCCAAGAACGTTCATGCCAATGTAGTTAGTGTTGGTCGTTGCTGGGATTGTCCTTTTGGTTCTTGCCGCTTGCGGAATAAAAATTCCTTTTATCTTACCTCGCCGAGCACCCTTCACTCACTCACTCACACACACTCTCTCTCTCCTCTCCCTTTTTTGCCAACCCAACCCCCACCTTCAAACCCATGCGTTCGGTTCTTCCAAGACCTACATCTCGGCCTAGACTCAAGTCTCGTATGATCCAAACATCTAGACCTACCGAATCTAGTCCAGTCCCGTCCGCTGAGACAAAGATCTAGACCCTCCACGTGCAGGTGGTCTTTGTGGTCGTACAAGGTTACAAACGTGTTTGTGCTGAGGATGACCGAGGCGGTTTATATTTTAGTGTGATACTAAAGTGATGGTAAATTTACACGAGACCAATGGCTATGGTGATGGTGGGGGAAGGGGCGGACAGAGTCGGCCCTGGAATGCCAACGGGTGTAACATTCATTCATCAGCACTTTGTGCGACGTGCATGTTTTACATTGCCTCGATTCAAAGAAGATTAATCAGAGTAGACCAAGTCTTGTTATTTAATCCAAAATTCGACAAGGTGTATTTACATTTTATTCTTGTTTTATTTTGTGTGTGTAGAACCAACCAATAAGAGACCAACTATGTAGAATGATGGAAGTACAGTAAAAAGAAAGGTGCAATTTAGTAAAAGAAAAAGGAAAATAGAGTGTGAAAGAGAGAGAGAGAGAGAGCAAAACATATAGTTACAAACTCGCGAGATTTGAATTATCAAAGATTTGAACGAAGAGAAGCAAAACAAAACAAAAAGGTACTAGAAGTGAGCGTTTGAAAACAAATAAAGATGAATAACACACAGATAAAAAAGATTCGACTTTTTTTCTTCTTCTTCTCTCACTCTCACCATCTACTACTACTACTAATTTCCCTGCCTGTACATCCCCCACATACTCCTCATCCTCGTCACCTGATCGGCCGTAAAGCCCTCATAGCAACTATCAACACTGTAATCCATATAGTTATGAATCGGATCGCCGGCCTCGCCATTGCCGGGACAGCTAACCTTCTTGGGACTAACAGGGCAGCCATCCGTCGCCGTGCTCTCCTGCGGCGTATCGTCAATGTAGTCGCCGGGGCCGTCGCAGCTGTAGCCCTCAAACGTGTGCAGCAGGCCCATCCAATGGCCCGTCTCGTGCACGGCCGTCATGCCGCTGTTGTAGCCGGCCAGCGAGCCGGCGGGCATGGTGTGGGCGTTGATGTTGCAGCCGTCGTTTGCGTAGACGGTCGCGTCCGTCTTGCCGTTTGCAATGGCCGAGGGGAGGGTGCAGCGGCCGAGGACGCCGCCGCTGAGGTCGGTTTGGAAGTACAGGTTCAGCGTGTCGTAGCTGCCCTGCCGGAGGCTCTGCTTCATGGCTAGGTCGTCGGCTGCGTTGGCGCCAGTCGCCCAGGCATCGTTTGTGGTCCAGGTTACGTTGACGAGGTTGAAGTGGATGCTGTAGGGTTGGAAGGCGGCGTTTAGCGCGCTGAGCTGCGAGGACGGCATGTCGTTTGTGATTTTCGATTTGGCGCCTGATGTGGCTACAATGTGAAAGACTGCGTCGACATTGATCGGGCCTGTGGCTGCGGCATCGCGGGCTGCAAGTGCTGCACGGGCTGCCGGCGACCCAGACTTGTTCTTGTCATGGAGGGCCTGGATCGTCTTTAGAAAATCTTCAGAAGCATGCTCGGTATTCGTGCCGCAATCAAACGGCTTGGGCTCGCTTGCCGCGGCTAGGAGAGCAAGCGAGGAGGCAAGGAGGAGTATTGAGCGCATGGATGCGAGTTTGTGTGTGGGCGTGTGGTGTGGAATGCAAGTATCAATCTGTGTTGCTATCAGAATGAATGTTTTTGATACAGTTCCTGCTTTGCACAACTTCAGGCTAGAGAAGCAGACTTATATCCTCTGCCATGAAGTCGGGTCTGGATTCCTAGGTTTCAGATCTTCCCATCTGGACTTGTTCAATGAGCAATCTAACATTTCCGACTTGGTCCTATGTTGTATGCATCCGGTCATCGTATGAAATGTGTCTTCAGCATCTGCTGGTCAGTACTTCATCCCGGTCGTCAATGCAAGTCTAGGTCAACAAGGTGGGGCGTTGAACGTGATGAATTTGCATAATACCAAGAGAGAAGAGACTATTCTAGTCTCGCACTCAAACACCTAAACTCCGGACCTCCTAAGACTTGTCATATACATACAGTACCGTGAATCCAGACTACACCCCAAGAAGAAAAAAAGCGACAGAAAAGGAGTTAATGAGGTAAGCAAGACGGTCTAGACAATGGCCACGTTTATGCGCCACCGGCTCGACCAGTAGTGGTAGCCGTACTGGGCTGATCGTTATTCCAGGTGAGGTAGGTGTGATCACCGAGTTTCCTGTCGCCATGTCAGCAGTTGTGGTGGGCTTGTGAGTCAAATGGACTGACCTAGGCTTGATGAGATGCGCGGCGAGGAACACAGCACCTAGCAGAATGCAGAGCCCGCCAACGACAAGGTAGGCAATGCCGAGGAACGGGTTCTTGCCACCCATGACGGTGCGGGTCGAGATGAGAATGGACTTGGTGCCCTTGTACTTCTCGACGGGATAGCCTAGAACATGTCAGCTTAGTTGTTGAACAAAGTATAGTCGGAGGCATCGTACGATCATAGATCTTCAGTCGGTAGGTGCCCTGCCTCAAGACGTCGTTGTCATTGCGCTGGTACAGTTTGCTAAAGGTGGGCAATCCTGCGGTCCTCATCCAGACCTGGAATTGTTCCCAAGTGTGCAGGTTAGGCAGCGAATCGCCATAGGTTCCATTGGGGTACTGTTCCTGCCAGTTGGGTGGAGGCACAACGTCGTCAGGCTTGTATTTCGTCTTGCCGTAAAGATCGCCCTCGTGAGCCCACGAGGTACCCTCGACTGTCATGTTGTAGAAGTTGATCTCGTTCCCGTTTGCATCCTGGACTGCGTTGTCCAGGGTCAGGTTACCAAAGGTGTCGTTGAACATGGAATTGGCGATGAGGCCACATGGGTAGTAGGGCTTTCCGTTCGGAGCCACATCTAGGGGATTGCAATCGCCAGAGCTGAGGTCGGCGGCGGTTCGGACGTTGCCCTTTAGCTGCTGGATATCGACAGACTTGACGTATCGGCGATGGTTTTGGTAAAAGTTTGTGAGACGGTAGTAGAAGAGAATGGGCGGCTTGATGTCGTTGGGGATGTCGATGCTGAGGATGCAGACGTTGGTATCCTGGGTAACGCCAGAGGAGAAGTTGTATTGTTCCCTGGCCCAGCCCCACTGGGGCGCCGTCTTCATGCTCTGGCTGAACTTGGCCGACACTCTGTCCGCAGGAATAGGCTCGAGGTCGTTTCCTTGACTCGGGTCATAGTTCAATCTCGCCTGGGGCGCCGTCGTGTTGCAGTTGGTGTAGTCGATGGAGATCTCCTGGACCTGGAGGAGGGGGAACAAGTTAGTCGGGTGCAGGCAGACACAATAACAACCTTGGTTGGGCATGCTTACCTGGGCGCTAGCATAGAGGAGCAGGCCACCGATGGGTGCGAATATGACTCCGACGATGAAGAATAGTGGCAGAACCGTCTTCGGGGTTAAGATGGGTCTATTAGGCTGTTAGTCGGTGCTTCCGTCCCGCAAGTCTTCCCGACGTACTGCCATGCCTTCAAGCGTTGCTGTCTAAAGGCAGTATCTGTAGGCCATCAGCATCGCCGTCATTTGCGCGCAGTTGGCGTCATGTCCAGGTTTGGCTCACTCGGCGGCCTCCTGCTCTTGGCTTTCTTCGGCTCATCGCGGCCTGGATCCTGGCTGGTGATGGAGTCGGCAGCGTCGCCTTGCTGTGTGGGCGACATTGTGGTATTTCCGCGCGATTCCGCGGCGTCGTTTGGTGGGCGGGATATGCAGTCGTCAGTCGTGAGAGGTGGTGAGAAGGCGCGGTTTGAGGTTGCCCCAAGCCGTCTTCCCAAATTAGTGACAGAACGGCCGCGCCACGGCTGCAGGCCTGCACGGCGGCGGAGCTTACCCATCCCCGCTTGTGGCCGAGAACCCTTGATCCTGCCTCCACGGACATGATTGCGCGGACAACCGCCACCACGACCGTCTGCTCTGGAGCCTCACGTTTGGACACACAGCTCACTCACTCACTCACTCCTAATGTGGTCAACAGCTCTGCATGTGCGCGAGCGATCTGTGCTTTCATGTTACCCCTTGATGGCCCTTCCACTTGGCACCCTCTACCTAGGAACAGTGCAAGCGAGAGCGATCGTAATCATTACAACCCATACGCATGTCTCGAATATGTGAAGGTGTTGAGTATTCTGGTCTATTACTACCAAATAACGACGGGAATGAATGATGAGAAAAGAAAAGAAAAAAGCCTGCAATTGCGGCGACAACGTCCTTTCTTGTAGGAGCTGTAGGTGTCCATTCGTGTGGGCTGGGGGTATCGCATGCCGTTAGACAACAGAAAATGGTAAAATCAAAACGCCGTGAAGAAAACCGGATCCAGGTTCCCCAAACTCCTACCCATGCCTACAACAATAAGCTATCGATAAAGAAACGCCGTTCGTCATTCATGTAGAGGACGACCATGTAGCCTCATGTGCTCATATCAATCTTATCCAAAGAAAGAGGGCCCTTCCTTGGGCCCGTTAGATGCCATGCGCAAATTGATGCATCGTAACCAAAGAGAATCAAATGCAAAGTTGAAGAGGGAAAAGAAAAGAAAAGAAAATTGCCGTGTGCTGCGCGGTGTGCGAGCCTGAGAAAGCTCGACCACTACACTCATAGATACTGACGGAAGTAGTCGGGGTTGAACCAGCCGACGCGATCGTAGGATTGCCAAAGCTTGCTGGCCTTGTTGACGTCGATCTTGCAGGCCTGCTGGGCATCTGTCTTGCGGAACTCCTTGCCAATCCGCAAAGCCTCGATGCGTGCCTGGAAGATGCGGCGTTTGCTGGCGAGGTAAGTGGCGCAGTTGAGGCGGAGCGTACCCGCGAGATTCAGCTCAGCCTCGTGCAACAAGTCGCGATCCGGGTCGTCGGCGAGCGAGAGGGCCTGGCCCTTCCATTCAGCCTTGAGGATTTTGGCGTTGCCCTTGGGCAGCGTGTCCAGAGGTGGCGAATAATCCGGCAGTGCGTTGTAGTCGGAGTCGTCACGATTGGTGGCTGGCCGGGCAGGCTTCGGAGAGGCGGACTTGGGCGTGGTTTCGAATGAGTCATGGATGGGCGTGGGAGGCGTACGCTTAGGCTTGGGAGGAGCAGCGCGAGGAGCGCGAGCAGGCAGCCGTGGAACAGCGACCTTGGGTTGGCGGACGCGCGAGGAGGATGGTGCAGGAGCGAGCTTCTTCAGGGCCGATCGCTTCTGGACGCCGGTGGGTTTGCCGTAGTAGTTGTCCAACTTGCGCTCCTGAGCCCACCAGGCCCGTGGATTCTTGACGGCCAAGGCGAAGACATTGGAGCGGAAGGAGACGGCCAGCTCGTAGTCTGCGCGGGTCGGCTTGCTCTGCAGGCGGGCGTAGTCTTGCGAGTTCATGTGCACGGTGATGGCATCCTGCGAGGCTGAGTCGGCCGACTCCTGAGGGAACAAGGGCACATGGGCAATGGGGGCAGCAGCGTCGCGGAAGGCGAACAGCTGGGGGTCGCGCGTGCAATTGTCGTCTGCGCTCTCCATGTTCTCCTTTTGTGACTGTGTGTCGTAGGGCGAGATTGGTGGGGACGCGTAGGCGATGCGGTGTGTTGGTGCCTGTGCTTGCAGCATGGCGGTGTCCATGGTAGGCTTCAATGGCGCCGAATTGAACGAGGAGAACGACGAGGCAGTGAAAGTGGGAGCAATTGAAGAGCCAAACGACTCTGAGCGCTTCATTTCCGGGGGGGAGAGGAGTGAGGAGACGGCGAGGCGATTGCTCGGGGGTGTCTTGTAGGGCGAGTTTGCCATTGCGTCCGCCGGGCGGAAAGTTTGGGCGTGGAAGAGGCTATGCGTTTTGGCGGTAGCGATGATTGTGTGAATGTGGGCAGCAATGGTGAGTGGAGGGTAAGTGGAGGGTTTGGTGTTGCGAAGAGTGGGAGCGGGTGTGGGTGTGGGTGTGTGTGTGTGGGTGGTAGGAGTGTTTGTGGTAGCGATGGTTGAGTAAAGCGACTTTGCCACACTTATATCGTCAGGTGGCTTTTGGCTGCGAACGTGACCGTGGAAGCGGACAGAACAGTTGGACCAGGTTTAGATATGCAGGCGTGGGAACAGTCAATTAGCAAGCAGTCAACAAGAGTTGGGCCATGCGGAGATAGGACAAGGTGTACTGGGCGACCCCAATCGTCCCGAAACAGATGGGGTGGGCGGGCGAGTTATAGCTCGCAGCGGTTTCAGCAGGCTACAGCATGCGAACAAGGACAGCGTGACTCTTGGTTTGAGACACACTGGCGCCCATGTGCTAGCGAACCAGACAAAGAGGGTGTGCGGTTGGCGCGTGCCAGGCCTTTGATCCTCTCTCTCTCCCCCCCCTTCCCCCCAGGCCGGGCATCATCATCATCATCAATATGAGAGAGCGCGCCTGTTGCGCGCGGCCGGCAAGCTGACGAATGCAGGCGGCCAAGAAGTGAGTCGAAGGCAGACGAAAGGGCGCTCCAATGGGGACGGCCAATTGCAATGCGACCGGTGAGGCGGAGAGCTGGGGGGGGGGGGGCTCACATAGCAGTCAGCGAGCGCGCGGGCATTGATGGAGTCACTGCGCAGTGCCTCATCCATCCATCCATCCAGCAGCGCCGCCCAGGGCCCTCCATGGCTGCGCATAGCTCTGCTCTCCAACGCCATGCGTCGCTTCGATCCAGCGCAAACCCGGCCTAGTGTGTCGGCGCCAGCGGTGCGCCGGAGTGGCAGAGTGCAGACGTGAACCGTACCTCATCCGAATGCAATCCAGACGTCGTCTACAACAACTGCCAACACGTTTCCAACTGCCATTGCGCCCGGCAGCACTCGCATTGAAGCCCGTCGTGCTCTGTCCGCCCGCCATTGGGCCATGCTGCCAGCAGCCAACGTGTCACAGCAGCGCCCAATGGCTGCGGGAGCCTACCTACACAGGTCCCCAATTTGACCTCTTCCAACTTTGCCCACACTACTATAGTTAGCACTCGAGTCACCGCATCCGTCATTCTCTCGGCTGGCTGGTTGTAGTCTGACCGCCGACCTGACAGTTCCACTTTCTCCAGCAGTCCCAGCATCGCCCATCGGCGGCGTCGCTCTCGCCCAATTCACCTGCCTGCCCACCCCCCCAGTGGCGGACTAACTGAGGGGTCATGGCATGCATCTGACACACCGCAGTGCCCCCATCTATCCGTCGGCGGCGGGTACCGCGTACGTGCTCACAGCAAATGCGTAGCCATGCCTCCCGCCCGTGGTTGATGGTGGTGGTGGTGGTCTTGTGACGTGAAGTGACCGAACAGGCCCCTACTATCAAGCGCCTCCCCCCAACCACAAGGCTTCAGGGCAATTTCCTGTCTTGCAGCGGGTACAAGGCCATGGCTGCAACCAATTGTCCGACTGCAGCACGCCTTCTCGCGCAATTGCCTTTGTATTCCTCCATATCCCCATATCCCATGTCATGGACACCACATGGCCTGGCCGTCTTGCATGTGAAAGTGTCCGGGCTCAGGTGGACAAAAAACGTCCAGGTCATGATACGGCGCCATGCCTGCCACGGCCGCTGGATAGCTCGCAAAGCCGCTCACGGGGGCAACTACGGCAAGACACCATCTTGTGCTTTAGTAGGCCCATCTTGTTTCACACACCCCAGCTCCTGTCTTATCGTCGTTATCGTGCTGTGGGGGAGGGGGGGCAGAAGTGCCACATTGAGCCGCCTCTCCACATCCGTTGCAAGCAGCCCAACTCCCCCGACCGATTGCCTTTGCGAGCGCGCTGCTGCCGCCCGCAATCAATTGGCAGCAACAACACCGACAATTGCCGATTCTGGCCACAGGTCGTCATCTTGCTCACCATGTCACCATGCCCGACCCATCGCTTCCCTCGTACCCCTCACCACTTCAGCCGACCTGGGCGGCCCAGACCGATGCCGAAGAGGGTTTCCGCGGCCTGGGCGCTAAGTTGGCCTGACTCGATTACACTTTGCGTGTTTCCATGGTGGCGCGATGCAAGCTTCGCAGTCGACGACTGTGTCAATGGCAATGCAAGACACGAGCATCGAATCGCTTCCCGCCAAACTTTGTGCCAGACTCTGTCCCAGACGGGGGGCCGGCCATGTGCAGCGCGGGTATAGCGATCTACGCGTCCAGATCCACCCCGAAGCTGGTCAGCCGATAGGCCAATGCAAGCAGATGACCCTGTCGTTTGCTGCCCTGTCTATTCACCACATGCAACCCCTTGAGTCCCTGCATCCGCCCATGCTTGTAGGCCTGCCGGCCTAGCATTTGGCCGCCGCAGCACCTTGTTTCATGCCGGCTTTGCGAACAAGAGAGACACTGCTCTCGTCGTCCTTTTGACTCCCACTTGGTCCATGGCGTCACCGCCAGCCACAGGACAGGCACGCCCTTGCATAGCCCACTGCTCGCCTTGCCATAAGCATGTCTGTCAGCACTCCGCGTCCGAAGAATGATTGCGCCCAGATTACATGTCAGTAGCAATGTAGAGTTGGTACGGCAGAACTGCCCGGGTCATGACGCAAGCTATCCTTGACCTGCTGCTGAGTGCCGGCGGACAAGCAGTCTGAAGAACGTCGGCCGACTCTGATCTCACCCCACACACACACACACATACTCTCTCTCACACACACACCTTGTCCCATAGCATGGACATCATGAGATCAAAGTAATGCCGACATGACTATCAATCAATCGCGTGACGATGCCGCTTGGAGTTGCACATCGATCGATTCGCGATGCATTCACGTGGGGGGACGGCCTGCTAGCTCGAGCCTTACTTTTTTAGGCAACTATCGAAACCGCATGGATTGCAGTAGAACCTACAGTCGCAGCAGCGCCCTCGACCCTACTCGACCGGCTCCACCTACGTCATCGTCGGCGCTGGCAGAGCATCACAAAACATGCATAGGCATTGCAATCTGCAATGTCCTCGCCAGCAGTGCATACCCACCGCCTCTTCCTAACCCGACTGCTCAATTCCCTCCCCACAGTAGCGCCGCCGTCTGACAATGCCGCAGCAGCAGCAGAGGAGAATCCCCTGGGTAGCGTATCCGATGCGGTGAAGAAACAGCTGCTCGCCTTGCAGGTCCTTTTCCCAAACGAACTCGTACCGGCTCTGGATCTACTCGATCGACGCCTGGTCACTCGACACCGCATCCGCGACTCGCTGCTCGACGCACACGCACCCGAGACGCCCCGGCGAGAGGCGGGAGACGTGCACATGCAAGGTACTGGGGAAGCACAAACGCCCAGCCGTGACACGTCTATGCGAGATGCAGAAACTCGTGACAAGCCAACAAATAGCGAGCCCTCCCACCAGCATGGCGAGGCAGCAAATCACGCACTAGTACACACGTCCACAGACGACGAGCGCCCGTTACATGTCACCGCACAGGCAGGCATGCCGGCAGCAGCACAAGACACCACTTGCATTGTATACTATGTTCAGTCAGCCCAGCAACGCGCCTCCCGCTTTGGTACCTCGTACGACACGACGACTTGCTACGAGGTCCGTCTGCAAGCCTGGAATTGCTCCTGCCCTGCCTTTGCATTCGCTGCCTTCCCTGCTACCAACAACAACAACAACGAGGCCTCAGTCCCGCTATACAACCCTCCAGACGAAATAAGCAGAACAAGTAGGTCGGTGGAGGAGGCCAAGGACACTGCCTGGATCTTTGGTGGTATAAGCTTGGGCGACGGCATGCCACCCATCTGCAAACACCTCCTAGCATGCCTTCTCGCCGACAAGTGCACTGGCCTTTTTGGCGGGTTGGTGGAAGAGAAAAAGGTAGGCATCGAGGAAGCTGCTGGCTGGGCTGCAGGATGGGGGGACTAAAGTACAAGACTCGCTGCTGCGTAGAATACCTAGCCGCCGCAGCATGGCTTCTTCATCAAATAATCTAATCCTTTCCTTCCAATCCTTCCTTTCGCGCCGTCATACACGGCCGCTATCCATCTGTCTGCATTTACAAGTCAGTGTGCATGGAGATTGGTGGCTTGGACAAACATGGCCAACTTGACTGTCCCATGTTCTTGGTATTTCGTATCTATCATGCCCTTGTCACACGAATCCCACGCTCATGCAACCCGATTTCGGCCATGTCTCATCCCAAGCCCTCGTCGAGTGTGGTATAGTACACAGTGTTTGCCAGAAAAGTGCGTCCCTGGTCGTATGCTCTATCCCCCATGTCTTCTCGCCTGTCTGCCTTCCTTCACCCCTTCTTCTTGGCCTCCTCCTTGGCCTTTTCTTTGCTCTTTTCTCCCTCCTTGCCCTCTCCAGTGGCCTTGTCGTCCTTCTTGTCCTTGTCGCCCTCTTTGGCCTCTTCCTCCTTCTTCGCCTCCTTGTCCTCTGCTTGCTGCTTGTTCTGAATCTTGTTCTCAATCAGGTCGTGGAAAGCGGTGATGGCGCGGATCAGACTCGAGAGGTAAATGGCCATCAGCTGGTCATTCGTCTTGATGCTCATTGCCCGCGCAAGCTCTCCATTGTCGACAGCGCCTGCCTGGCCCGCCGAGGCACCCACACCGTTGGTTGCGCCACCGACTGGTGCGGCCTTGGGCGTCGAGAGATTGGGGAGGAGGTTGAAGACGTCCTGGAGGTTTCCGAGAATGGCGTGGTTGACGGGTAGGTCTTCGTCGAGCACCTTTTGAAGGTACTGGCCAATGTCTCGTAACCGCAGATGTAAGCCTTGCAGTGACTGTAGTTGTGAGGTTATGCGAGTAGAGAGAGTGCCGACGGCGACATCGCGGATATCACGCAGAAGATGCTCAACACCAATCTCCTCGGCCTCTTCGGCCTCGATTATTGAGGGTGTGTGTACAAACGTCTTGGACGTGGTTGTGCCGTCCTGGACGTCTTGTTAGTTCCCGAACAAGCCGTCGTTCTCGCTGCCAGGG
The DNA here is from genome assembly GCA_034640345.1 of Drechslera avenae. Lineage (NCBI taxonomy): Eukaryota > Fungi > Ascomycota > Dothideomycetes > Pleosporales > Pleosporaceae > Drechslera > Drechslera avenae. The sequence continues at coordinate 60,500 of JAXRVH010000022.1, forward strand.
CCAGGGCCAGGTGCACTCACATCCTTGATCTCTTCTACCGCAAAGTAGGCGTCTGTCGGCACGCCCACCTCCTTTGGCTGAACGTCGATGATGACGAGCAGCGGGTTGGGTGTGTAGCGCTTGAACAGCTCGTTGACCTCCAAGTCGGACGCCCGCAGCTTGGGGCCTGTGTGATACCAGCCGATGAGCTTCTCCCGCGCGTTGACCTTTTTGAACATGTCGTTCATCGACTCGACGTAATTGTGGTCCAGAAACCATACCGACGGGTCCTTTTCATCTTCTTCAAAAGGTACTGCGGGCCTGTCAGCTCTTGCATACGTCTCTCGATCCCCCCGGGTTGCGCTGCCCCAGGTGGGCAAACTAGACAATCAAGGAGGGGCTTTACACACCCGCGAAGCTGTTGGACACGCGTACGTTCTTGCCGTCATTCTGTCCAAGCAGTACACCGACTACTCTCCTCTTGGTGCCCTTTGCTTGCCGGCCGTAATGGTCTGCTGCCGAGAGGAGCACAAGCGGCGCGACCGAGACGTTGCGGGTCACGAGCGACAGCGTCTCTGCTGTGGTGGCGGGCATGATGGTAAAGTGTGTACCCGATCGCCGATGGGATTATGAATTGTTCAAGATGAGGGCGGCGGCGGGGGGGTGGGTGGCGAGCTCTGTTGGACAGCGGACGGTGTGTGTCGGTGTGTGGTTGTTGTTGATGCGGCTCTCTGCCATGGCCATCGAAGCCTTCGGAACTGTGAGATGCTGAGCTAGCGCACCAGAGCTCTGGCCCATCCACCAAAGCGACGTCAGTACCCAGTACCGCTACCGCCTAGAGTATTCCACACATTGCACACGTCAAGATTATCCAACATTGCACACGTCAAATCATTGGTATCTAAACGAAAGTATAATACAAAATGCGCTCTGCTTATCTGAAAAGGCAAGGTGCCGCTTTGCACAACATGATCGTCTCATGTCGTCTCAATGAGAGACATCAACAACACCCAGAACGCCATTGATCAAACATTACCAGGCTAGATGCAGAAAACGCGTACATGGAAAGATCAATTAAAGAGTGGCCGTTGGGAAGTAGTACTGGTCCCAGAGGAACTCGTAGTCTTCAATGACACCGCCGACCATGTCGAGAAGAGGCTTGCCCTTTAGCTTTCCGGTTATTGAGTGTATCCAGGCCCTGTTCACTGTTAGCATGATCCGACATGTTTGGGGGTAAGCAAACACCTACTTGGTAATGTTCTCGTAGAAAGCGCCGCGCATGGCCCACCAGCCTAGGGACCAGCCCCGCTTCCGCAGCTCTTCCTTCTCTAGTCCTGTCAAGCCACGAAGTCCTCCAGCGAGTCGCTCTTGGAAGTCCTTCTTGGCCAGTTGCCTTGCTCCATACTCGATGCTGACGCCGATAAGCCATGGTCGCCAGCTCTTCCTGTCGCCACTAAAGTGTTGCATAGCCAGGGCGTATACGACCGGTCGCAGGATGTACAGTGCCTCTGCAATCTCGCCCTTGCCACTCACGCGGTGTAGCAGGGCTTTGGGTGGTTTGATGTCGTCCGCTGTGAGCACCTTGGAAAGGAGGTAGCTGGAGATGTCGGAGGAGTCTGGTAGACTCGGCATGGACAGGCCTGTCCTGGGCATGGTCCAGTTCTCTGCCTCAACTGATCGCTCACTAGGCGGTGTATCCATCCCGTCGGCCGATGCCGACGACTCCTCTAGCGAGCTGGGATCGATTTCTCGCTGTGGAAGCGGCGGAGAGAGAAGCGGCCTGGAGTTTGTCAAGCGTAGTAGCAGCAGTCGACATACTGCCTTTACGACTTCCAGCAACACTACCACGCGCCACCGCACCTTCTCACCCTTTCTCTTGGCTGCCATCTCCCACAGTAGCTCGGTATACTGAATCATCTGGAGCACGAGCGCGATCCGCTTGTACGTTGGAGAGTTTTGGGTCCAGAACTTGGTGTACCGGTGATGCGGGGTGAGGGGCTGTCGTCGCGTCCCCGGCATTTGCGCCATGGCCTTGGAAAGGAGCGAGTCATGGTATAGGGAGAGGACTTGGACGCCGCTGTGTACTGAGGGCTTTGTTAGCTGCAATAGTCGCGATAGCTGGCTGCGAAACGTACATGATTCGGATGCAATCTCGGATTCCCGGAACCGTCCTGCAGCTGTTAGCGGGCTGCCAAAAACAACTTTCCTTGTGTGTGTATCTCTCTCTCTCTCGCCATGTGCGTACCAGGGATGATGTATGTCAGCGATCGCAGCGCCGACTCAATCTGCGTCACCGCGCTGCTGTTTTTGATGATGAAGTCTGAGTACATGCCCAGCCACCTTGGGGGCATCGACAGCACCTCGCCCGTCTTCTGCGTCGCTTGCTTGTACATGGCCGTAGTCGCCTCAGCAAATGCGCTGACTTCCGGCGGGTTGGCGACGTGTACGTGCCGGTGTTGAGATATGCACGTGTGGATAGGAGCAATGGACGAGGGTGCGATCATGCATCTGTATGGCGCGCACTACCAAGTACCGAGGCACGTCCGGCTCACTGGCTCTGCACCTTGGCTACCCCGGATGCAGAGTCCGCATCGGCATGCCGAAGTATTTGTTTTGAACACAGGAGATAACCTCGAGATATTGGATTAGCTACAATAGTAATAGTAGCAGTAGTAGCTAGCTAGACTCTCCCTGCGTGTGTTGCCAGTGACGTGCATCATCCAAGCCAGTGTGAGACGTAGGCTATGATCCGTGCTTGCCTACACCACACGCGACATGATGCAACTTCTCGCAGATCATGGGCATTTGCCTTTGGCATCTCTCTGGTATATGCAGCCTTTCGCTGCGGCGTTGTTCACTAGGAATGCACCTAGCATGTGACCGCGCGTAAAAGGAAAACCACGACACGTCACAGTCCGACATATCTGTGCGTTTGGAAGTATACACCGCTCAAGCCGTACAAAACCCTCCTTGTTTCAAAAAAGCCTCTCATAGTCATTCTCCCCCAGTTGGCCCTTCACCATCCTTCTTCATTTCCCACTAAAAGTTTACTTCAAGCAGAAAGCGAAGTTGGTACCGCGTCAAACTTCCAACCTCTTTTAGGCGTCCACCCAGAACCTCTACACAATGCCGAGCAACGACTTGGACCAGCTGCCTGTTCCTCGAGTGCCCATCAGAGAAGAGGACAAACGACTGTTTGCATCAATCAATGGCTTCGTCCACCAGTACATGTCCAACTACGACAACTCACACGACTACCAACACATCTTACGCGTTCTCTCCAACACCAATCGTATCCACCAGGCGGAGCTCAAGGCTGATCCTTCTGCCACGTACGATACCACTGCAATGTTCCTCGCTGCTGCCTTGCACGACGTAGGCGACCACAAATATGCAAAGCCGGGCGAAGACGTCGAGCACCAAATCGCCAACACGCTGCTTCATCATGGCGCATCTAAAGAGCTGGCCTTGAAAGTTCAAACCATTGTCAAACATGTATCATACAGCCACGAAGCCAGCAATCCGCGAGGCGTTGCCTTGTGCCTCGAGCAACACCCTGAGCTAGCCATTGTCCAGGACGCAGATCGACTGGATGCCATCGGAGCAGTGGGAATAGCACGCACTTTTTCATTCGGCGCAGCCAAGATGCCGGATCTACCCATGGGCCGAACCATTGATCATTTCGAAGAGAAACTGTATAGATTGGCAGACTTGATGAAGACTAGCTCTGGAAGGGAGATGGCAAGGCAGAGACATGATATCCTCATGGAATTCGTCGGCAGGTATCATGACGAGGCAGAGTTGAGTTTTGAACTACAATGATATTTTGCTATTGTTCATTCTGTGAACCCTTGTAGTAATACCAGCAAATTTAACGTTAGCGAATGAATGGAGCAGTAGTCAGGACGTGACGTTTGAGCATACCCCATCTCTATAGAGTTTGTGTATGATATCCCCCGTGATGTGAAGCCGATAATCGCCATTGGTTGTCCATAGGCAAGGGCGAAGTCTGGCACTCAAGGCATCCACTGTTTATCACTCGTGGGGTAGGTGTACTGCTTGATCGCCAGAGAGTACAGGAAGGAGGCCGCCTGGATTGATGGCAGTGAGCAGTATCCACTCGAAAATGTCACGAAAGTAATAGCGGGAGAAGGCGAATGGAAGGTTTGCGTCAAGCTCTTATCGAGTCTGGGGTACTATTGGAGGCTTGTTTCCTCGATAGTGGTGACGCACACGTCAAGTCTTGACGATCCGTAAGATTGAGGATGGCACCGTTGTAGAAAGTAGGATCATTTTTCTTATGGGGGCGACTATCCGGCAACACAGTCAGAGAGAACCTGACCAACTCACGTCGCCACCCACCCACTTCCCCAAAATAGTATGGTAACAGCTACTTTGGGTATAACAGGGAGGGGCTCGGCGTCCAACGCCGAGAATTTGTCGATCTGGAATCAGAAAAGGGGTTGTCAGACCTCGGATTTCATGGCGTGTGTATGACGGAGGTAGTAGCATTGAACAGGATACAGAAAGGTTGAATGTATGACTGAGTGGGTTGGGAGATGCTGGAGTAGCAGAGTGCCGGACCTTGGAAGAGCAGCCTAGTCGATCCGGTTCCAGAAAGCATTTGTATGCATATCACAAACAGCGCTGCTTAGCTGTTTGTTCAATTGGACTGTGTCGACATCTGGATGTTTATGTGCATGGCGTTTGGAGTGGTGAGGTGGTTGTGCTCACTAGCTTCAGCAAAGCCCAACACGCTACTCGCGGACACAAGGGACTTTCCTCACCGATGCAGGCGCACGGGCCGATACCCAGGCGAAACATGCGTTCAGTCTATTCTATATACTATCAAGTCGCATGCAATGCATGTCTGACTTTCTTTGCGCGGCTTCACGGGAGCAGTGCGCCAGCCAATCGGCGTGCGTTGCGTGACATTGTCAGCTTATGTATCTTTGTGGGAGGCGTGCTTTTCTACCTCCAACCTTTGTCAGTCGCACGCTGCATCTGTTGTACACTTGTCGAGTCATATCCGGCAGCGGCCGTCTCCTGCAGCCATCTTCTCGTTGCTAGCGCCGTCTTGCCACGTCCATGTTCCATTTGGGAAGGCATCCATAGATCGGTGTCTACAATGCACGTCGAAAACGTACATATATAGCCTGGCACTCTACCCAAGACAGACCAACTGACCACTAGATATGATCGAGACTCTGTGAGACTGTATGGAACCGTCATGGTGGAGACGAGCACATGCCACATAACCGCAAGAACCATGTATAGTACGATGTCGTGCATGGGAATCTTGCAAGGTGCAACTGAGTACAACACAGAGGTGGAGCGTCCGTCTCGCACCTGCTATTACATCGATCTGGACTAAGACGCCGTGATCCTAGTCGGGGCAACTCTGCAAGATCGTACCGTGCCGTTTCCGATTTACCCCTGTTAGTGAGGACGCATGGGTGCAGGTGTACTGCTTCAGCGGTGAATGCTCTGTGGATGCCACATCCAACAATCGAGCATACTTCCACCAGAGCGCAAATGGAGCACGACAGCATTACGACACGAGATAATAAGACATTGAGTCGGAATCTCGTCGACGAAGAAATCTCAGCAATGCGTGACGTTCCGCTACCCAAGCCTCATACCGAACGCCGATTGGCGGGTCAAGTTGCCGTGCTCCAATCAACATCCAGACTGGATACTCTACGCTATGCCAGCCGTATAATTAATGGAAACCTAAGATATCGATTGCGCCTTTAAGTTGAATCGGTGATCGGCATATTTAAGACATGTACACATCTGGACCCTATTCTCTCCACATTCCTAGTATCCCGGTGGCCATGCGTCCTCTCAGACCCCTTCTTCCTTCCGCCACGCGGCCACGCAACGAGCCCCTCCCTCTTCAACCCCGCGAACGCGTCGCATCTGCGTGCGATCAGTGTCGAGCTCGAAAAATAAAATGTAATGGCGACCGCCCTGCTTGTCTTGAATGCGTCAGGCGCTCAACATCCTGCCACTATGCCACTCGATCGACCGAGACACAGGGACAAGCCCTCAAGCGAAAGTACGATGCGCTACAGTCTGAGAACGAGGCGTATGCCGAGTTGTTCAATCTGATCCGTACCAGGCCGGATAATGAGTCCTTTGAGATTATTCGCCGTATTAAAATGGGTACTGACGTCCGTGACGTCCTCAAGCATATCAAGGAGGCCGATTTGCTTATCCAACTCAACCTGAGGCCACAGAACAAGTTCCGATATACACTTCCCTTTATTTCCACCATGCCTACGCGTATCTCTCATCCGGAGAACTTGTACTACGCTCCGTCTTTATCCGAGCCGGCGCACGAGCAAATCAACATTCCTTCGATCGATACCCTACTTGATCGTTGATCCACCGCGACAAAATTCTTATTATCCGGTCATGCCCGGTTTTGTCAGCTACAGGGGGGCTACCTACACAGCAACTAGACCGAGAAAAAGAAGAATAGACTATCAACTCAAGGCTGGTAACCCATGATCAACTTGTTGTTTGAGATGTTGCCAAAGCCTAAGCTACCTCATCGCTAGCTCCGTGAGTGTTACACATAATCTTCGCACTGAGACTAACTAATCACTCCGTTAAGCAACCGACAGAGGAAACGAATGACCTTGATTCGTCCATGGATGAGAAACCTACAGAACCACCTACCACTCGAACACGGTCTGGCCAGAGGTGGAGTTGGATCTCGACTACCTAGCTTATGCATATGCTACAGGGATGCAAAGACGCCATGCAGATCAGAGAGGGAGAGGGTAACTTTGCCGCGTGAGCGGGGGGGGGGGGGTTAAACTAGGCCGCTGGATTCCCTGGTATCATAGACCGTGCGAGAACCCACGGTTTTGGTGACGGTTGTTTTCAACACTAGAACCTTTGTTCAAGCCGAGAGAAAAAGATTCGAAGAAAGGAAAATCTTCCTATTTGGGCTCAAGCAGCCGATCATGGTAGAATGTAGTTTAGTACCTTGCATTTCCAACCTACCTTGAGAACAGAAGAACAAGTCGAATCGCGTCGGCGTTTCACGACAAATCCATAATCCTGGTTGGCGGATAGATGTCAACCTTGTTCAGTTAAAAATGAGCTATTTTGCGTTACTACGGGATATGCGAATACACTTGGAGGTTGTATATATACTCCAAAAAAAACACCACTCCCAAGGTCCGTCGCACAAAAGCTTAAGAGCAGTAATTACAGTATTGAGCACATGGGTGGATCTCTTTTGCGGACCATGTTTGTCACACAGTCTCACTACACATTTCGTGGCAAGCATCATATTTAGAATGTCATCATTACGGTCGTGTCTATTCTCACTATATGAGCAACTCTCTACCTGCACGATTACTACAGAAAATCGTATCCCTTGTATTCATACACATGGCTCCTTTAAGAAAAAATCCATCAAACCTAAGCACCAATAGCCTGCGGGTTCCAGAACACACTGTTCGGATCCACGCGCTTCTTGAGTGCCGCCAACTTCGGGTACACGACATCGCCATAGTACAGCTCATGTGCGGTAGCAGCATCATAGCTGGGATCGACATAGTTCAAGTACGCACCGAAACTAGTCTGAGGCTGCGCATCGATGATGGCCTTGTTGATGCCGTTGACAAAGTCAATCGACTCGGCTCCATAGCCGTAGTTCTGGAGGACCCACAGGCTCTCGCGGTCATTGTAGGCGGAAAAGTCGAGGCCCTTGCTGTTAATGGCAGAGCCCGGCCCGCCGTAGAGGTTGATGATGATGTACCATTGGACTGAGCCGGAGGTCTTGAGGTAGTCGTAGAGCGCATTGAGCGTGCTTGCTGTGAAACCCGTTGATTCGGGTACTGTAATGGACTTGGCGAAGAAGTCTTCGTGTTCGTCGTAGCCGGTTAGTGGCTCTTTGATCGTCTTCTTGCCGGATACCAAGACCGTGTAGTCGTACCAGCCCATGGATTGCACAGTCGCGGTGGCGCTGGGGAGAGTGCGGAGAAGCTCGGGCTTGATTTTGGTGTTGAACTCATCGACAGAGCCGAAGAAAGCGCCGGACAAGCTGTACGAGCCGCCATTGTCGAGATAGACGCCAAAAGAGATGCGGTTGTCAATAACCGTGGCATTTTGCGCAAAGTCTTGGAGGTGGAGGAACGTGTTTGTCCAGGTGGTCTTTGAGTTCTGGATGCCACTAAAGACAAAGGAGAAGTATGTTATACTGGCCGGCGCTGCATGTGTTTGAATGTAGAATTTGGTCACGATGCCAAAGGATTCGGCCGCGCCCCTGATGGCGTAATATATCTCGAAGGAGTTGGTCGGTGCGGCTCTGATAAGGGTGCCGTTGGCGAGGACAACTTCAGCTGCAACAATCTGATCCATGGCCAATCCCCAGTTACGTGATGCGTGCCCATAACCTCCATGCGTATAATGGCCGCCGGCACCAACGCCTGGACAGGTGCCTTGGGCGACAGCAGCTTTGCCTTGTGTGTAGATGGCGTCAGCAAGGTTGCCCAGGCGAACACCTCCACCGACTGCAGCGATGCCGGTGCTCTTATCAAGCTCGACCGTTTGGAAAGACTGAAGGTTGATTTGCATAGAACCGTCCTTGCCACCGGAGCTGAAGCTGGCATATGAGTGACCTCCTGACTTTGCCTGTACCTTGAGTCCAGCTTGACCAGCGCATACTACTGCGTCTTGGACATGCTGGTTGGTGATTGGCAGAACAATGACAGCTGGCTTGTAAGGCAGGCGCAGGTTGTAGGGTTCCGAAAGATCAGAGTAGGCAGCATCTGAAGACATCTTGTACGGAACATCTTTGGCGTTCAAGCACTGCCAAACGTCTCCAGTTGCAGCCGCGGAAGGTGTGGCAGAGGGGACTGCGGAAGATGGCTTGCTAGTGCTTGGGCTAGGGTTGCTGCCACAGCTGCCGAAGCCTGTCTGGCATCCAGTTCCACACTATCGACATTAGCACACGATTCTCTTTGCATACGATGCAATACTCACGTATGCTGTTGCGGATCCACAATAGCCATATTGCGAGCAACAGTCTCCGAACCCAGATCCCTTGCAAGTCAAGCCCTGCGATCCGCCGCATGAACCATCGGTCGAGACTGCTCGTTTATCCAGTGGTATGTAAGGTGACGCAGCGACCGAGCTGATGGACAGCAGTCCCGCGACGAAGGGTACTAAGAACTTCATCTTTGGCATTGACAGATACAGGTCTGAGATGAATGCCAAAAGTCCGAGGGGAAAGAAGAATCGTACGGTGGCGACTTTCAAAGGCAGACGGAGTACCTGTAAGCTCGGCGCACGGTGGCTTCGCCGGGTAAATTTGCACAGCCAAAAATGTAAACGAGAGTAAGCACGATCAACACAAAACCCGGTAATGAATGGCCCGGATAGATGAAGTGAGAATGTGTATGCAGGCCAAGGTAAAGCCGGCTCTTTAAAACTGATGCCAATACGAGATGGGTGCCTTACCGCACCATGCTTCCGTACCTGCATCCTCTCCAGTACCACCCAAAACCCACAAATGCACCAAAACAGAAATCTCATCTACCCTAAGGCCCACCACTCGGGTCGCCGGGCATGGAACCTAGTGTCGATCTTGCCGAGTCGGTCCTAATTTGAGCTGACTATGCAGACGCCTCCAGTAGTGACGAAAAGCAACTTTCGCCTCTGGTGTATCGGGAGCGAGGCAGCGTTACATTGGAAGCCGTTTACGAGAAGGCACGACCTGGCATGGCCGACCATTAGGGCGCCGATGGATCGTTGATGGCGCTGCGAAACGGAGCTGGTGCTGTGGGTATTTTGGTAGGCCAAGCACAGATGACGTCTGTGTTCTTTTGTGTGCGGGTTTACCAGCATTAGCTTCTGAGGTGGCAATGCAATGCGCCATCGACTAACGATACGAGAGCATGACTGGTGACTAAGGTATCCCTAGCGATTGAGGCATGAAATTGTGGTTATTTGATGTGGACTGGGGCTAAGCCCTTTTGTGGGCTGCCGCTGCGGGCCTTAACGGCTTCAACGACTCATGACCCTGGATGCTATTTTTGGCAACGCGACACTCGACAAAAAGGAGACGCGAGAACAGCTAGTCTGGGAGCTGAATTTACGCTGTTTAACACCTCAACAGCAGCTTTCACAGACCCTGGGGATGATTCTGTGGGGGGGGGTTTTTTTTTGCGTTCCATGCAACCGGCTTCGGCAGAACAAATAGCCATACCTTGGTTCATGACTACAAGCCAAAGCCAACCTCACATTTCACATCCACGGTATCCGTCCTACCACCAGTAAGGCAGTATATTTCCATGACCTTACAGCCGCCAGGGTATCTTCAGCTCGCTAGCACGATAGCCAAGATGCCGTTATAATTGTGTGTGTACAGTCAAGGTCCTCAACGGAGCAGTTTGCGTTTCGAAAAGAGTTCTCAATTCCTCATTTTTGTTGCAACTTTTCTACATCCGAAATTGATATAATCATCAGACTTTCTGAGCGTAAGTCACATACTCCTATACCACGCCCGCTACGAAAGAAAGTAAAAACCTAGAGGTCGTGGGCGTCAAGCCACGCGTAAGTGAGTAAGCTATCTAGAAAGGATGCTTTTGATATAAGCCAACAAGCCATCAACAGCGACAAGACGAATGTCCACGTCTAACAGGACAATGGATGTAACACCAAATCCTTTTGTACTATTCTAATACTCAACGTACCAGGCCCCGTGCCATTTGATTTCAGGCCTGCAGTTTACAGTCCTCTGTATCTTTTTCAAGAACCTTGAAACGGCTATGCGCAGGGCTACGAGGAGAAACGGCAACGCCTTGTGGGCCTTGGTAAAGTCTCCACCATCGGAGATCCTCGTAGCTAAACAAAATGATCTGGAGCGAGTTCTTAGGCTTCTCTTGCAAAGTTGGCGGGGCGATGACTAGGTGCGCATCAGCGTTGGGAGTGTCCCTGATCCTCGACAACAACGTCCGGGCCATTGGGGTGTAACCGTCTGTAGTGGGATAGAAAGGTCGAAGAGCTAAGCCTGGCAAGTTTTGTTGGTACGGGCCAATCATATCGAGCCACTGCAGGTTGCTTGGATCGCTCGCAGCCAAGACATGGCCTCGGGAAGAAGCAACTTGGGCGGCCGCAGTCATGTTCCAGGGGATTTCACGTAGATCGTCGGTAAAGGTGACATATTTGAGCCAATGCTCAAGCTCGTCTTGCGTCGGCTCGCGGACGACGAGTGTGTTGTTATTACCATCCGCTTCCCCGCCGCTCGATCCACTGTTCCTATAGAGGGCTGTGAAGTGTGAAACAGAATAAAAATAAATTTGACTGGGAGTATCTAGCATGAATCATAAAACACCGACTGACGCCAACAAACAACCCATTATCCCAAATCGTAGCTTTTCAGACTACATTACAGGCAGAAAATGCCCTAGTTGACCCTCCCTCCAACAGCCTCGCCAACTTGCGCCAAAGGAGCAATGGGCTCCTGTTTGCGCTTGAATCCAATCTTGACCCGACCAACGCGGCTCATCTTGTCCTCGAATTGAGTTCCGATGCGCAATACCGTCTCTCTATACATAGTCCCCGTGGTCCAATCGTAAGAGCAGCCGATGATGCGCTTCATGCCGCCCTCGGAGCCAGCCATGAGAAAGCAAACCGGCGGGCGCTCTGCAAGGAAGAGTGTAGCCGTCATATTGCCTGGGATCTATTAGTAAGATGTGGAGCATCATGGAAGAAGATCGTAAGACGTACCGGTGTCGACAAGTGTGAAGATGCGCTGTTCCCCAGGACCGGCTGTCTTTGCCTTCTCGACGAGAGCTGCGACAGCAGGGTCGCTCGTGGGGTCAATGGGAATGCATTCATTATGCTCGTTGCGCTGGTGTCTGGAGAGAGGACTAGCTGCTGCCTATGATGCTTGTTAGTGCCAAAGTCACAATGTGAGCGCAAATGCACATACCGTCCACTTCATCCGCCCGAGTCTGCCACCGAATATCTGAGTTTCAATCGTTTCCAGGTTCATGTAACCTTCAAAGCCAAAGAACCAGCACTGTTGATCCCAGAATTTGCCAAGGTAGAGCAAACGAAGCAGCCATGGTGCCAAAGCCATGAGAACCAACGAGTAGATCAGCAAAATGACGCCGAGGGTGAAAAGAGTCCCGCTTCCACCGCCAACGCCAATAAGGGAAATGGAGACGACAAACACCAACCCTCCAGAACGTAGCATTACCCTGGAAAACAAACGCTTCCAAGAGTCACGGCTGACATGAGCGACAGGAGTGAAGGACTTCCAACGGACATTTGCCGCTCGACAGCCGTCGAGAATGATGCTGTCATCCTCCCCAACACCGGCGATGCCGACATCCTGTGGGAGTATGTCCCAAAGTTTGGCGTTGTATGCGTCAGACATTGAATGCCATGGCTCATTTGGACTTGTAGGCAGTAGGCAGAATAGCCGTTCCAGAAGCTGATCGCTACCATTGGCCAAAGACAGACGAGCAAATGCTTGGAAGGCAGAGTCGGTGGAGTCAATCTGGGGTCTGACCCGAAGTAAGCCCATGAGAGCGTAGGATTTATCTCCTGGGAGATATTGTTCGGTGTCTCGATTATGCAGACACTCTAGGGCAAGCGTAACCAATTCGAGCTGGTTCAGTAAAAGACTGCCCTCGTAATGGTCGATGAGCTAAACAACGATCAGCATTTGAATGGATATAAATAAGAGTGAAAATAATCATACCTGTCGTGCCACCTTGGCATCATCCTGCCACACCTCCACAGCGAACTGATTTTTGGCGACCTGTCGAGGTTGCGAGTGGTCACCGCCGCGTACGTAAACTTTGATTGGTTTACCGGCGGGTGCCAGGAGTACCTCGGGGAACGTCCAAACTCGACGACCCCATTGTTGAAGCATCAGGGCAGGCGTATTGATCTCAGAGGAATTGTTGGTCGGTGGCCCAACCGCAATTGCAAGAGATTGCGCTCCTCGGATCACATCGCAGATACGGTACACGTCCTCTTGCAGTTGACCGTCAGGCATACAGGAACACCCAATCCAATAAGCTATCACTCCCGCATTACGTGCTGCTGCATCGGCCATCTGATGTAGGACTCTGAAGTCCTCTGGTGTGTTGAACTGCTCTGCTGTGTATGCAATGAAGATGTACTGAAGATCTTGACCAGACTTGTAGTCATCGATCCTGTGAATGTCAGTCCATCTGCTTACATACTTTTATTCTGAGGCATACCATTCATCCACGCCCATGATCTGAGCGGGCCGTCCCTCTTCGCGCAAAAAGCACAGAAACCGGGGGCGCAATACTCGCTCAGCAATGGGGTTTGCCTGACTTGGCGACTTGCCTCTGGGATTGTCCGTCTCGATCATGTTCTTCGCAACTTTTGAGTATCCCCACCAGGAATACTGTAGAGCGTCATAGTTGCCATTGTTTCTATCCGCTATCTCTGCAGGAGAAGGACTGGAAATCTACAGCACTGTGAGGATGCATGTGTAAAGTTTTACGGAAGAGAGAACTTACGAATACGGTAATGAGGCAGGAAGCAAAGAACCACTTCACGCAGAGCATAAGCATCTCATCGTTTGTGGGCTTGCCATTGTTCTTTGTCGGATCAATGTGGTTGAACGGCCAGTTCGCCAAGCGCATGTATATAGGCGACACGTTGCGAATGAATGTACGTCTGTATGTAGACCCCACATTGTGCTCGTATATTTCATCGGTAGCTTGCACGACGAGTTTGGAGACCATTCCATCCCAGGAGGAAATATAGCGGTCGTCACGGTCTCCCTCGTGTATGCGGTCCATGATGTCTCGGTGTCGGTATTGACCGAGCTTTTGATACCCAAAGCCTGGCTTCCGATAGAAGTTTGGGAAGCCCCATTTGGCATTCGTCCATGGTGAGAAGATGTGGGCGTAACCCTTCAGTATGATGCGTACATCACGCTGGATTGCGTCAGAAGACTATATGTCACAGAATTGTAGTCTACAAACCTGCGCAAGTGGCTGATCAGGCCGCTTCTCCGAGTCCGTGTCGGCGACAGGGCCTTGGGCCGTAACCGGATAGGCCGACACCTGAGCGTCATTGGGACTCATTGTAGTGGTATTGGCTAGTTATTTAAAACAATCGCACAACTGTGCTACAAAGCCCGGTCTTGTATCGTGATGCTGCGGTTGTTGTTGTTGTTGTTGTTGTTGTTGATGTTGATAGGGCGGGTAAGGTTGGAAGTGATGGGAAGTGGGGGCCTTTTTAAGGTTAGGAGTATTACTTGGGGGGGGATGAAAAGAAGCTTACGTGAGCTTGAAATGTGGGTTGTGGATGAGATACTGGCTGGGATTGCACTATAACTGGAGGCTTCAAGGTAGGATTGTTTGGGTCGTAGTTGCCTCCTCCGGCGTGAGCTTTGGTCTAGCCAGCAACATTAGCCGAATGGAAAACGGGGTGAAGTGTCCGGGCTTTTCTAACCGGGTAGGTTTGCTGGTATGATTGTACCTGTGCAAAGGCGCTGCCGTTGTTTGGGTCAAAGCCACCGCCGTGTCTGCCAGAGAAGTTGGAAGCGTAGGCCTGGGGGCATTAGAGATTTCCAGAGTTCAGATGAGCCCAAGTGTCCTAATTACCATTCAAGTACAGTGTATTGTCAGGCCGAGCGGCAATCTTTGGGGCTGGTTCTTTGACTCACTGTCGAGGGGTAAATAGGTCTAGTCTTATCATGTTCGAGACCGGTGAAGCGCGGCCTTGTCTATCTATACGAGTAGTCGAGTTAAACGTGGATAAATTTGATCGGAATATCGATTATAGTCCCATCGTATCTGTTCAGCTCGCTAGCCCCTCGACGAATTGGTCCTCTTGACCAGTGTAACCGCCTGGTCCTCCAATGATGGCTGCGGTGGCGCTCATGCAGGCCCCACAAGCGGACTGCCCCCCCGCACGAATGTCAAGATTCTCGTATAGAGTCCACATTTGGTACTACGCGTTTAAGCGATACCTATCAAACGGATACCCTAAACCTCAGCTCACACCATGTTTGGACTTGTCCAAGCCTGGCAAATCTTGAAAGGCGCTGTGCGACTGCATATCCTAACCTCATAGTAACGCCATACACATAACAGGCAAATGGTAGGCAGAGCGCCGTGGGTCTTAGAAATCAAGATTTTTACCACGATGTAGTAGACAGTGAAGCTAAAATCTGTGGCACAAAGGTGAGATCAAGGCTTGGTCAGGCAGCGGAAGGAGGTACGACGAGGAGAGACGCAACTGTAGAAAATGAGGTTTCTATTAGCTGTCTTCAAGTCACAGGGTGGATTGAGCGCTTCGTGTGATGGAACACCATGTTCGACAAATTAAGATGAGGGAGCTGGAAGGCCAGCTCATGTCTTGGCTTTCTCAGCCTTGCGCCACCAACCGTATTCTAGGGCCGGTGATACGTTCGGATAGGAATCAGTCGTTACGTTTTCGGCCAGCTCGTACGATCACTCTGCTACTTTTGATCGAGGCCGAGAAATTCTGAGTTTGGGGGCGTTATCGCGTGGTTTGAGGTATCATGAGATCCAGGCAGTCTCCGCGTGCCAATGCTTGGCATGCGGGTATGCAGGGGCAGGCTGACCTGCGAGCCGTCCCATGGCGCAGTCCAGACTTGTGCTACGAGCAGGAGCTGAAAAGATCATGGAGCCTGGAAAGTTTGTGCGCTCTGGTCAATCCATGCAGTTCATCATGGAAAGGCTGAGTGCACTCCATAAGCGGTACACAGTCTTCTTCGTTTTGCAAGGTAGCCACATTATATCCAGAAGGTGTATGTAGAGCGAGCAACCAGATGGCATCATTTCGTAGTTTGACTGCAGATCGTCGGCTTTTTGAAGACTTTAGGAGTCGAACGCCGAGGGTGGGGCCAGCCCAGCACGATGGCATCGATTTACATCTTCTTGAATGGTGCGCCGATGCAGCTCCTGGACGAGAAGAAAATGGTTTGAGGTCGATACAGGAACTCGAAACAGAAAGTAAAGGAACTATCCGTATAATGTGAGTATCGCCAGAGCTTTTCATTGAGATTGCCCGAGCATGACGACATGCGACTAATAACCTTAGATTCGCACCACGAGATATTCCCTCACCAAATGCGACCGAGGGGCTAATCGAGCTCTTTGAAGCGTGTGGGATCCCAAGCGCCTTTATCGAAGAGAGTCTACAGGGTGCCTCACAGAGTTTCGCAGCACGCGACGATGTAGACGGTACCAAGTTTGTATGGTTTCACTTCTTGTGCAAGACTGTTGCAGTAGTAGACAACCAGATTGTCCATCTCCAGAATGATCAAGATGTCGGCAGCAATGAAACCGACACACGTCGGATGGCGCAATTGCAGAGCCAGGCCAACTTTTCCTGGGTAAAACCAGGCATCGTGCTCAAGATTTGGAAGCAGCAAGCAATCGACGAAAAGCCTACCCGTACGTCGACTTCGGATAGTGAAAAGACCTTGGCGGCTTCAGGAGCTCAAACAAGGATCGATTTGTTTTGCTTCGGGGCTCCGCACACACTTTATCAGCGCTTTCAGACATTGCTAGCCACGGCCAAGTATAGCGACATACTCAAAGACCCATATCTCTTGCTGGAGGTGGTGTTCGAAGAAATGTACAAGATATTGGACGGGACTGTTTGGACTGTAGCAGACATCTTCGGAGTGTCGGAAACAGTATGGAATCCCCTTTTAGAAATTTGCGTGTATGCTAAATGGCCATCAGCAAACCTTGGAGCTGGCGACCAAACCGGGACAAGTTACAGAAAAGCTACCCAAGACTCATTTCACCGGGCTCCACAACCTCGCAAAGCACACCGTATACCTGCGCGAGAACTGCGAGGCGGCCTTGGCTACCCTGGATGATTTCTCCAACCACCATAAGACGGTTGTGGGCGATGATCCAAACCCGAGCCAAAAGTTTGCTCGCCAAGCTCTGAAGTATCGGAAGACGCTCTTCGAGTCCACACAGCGGCGGCTCACGAGTTTAGATGCGCGTATATCCAACATCATTCAGCTATCCTTTCATATAGTCACGCAGGGTGACAGTAGGGTCATGCAATCCGAGAACAAGAGCATGAAAACGATCGCTGTCATGACGCTTATTTTCATGCCACTTGGCACCGTAGCTTCCATCTTTGGCAGCCAGTTCATGAGGCTTCAGGATGAGCCGCCTTATAAGCTCTTCGTTTCCCCAGACTTTTGGCTGATGTGGGGTAAGTGTATACCTACACTAACTTCTTTGGAGCACAGGCTGACTCATTAATCTTCAGTCATCGCGGCGCCCTTGACGATTATAGTCCTAGGGGTTTGTGAGTGCCTGTATATAACGCTCCTATGAGACATGCGCTAACCTTGTAGATAGGGCTCAAGTGGTACAGCGACGCGAAAAAGAAGTTGGTAGACGAGAAAGAACCGGGACACGGCTACACCAGATTGCAATCTTGGACTCAGTTGCTCACCAGGAGACGTCAAGGCGATGTGTAATGTATGAAGGATTGCGCAATGAGGATAGAAGAATACATATATATTTCGAGATAGTATCGCGTAGTGTAAGCGATGAAGCTGACAAACCCAGCGCATGATCACATGCAGTCACGTGTGGTTACGTGTCGACATCCATTTCACGTCTTTATTCCGCGACAGGACAATGGTCGTAGTTTCCAGCGACGTTATTTCCCCACCATTGAGGAAAAGGCTTGGCGGGTCCTCCCGCGCCAAAGACAGCAAACGAAAGAATGAACAAGCACGTGAGACTTGCGCCATCGAAGGCGCCGGCGATGAGGTACGAGTAGTCCTTGAAGATGCGTGGTCGGTAGTTGCGCAGGTAGAACTGCGTGTAGAATCCGACAATGATCCAGCTGAGCAGGATACATGTTTGTGACTGGTTGTACGGGATGTAGCCCGCATACTGGATGAATTGCGGGAAGTTGATTTCGTTGAGGTGGAAATTGCCAACTTTGGGAACGAACTGCAATAAAGTCAGTAATCAGAAGATCAACAAGATCAGGTTGACGCATGCGTACGTGTGCAAATATTCGATGCGCAGTGACAATGCCAGCACCAATAAGAAGACCGAACGGAACAATGGAGTATATGGCTCCCTGCTTGTAGAGGTAGGCTGCAAGCGCCCAAGTGGACGCATTGGTATTGTACGACTGAATCGTCGCGCCACTCCATGATGAGTCGCCGTTGGAATCAGCGAGGAGCTCCTTGTTACCAGTGACGATCGAGGTCATGACGGCGTAGTTGATGAATCCGCCAAGGACAGTGCCATAAATTTGCGTCAAGAACATGACCCGGGGAGGTATTTTGACTGTCGAGAGTTAGTGTTGGTTTGGTTTGACAAAAGGGCGCAGAAGGGATGCATACGATATTCTCCAAGCTTGAGGTCCATGCTTAGTTGCACGGCGCTATTGATCACATTGTGGGACCACGCAGCAAAGTACATGTTGCCGATAGGACGCCCAGGCAGCATCAGACCTGCAATCACCTTGGAGAGATTGTTTGTCGCGATACCGTTACCGAACCGAGCGTAAAGCAATGTACTCTGCACTGAAGTCAGTCGACGGGTATTTTAAACGTGATAGTAGGCGTGAACTCACAAAAGGCGCAATAAACGTTCCCATGAGGAGAGCCACAACATAGGCCCATACAGGCAGCGTGATGTTCTCTTTGATAACGACTACCAAGCCGAGTACGAAACTCACGACGAGAACGCTCATGTACCACCACCAAGGCGCTTCCCTGTAGTGCTTGGCCATGTGAGCGTGGTGAGGGTCGTCAAACTTGCCCGTTTTGGCTGACTTGAAGGCTCTGATCGTATCGCCACCCCAGAAGAGAACAATGTGGGCGATGAGGGCGCCAATCTACAATGAATCAGCACATGAGCTTTGCCCGTCAGTAGTAAGCGACTTACCGCAGCATTGGCCATGAACATGGCATAGGCAAAGGTGCCGGTGAGTCTGGGTATGCCGTAGGTGGCCAACGCGCTTTTGTCGAGCACGCCATTGATGAAGACTTTTGTGCTAGGATAGGTTTTGCCCTCTTCTGTCAGAAGCCGTGTGGACATGAAAGGCAGTGATTTCGCGTTCCAGGCGTTGCCGTAGTAGATAGCAAGCATAGCAATGATGCAGACACCAAAACCTGCAGCTTGATGCAGCTGGAGTTTGAGCGGGAGGGATGACTGGAAGGATGTGATCTGTCAAGAGCATTACAGTCAGCTCAGTTTTACAGTTGTGAGGGTCATCTTACATATTGCCAGTCGAACGACAAGCTGAAGAGTCCCAGGCCTTCGTTATTGCCCGCGCCACCAAAAAGGTTGGTCAGAGTAGCTGCCTTGGCGCCTGTTGCATGCATAGCGGCCAAGCAGGGAATAGAGACCGAATTCAACCAAGGGAATATGTATGCTGGGAAGAACTCATAGACAAACATACACGAGAAAGCGATCCAGAACCACCGCAAAGGCTTGGAGTCTGTGACCGATTGCCAGTGTAGACCTTGGAGTACTTTTACTGTTGGCAGACTACTCCAGTACACTGAATCAACGTGCCACACGCAAATAGGTCGCAAAATACCGCAGATGCCATACCCAAAGAGTCCAATTGAAATGGTGCTGAACATGACGGTGATGGCACTGAGCTCTAGCGAATAGAATATCTCCTGGGCAGCGAAGACCTGACTGCTAGGTGCAGCAATAGACGCCGAGGTAGCCGTGATTGCTGCGATGGAATGCTCTTTGATGTTCCAATGGCCGTGGTTGAAGAAGGACATGACTCGGATGTATAATGGTGCCACTCCGACGCCACCCCCCGCTCTCCATCTAGCTTCAAACTTGTCTCCTCGGGGAAGAAATTTGGCCCACGCCTTGCCGAGGAAATACGCCATTAGGACGATAAAGGTTCCCTGAATAGTGACTAGAGTGGGTTTGAACTGCAATGAGGATTAGGAGTTGTGGGTCACTGATTTTGAGGTGGGCCAGCGTACCTGATAGATTTGGAACACAACAGCTTGGAACGATGCCAAAATGGTGGCCAGGAAGATGCTCCGAAACGTTAGAGCGGGCTCAAAGTCATCTCGCAGCGGCAGCAAGTGGGCGGCGGCATCGGCTCCGGTGACGATGATGATGTCGTCGTCGTCGCGCTCGCTACTGTTGTAGGAGGGCAAAGCAGCCTTGATTTCTGGCTCCAACGCAACTTTCTTGTCGAGCCCTTCATGACTGGCAGCCAGGTGGTGCTTCTCGTCGGTGAAAGAATTGATTGCTTCGTGGGTTGGGACATCGGTGGCTTTGCCCTCGACACCAGGTGCGCCGAGGATAAGTGCATCACCCATAGGGTTAGCGGACATTGCGCAGAAAAAGGTAATGTACCGTTAATTGCAGCGTACCCAGAGGCAAGCGTTCGAATTCCTATATACCATCTCCAAATGCTCAATTGGAGCACGCTATCAACGCGGGAATTGGTGTGATAGCGCATGACGCCGAGGGCTAGCACGAACGCGGAAAGAGATAAGAATCAGTCGGTTGGACGGCAAAATGAAGATATTATTTGAGTGCCGAATTGGACATGTCTGGAAGTCACGCAAGCGCCACTCTAGAAGGAGCCTAGTACACGGGGCATGTTATCGCAAAGTCCACATCTAGAAGCGATAGCACAGTACTGGCAACGGAGAGACGCTCGATTTTGCGATGGCGTTGCAGAAACACGGAACGCAGAGGCGTGGCTTTGCTACCACCACCACCCGCGGTGGAATCTCGGCGTGATGCCAACGCGGAGCAGACCACCGATTGGCGCGCAGAACCATGTGTCGAAAGTTGGAGTCAATTACTGAGGGCCGTAAAACCGTATTAACCCTGGATCTTCCATGATTTGGACCAGTACTTCTCGAGGTCGTCTCTGCTAAGCACCACAAGCCAAGACGCTAAGTGCGTGGCGCTTGTTCGTCGTGCTTCTTCGAGTTAAGCAACAGGAACTGAGAGGGGGAGAGAGAGCGCGAGGTACGATAAGGCACACGGGAGATCCAGGATACGAGCGGGCCTGGTTGGTTTGACCCCTCATGATGGCGCGTGGCCTAAAGTATGATGCGCGTTCCCAGTATTATCGCCGCTGTGCCACTGGATTGCGTAGAGTACACGGCAATTGAGGAAGAAAAGTAGAGAAGATGAACTAAACCAAACCACTAGTTGGAAATTTTGCCGCCAGAGTGATGCGCCACTCACCTTCTTAATCGAGTGCAGTGTTGCAGCAGCACCGATAGCTTCTTCGCGATAGAGAAGAGCCACCCCTGCCACGCCGCAATGCGAGGGTTGGTTTTGGGTAGCTCTGCCGCTCCTACCCCGGCGTAATGAGGGGGTCAATTGTTGGTTAGCTATGCCGGTTTGATAAGACTGCAGACAGGCCATGTCGGAGTAGTTCGTGCCGGATCAGTTCGGGCTGGAATAGATGTGGTGGTAGGTCGTGCCAGATGTACCGCTACGATCCGCTTCATAGGTACTATACTGTAATGGGATAGTGTCTTGCAGGCCTCGAACAATCTTTTAAGCATGGAAGCTCTAGCTGAAGACGATGGTTCTAAAATATTACAGCAATGGCAAATGTTTTCTATCGGCCCTTTGTGAACCCTGCTTGCATTGCTAGGAGCTCCTAGCGGAAGGATGAATGGATGGGATATGCTTCCAAGATGGTGTTTACACCATCACTATACATCTAACGTCAGGATAAGGTCTGTATGCATTCTCCGACCCTCACAGCATTTCGTGATCTATACCCAGTCCCATCATCGCGTCACCGTCCCTTTGCGCAATATCCACAGCACCACTAACCTCGAAAAAGTCCTCTAATTCTTCACTCGTTGTTTTGAGTTTCTCTTTGACAACCGTGACACCCTCTGAACCAACGATGTGGCGCGCAGGAGGATTGTCATGCCCCCCTATCGCCGTCAATGCATGCACCGTCTCCGCGATCAAGCTGCCTTTCACAACGGATGGTAATGGCGCATACAAGCTCATCACCGTGTCTGAACTAAGAAGATCCCCCATCGTGGGCTCTGCATCCTGACCAGTTTCGGACATGGTACTGTCGTCACCAGGAGACTTGGTTTCGTCAAAGGTGTTGGACCGTGGGGCAGCAGGATTATCTATCCTCTCAAGCTTGTCAAGAAGACCAGAGAAGATTTCTCTGGCTAGAGGCGCAGGGTTCTCGCCCTGTAGATATACTGGCATTGGTGGAACCGAGGTTATGCGATTCGTAAGGACGTTAACTTCCATGTTAGCTTGTACTAGAGACATTTTCACGTTGAAGGGGGCAATCTCGTAGGCTAGGCTCTATTTACTGTCAGTGATTGTATGTCCCAGTAAGATCCCCTCGTTACTTACGTCGCAATAGCCTTCAATGGCCCACTGAGATGAGCAGTAAATGCCCAAGCCTGGGGTGCCTAGGTGGCCAGCTGTCAAAGGTTAGCGAGACATATGAAGAAGGAGAGATGGAAGCTTACTGATACCTGTAATAACGATGAGATGACCGTTTTTTCGTTCTCGCATAACGGGAAGTACGGCTTTGATGATATTCACGTTGGCGAAGAAGTTGATTTCAAAGATCTCGTCTACTAAGCTCAATGTTCGACTGCTCTGAGCAAGTTCCTCAACAGCGCCGATGACAGCTACCCTCACAGCCCTGGATTAGCGGCGGAATGAGATTCTTCGGACAACGACATTACCTTCGCTTGCGGCACACAATAGAACATCGATGCGTCCAAATGCCTCCACAGCCTCGGCGACAGCTGCTTGGCACTGGCCAATGACTCTACATATGGGATCAGATTAGCAGCGTAAGCCTCTAGCACGAAACATATCTTTCCTCACCTACTGTCCAAACCAACGACTCTTAGATGCTCCCGCCATCGCTCCGTCTGCTTAACGTCTTCCAAGAATGTGCGAAAATCAACACTTTGCCCTTCACTTTTCTCGAACTCATGAGGTACAACTCCAGCTACAACGTAATCGCCATGCTCTAGTACTTGCCTCGCCAAGGCGATTGCAATGGGCGACACCCCTCTCGTGATGAACCAGACGCGTGGAGCATTGTGTGGTGGAAAGTGCGGAGACTTTGGCCGCGGGGGCTTCGATGACGACGATTGAGCGCTACTCGTCATATCGGAAGAGGCAAGAATCCGTAATGCTTCATAGCGCTACTCGACTGATGTGCAGTTATATACACGTAGGTACCTCTGACCGTCTAACGATAGGTGTCTGACCTCGGAAGTGGAGACGGCAGGTGCAACTGCCTAACTCCACAAAGCCGCCGCTAGTCCCAACGCGCCCTAGCGCCCACGAAACAGACTTGGGCCCTTCACTGCGCAACCGCTCACCACCACGACTCCTTGCCAAGACATCAAGATACTACAATAGGGGCTGTAAACCTTCTACAATTAGGCGATCGGGTGCTTTCACATATGCTTTTAGCTTGATTCTCGAATTTGCAAACAGATTTCGGCAGAACTCACATCGGCTCCAAGCATACATTAGGCATCTCCTTCACTTTCACTTCAGGTACGTCTATCTCATCTTCATGCTTCCCGTTTGCTTGCCAAATCCCAGCCCCCCTGAATTGATACCAGCCTTTTTTTTGCTTCTAGCCCCTTCCCACAGTCAAAATTCAAAATTCACACCCTCAGCCCCCAATTTCAGACATCCTACACCACGACATACTTTTCTTCCAAACTTCCCCCAACTCACCTTAGTTCCTACTATTCTCGTCATCATTTTCAACATGGACTTCAATATTGGTTATACCGACGAATGGTCAGAGTTTGACTGGCAAGCAGTGACTCTGGACGAGAACTTCTTACTAGACCTCCACGCAAAACACGGCGAAATACCCAACCATCTCCTCAATTATCAAGGAATCCTTCTCCGCGAGGCTGGCCTGATTGATCCGCCAAGGTGTACTCGTGCGAGGAAGCCTAGGATCTGTCCCATCAACGACAGGACCCGGATCTTGCGCAATAACCCCAAATACACTATCAAGCGCAAGCGCATCGGTAGAAGTCGCACTCAGATACCCATGACGAATCGTTCAGCTACGCTTGCGCAATATGGGCGCCACTCTGTGCAGCTCATGTCGAGAGTCCTCAACATCCGCAACAACGCATCGCCCTTTACATTAATTCTCGACGACCTCAACCAGCGTGCGTTCCCGTTCGTCGACGAGATGATTCGTCGTGCATTGTCGCGCAACATCAATGTCGTCGTCATTACCTTTGAAGTCACGCACTACGCCTCACCTCTTCGTCAAGTCAACGGTCACAACGCTACCGCCAAAGAGATTATGCAAGACTTGCGTAAAGCCATGGACGGTGCGAAAGAGAGCCTTGTTATTATCGATTCTCTCAACGATATGCTTAACGATAAGCGCCTCGACATGCCCGAACTGTTTAACTTGGTGGCCGGAAAGTACGCATCCACCCTCGTTGGCGTTTACCATTACGACATACTGCCTACGCAAGACGCGCGACCCGAGACGGCATATGCACCCGAGCCACTCGAACTGGTCAAGTATATGGCCACTTCAATCATCACCTGCAAGTCGTTTGCTCACTGCCTCGCCGCCAAAGCCGCCAAGGAGCGTAGCCTACCCGAACCTACCCATGGTCTACTTCAGGGAGCTGAGGGTGTTGTTCAATGCCTCGAGGCTAACGATGACCGTGGTATCATCCTTGAGGCCGAGTTCAGACGCAAATCCGGTCGCCCCGAAGGTGAGACGTACTTTCTCCCCGCATGGAGTGAGGATTTTTATCACCATCCCAACCCCGGCCAGGAGTGCGGTACCCTGAAGCAAGAAACCGTCGTCTTGCTGGATCAAGTCCCTGAATACGCCAGCTCGGAAATGGCCGGACAAGTTGTCGACGCCGCTGGGAACGAGATTGAGTCTACATTCAACCTTGGTCTCACTGACAAGCAGAAGCAAGCACGTGAAGGCGTCGTACTGCCCTACTTCGATGCTCAGAAGGGTGAGGGCGGTGAAGGAGGTCGTATCTTGTACGACATGGGTTCCGAGGATGACTTTGATGAGGAAGAAGACGAGATATAGGCAAGGTATGGTTGGGTTTTGTGTCAGCCGGCGCTGGTCGCAGGCTCGATAATAGGTTCCAAGATACCCTGCATTGGGCACGGCGTTATGGTACAGGATTACGAGATGATCAGGCGTATAATGCAAACGTTACGGGTGAAGACAGTGTTGCATCTAAAGAAACTACACTGGATTAAAAACATGCCGTACTACTTCAAGTGACACAAACTGGGATTTTCTTTTATCCTTTCACACTGAAGCCTATAAACCTCAAGGAATACTCAAAAGTCATGATGAGGTTGTTGCAGGCATGGTGATAAGCATGTCATACTATACTGCTGTGGTTCACCTAAACTGGTGGTGCTGCAGTCGGCAGGGCTGAAGTCGCAGCTTGGCGCCTAAACTCACCCAACAATTTATACTCATCCTTTGCGCCAACACCGCCCACGGCCACAACACAAGCCCAACATGTCAGACAACGAGCGAGCCCGCGACCGCAATCGTGATCGAGACAACCGTCGTGAGCCACGCGAAGGCCGTGAGCGAGGCGGCACCCCCACAGAGCGACGCAACCGATCGCGCAGCCCACGAGAGCGCGGTGGCCGGCGCGACGCCCGCTATCGCTCCCGATCACCCTTTCGACGAGATGAACGCGAAAATGGTGGCGGACGTGGCGGCGACAGAGGCAGAGGTGGTCACGACCGAGGGCGCGGTCGCGACGACCGTCGAGGAGGCAGAGACGACCGTCCCAGTATTGGCGATCGCTCACCACAACCACCAAAAGGCCCCCGAGCTGGCGGCGCCCGCGCCCCATTTGGCGGAGTCACCAAGCCTCCCACTGGTCCTCGCGTCGCAGCCGACACGCCCGTCAAGGAAGCGACGCCCGATGTGGAGATGAAGGATGAGAGGCAGAAGCCAGAGGACATGGACGACGACGAGTGGGAGATGTTGAAGGTCATGGGCTTTGGAGGCTTCAAATCAACCAAGAACACCAAAGTGCCTGGAAACGACAAGAACTTTGGGGTCAGGAAGGACAAGCAGCTGCAGGCCAGACAATACATGAACCGCCAGGGCGGATTTAACAGGCCGCTATCGCCCAGCAGGAGCTGATGGAGCGTGGCGACGAGAGCGATTGCTGCATACTACACTTTGTGTTTGAGCATTCACCGGCGTTCCATCGAGGAGTTGTGTTGGGGGGAAAGTGGTATCCTCCCATAGTCGTGACTCTCTACATTCAGCATACCGCCGTGCTCGACAACGACATTCCACAACCACCACTACGGCTATGAGATGCTATGGGATGCCGGCAGGATACATATACTTGAGGTGGAGCGGCTCAGGGTATGATGCCTTGTTTTCTTTCAAAAGGTTTCTTGAAAACCGATCATGAACAGTCTGACCAGAACAGAGGCAGGACAGCAAACTGCTGGTCTAGAAAGGCTGTTATAAGCAGGGGCAGTGAGGAAATGTCATCAGGTACCCATTGCTTGAGTGCAGCTCACAAAGACTGCGCGTCCGACTACCAACTAATACAACATTTGACGGTGCTCTATCCCTCTGCTCAGTGAGACGTCCCAACGATGATGAAGAGTGGGTAGACGTGCATATAGACTGTGTTCAGCATTGGGTCATCAACGCGGTAGTATATTCTGCCAAACAATGGGGGGAATTGCCATGTGGAAGAAGCTCCCGTGGCCGTCCAATCAGAGGCAATTGCGGCCGCGGTCGACTTGTCGCGCTGCTGGCCCTCGAGTGGTCCGCGAGTTGTGCGAAATGTGTCCCAAACCCCGCGAACTTGGAAGCTCCAGTTGCAGCTCCAGCTTCGCACATCACCATGACGCACAACAGCAGGCATGGCTCCCTGTGGAAGGGGCTGGCATGCCTTTTGACCTTGAGCCAATTGCCTCTTGCGAGCGCGCAGGTCGCCGAGGTGGAAAAGGCCACCAATGCCAGCTTACTATGGGGACCTTACCGACCCAATCTGTACTTTGGCGTCAGGCCGCGGATACCCAAGAGCTTGATGGGAGGGTTGATGTGGACGCGGGTTGAGGACTACCAGAGTGTACAGAATAGTACGTCTAGTCGGCTTTTACGTTCCAAACTCGCATCACGAAGCCAACTTTGCTGACTCGACAGACTTCCGACACACGTGCGAACAACACGAGCTCGATGGCTACGGCTGGGATGAGTATGACGTACGTAGCGGCGGCCGACAGACGATCCACGACCCTGTCAACAAGATTGATATCACTACCGAGTTCATCAAATTCCCTGGCGGAGAACATGGCGGCAGCTGGGGTGCGAGAATCAAGGGCACACCGCGCGAGGACGCTGGGCCAAATCTACGGACCACAGTCCTCTGGTACAACACTCTCGAAGGCCTGGGTAGCCTGGAAGTCGCAGATGCAGACCCAGAAGACAAGGGCATCCAGGGCGACGTCGTCTTGAAGGGACAGACGAACGAGCTGGGCGACTTCGAGGTCCGAGTCACTGAGGGCAAGGGCGACCACCCGGTCACCGGCCATCCGAGCTACGACGACAAGCCACTGGATCGAACACTGGCACATAGTGGACAAGTGCCTGTTGAGGCGCTATGGCAGGTCAAGACCATGCTATTTGCACACATGAAGGGCCAAATCGACGCCTTGGTCGCCAAATGGGGGCAAGAGAATCCCCCTCCCCCTGCCCAGGTCTACACGATCCAGCATCTGCCCGGCCAGGGAAACATGCACCTGGTCCAGAAGGTCTTTGAGGGTCCTTTTGAGTTTGATGTCATCTTTTCGTCTGGCTCTGCACCAACTAAGATTACATCCGAGGACTTGACTGTGCAGATTGACGCGGTTACCTCGGCCTTCTCGACACGTTTTACGGATATATTCAAGCCCAAGCCCCCCTTTCTCAGCGAGCGTTACGACGAGTTTTCAAAGTCCCTATTCTCCAACCTCATTGGCGGTATCGGCTACTTCTTTGGCGACTCTCGCGTGGATCGCTCTTACGATCCCGCATACGAGGAGGATAGCGAGGGCTTTTGGGAAGAGGCTGCCGAAGCGCGTACCAGGAACCAGGCACAGCTCGAGGGGCCTTCCGAACTGTTTACCGCTATTCCCTCGAGGCCCTTCTTCCCTCGAGGCTTCCTTTGGGACGAAGGCTTCCATCTACTGCCCATCATTGACTGGGACGCCGACCTTACTCTCGACATCATCAAAAGCTGGTTCAAGCTCATGGATGAGGATGGCTGGATTGGTCGTGAGCAGATTCTTGGTGCTGAAGCGCGTAGCAAGGTCCCCGAGGAATTTCAAGTCCAGTACCCTCATTACGCCAACCCACCGACGCTCTTCATGGTCCTTACCTCGTTCCTCGACAAGCTTGACGCTGTAAAGACGGATACTAGCAGCGAGAAGCTACAGCAAGAAAAGTCCTACTCTTTGCAACTGTCGAATCGCGAAGCAGCACTGGAGTATCTTCGCTCCCTCTACCCACTGCTC
Organism: Drechslera avenae; assembly: GCA_034640345.1. Lineage (NCBI taxonomy): Eukaryota > Fungi > Ascomycota > Dothideomycetes > Pleosporales > Pleosporaceae > Drechslera > Drechslera avenae. The sequence goes on from JAXRVH010000022.1 coordinate 89,044, forward strand.
AAGCGCAACTACTTCTGGTATCGCAAGACGCAGGCCGGCGACATTAAGAGCTATGACCGCGACGCCTTCTCGACCAAGGAAGGCTACCGTTGGCGCGGACGCACACCCACGCACATTCTCACCTCCGGTCTCGACGACTATCCGCGTGCCCAACCACCGCACCCGGGTGAGCTACACGTCGACCTTATTAGCTGGATGGGCATGATGACGCGGGCCATCAAGCGCATTGCAATCTACCTCGACGAAAAAGACGATGCAGCCGAATTCGCGCGGTATGATGAAGCCATTGTCCGCAACATTGACGACCTTCACTGGTCCAAGAAGGAGAAGACATACTGCGATGCTACTATCGATGACTACGAAGAACACGCGCTTGTCTGCCACAAGGGATACATATCCTTATTCCCCTTCTTGACCGGATTGTTGGACAAGGACAGTGAGAGGCTGGGTGATATTCTCGATTTGATTGAGGACGAAGACGAGCTGTGGAGTCCCTTTGGTATCAGGAGTCTGAGCAAAAGCGATGAGTTCTATCACACTGCAGAGGATTATTGGAGGGGTCCAGTCTGGATGCCGATCAACTACCTGGCTGTTTCGCAACTTTTGGTAAGTCTAATTGTCTTCTCTCTGCTTTCTCAAATCTCCGACTTTCTCTATGCAATGCTGACTACTCTTTCCCAGAACCTTGCACAAACACCTGGTCCGTACCAAACGCGCGCTACCAAGATGTACACGGAGCTCCGCAAGAACCTAGTTGAGACGGTGTATGAAAGCTGGAAGGAGACGGGCTTCGCATGGGAGCAATATAACCCCGAGACTGGCAAAGGACAGAGGACACAGCATTTTACGGGTTGGACGAGTTTGGTGGTCAAGATTATGGCTATGCCGGATATGAGTGGAAGCGCGGAGAGGGCGAGGGATGAGTTGTAGATTGAATGTATACTATACTGACAAGTTTGGGATGAAGAGGGAGAGGGGGGATGTTGAAGAATTGTGTATGTGGTACATGAGAAGTCTAGTTGCGTGGATGAGTCTCTCTCTCAAGTCAGTAAGCAATCAAGAAAGGGCGGCCAGGTGTTGATATGGGGAAAAAAAAGGGGATGGAAGTTCTAGTCTATGCATTGTAGTTGTTGTGTAGATGTACAAAGAGACATGGTATGATGGTGGTCTGCACAAGTCACCCGATTCAAGGCGAGTACAACTTGGTCTTTTTTTTGTTTTCTTTCTAAATGTCTATAAATTCTCTTGGGTGAATCTAGAGCCGAGTTTGACACGACAAGTTTGTACTTTGACACTTTTGGTACATGGGTTTACAAATCACATTTGCCTTGCACCAGCTGGCTTTTACTTGTTATTTATTGTTCTTTTCGTTCTTTCTTTCCTCTCTTTATATAGTGGCGATGTCACATGATAATTTACCTACTTGTAGCTTTCTTTTCCTTTTCTTCTTCTTCTTCTTCTTCTCTTAATGTCGTGTGTACGAATGAGATGCGTGTGTATGTATATTTTTCATTTGTTTTGTCTTAAATATACATGTATATATATATACACGAGGTAGATAAGTTGGTAGTCTAGGTTTCGTACAAAGTAATTATTTCAAAGACTTTGACTACAGAGGATAGGTTGATAAGCAGAGTATGATGATAATGATGATGTAGAGGTAGATTTTGGCAGAGGAATTGATTGCCTTTAGGATAGTTTTAGGGAAAGAAAAAAAAATATAAAGTGTTGTTCCATCCCAAATACTACCTTTTCTTAGGAGGGAGGGGGAGGGGAGGGATTAGGTATATGTAATACTCTTGATGTAATACTCCTGTTGGATAATTTTCAAGGTAAAGAATTCTTCGTTGGGGGGGTGGCGTAGCATTATCAAATTTGTTTTATCTTTTATACTTTTCAAAGTAAAAAGGTGTAGGTAATTTCAACAAACACAATCTACGGATAATTATAGTCAACCACTCCCCCTCCCCCCCTTCCCATTTACTACTACACACACTGAAATTTGTTGGATAGCCAAGGCAAAAGGTAGATTTAGGGGGGAAGGGAGGGGAACACAAAGCAGATAAGGCTCCTTTTAAATCCCAAGCGAAAAGAAAAAAAATAGACAAAGAAGAAGGATAAAAAAACAACGTCTTCCCCCTTCTTCTCTCCAGAATAAGCAAGTAAAGCATAACCATTGGTATGAACTACGTCTACGTATTACGGAAGAGAAGGAAAAAAGACTCTCCTTCCCCCCACCCCGCCGGCGGCTGACATGAACATTCCTTCGCCTCCCTTGGCGGATTTTCCCATCATCGGGGCAAAAAAAAAAGGCCGCCGGTGGAACAAAAGAAGAAGGCAGGTAGAGTAGTAGCGGAGGGAGCTTGGCGAACTACTTCCAACAAGCGTGCCTAGAAAAAGGCTGCAGCAGATGGTAACAAGGTAGGTAGGTACTAAAAAACAAAATCCACGGTACCCTTACCTGTAAGTAGACCAAGTGGGTTATGAATCGCGGGCGCCGTGCATATGTCTACTACTGTACGGTAAAAGCCACACCAAGAAACGGGGGGGTTTCTGACAAGTTCAGTCAGCTTTTTGCCGATTAGTTTAGCGTAAAGGCGTAACATACACGTATGTTGTACAGTAGCACAGCCCAAAGTGACTAGATAAAAAAATGAATACAAGGGCACGGGGTCTCCAGTGGTTTTCTGGCGTTGTACACGGTGCTTCCGCCCAGGCTGACTTTTTTTTTGTTCCGCACAGATGGCTTAACTTGGCAGCGGAGGTTACGACCTCCTGAGTTCTGTCTCTCTCTCTCTCTCCCGAGGAGAAGGAGGCACATGTACGACGTGGGCTTCTTCTTGGCTTGATCTTCACTTCCCAAGTAAACTGTATTCTATACCAAGCCCCAGTGATCCAATCGAGTAAGTTCTGATTGGCATGCAAGATGGCTGGGCCGAGCTGGGCAAGGCCTGGGCCTTTACAGTTGACATGTAACGTCTGGATGGCTATTCACACGGAGCTGCCGTGTACAGAGTAGTTCATAAATCAATGGTAATTGCAATAATTTGCGTGATATCTTAAGTGAAATCCCAACCCGTGCGATATTAATGACTCGGAACGAGTCGGAACGATTGGCGAAAGGGCCAAGCTACGTGTCAAAATCACGCACTCGATGCGGTACTTGGATAATAAGCTGGGCACTGTCCGTGTAACAGAAAGGATGGCAAACGGGAGAATTGAGCACGATACAGCAAAGTGCCCAGGCGGAGATGTCGAGGCCACAGCCGACACGTCCGGATTCTCAGAGGGTGGGCATTGGTGAGCATAGTCACTAGCGCCAAGGGCGATCTACTCTGATTCGGCGCTGACGCAAAATTGATCTGCCGCTTGGCAGGCGCGCAAGAAGGGTTTCGAGGTGCAAAAGAGGATGAATTGCCTTGGGTCATACAAAGTTTCTCCACCAGGTGACGGAATACTGGGATTGGTAACGACACCTGAACTGATCGCGCATAAAGGTCTCGCAGAGACGGCGCCAATCGAGCGAGAGTTGGTGGTCAGCGACGTTGAAGGTGGCTGAAGGCAGGCGCATACTCCTTAGCTGACCGTGGAAAAGAACAAAATGGGGTTGGTGGAGCAGGCGCGAGCGTTCGGCATCTGCCCTGGGACCGGAGTGGAAGAAGAGTTTGCTGAGGGTGGTATCGATGGTCCCTGCATTTAGCGTCTCGTGAGCAGCTGGCGCATCAGATAGTTTGAGGAGAAGCTTGGCCTTTGTGGTGGCGGGGACAAAGGACGAGGGCTGGAAGCGAAAAGATGGAGGCTGGGCGCGACTGAGGTCTGCCCAGTATGAGGCCGGCGAGGCATGGTGTCGCACCAGTGCCTGTCGCGATGCAGGGTCCTGTCCACGGTCACCGGTATCACCATGTAGATCATGTGCACTGTGACAGTGAGTGAAAGTTTCCCGAACGATTGCGGGTTGAAACACGGCTCACAGCAAGTTTCCTAGTGTCTGGCCGGCAAATCGTACGGAGCAAGTACGCGAAACGTATCGTGCAAAGACCTGCTCAGTAACAAGGTTGAGGAACGGGCATGTCTGTCGCAAGACAAACCAGGCGAAACAGTGATCGTCTAGGCACATGATGATCAGATGCCATATTTCGACAGGCAAATGTTCAGGCGGCATGGAAGCATGGCTTCGCGACGAGCATGAATGGCGCGGTCCGACACCGGTGAGGGATTGCGATTCAGCAGCGGCGGCAGCAGCAGCCGGGGCGGACATGGAGGTTGGCGTCGGCAGAAAAGGTGGGTGATTATTTGTGTGGGTGCGAGGACTATTCCCGCACGCTGGGGGGGGGGCGATGCGGTGAGGCTCTCTCGCGTGGGAGAGAGAGCCGGCGAAGCATCGGCAGTGGCCATCACGTGATTCGTGGGTCGCGGCTTCCTTGTTGGGAGGGCCTCTTTGGGCCTGGAAAGCGCGACATTTTTGCCCTCCACCAGCGGCAGCCTTGCAGCGGGCCTGTCTGGGCCGGCGGGCAGGCTGCGAACCAAGGGCCGGTCGGTTCAAGTTTGGACTTGGGCGCGAACTCAGACCCTGGCCTCCCGCGTCCGTGATTTAGAGGTCAACGGCGCTGTTTGAGGCTTGTCGAGGCGAGTCGTCGCATGTCTTGTGCCACAACAGCGCGACTTGCGAATATGGGGAGAGATGAGCGTTGGTTGGCCGGACAACACATATACGGCAGCCCGGGCACGAGTCGGGCGATATAGGTGTGTTAACATTGGCCGCGGCTTTGTTTACTGTATTACAGTAAGCACACCCCCGACGGGCCCCTTGGCGCGTGCTCGCGCACCATGGAGGGAGGAGATATGCGGTGCCTGCGGTGCCTGCGATGCCTGTCTTGGCCAGGTGCGGTGCTTTTGCTATTGCAGCACCGGCGGCCAATACGCGGGGGTGGGCAGAGAGTACGGTTGCTGCATGAAGCCAGGGCACGGTGGGGGGGGGGGGGGGGAGTCGGATATTACCAGACGTGGATGGGCAAAGTGTTGTCGTGGGTCTGGAAGGCGGCTAGAAGAAAATTGTGCAAATGGAAAAACGCTCGCATGCAGAAAAAAAAAGTCGCGCAAAAGGGCGTGGGGAGAGTGGGAAACATGGAGATTGTGTGTGTGTGTCTGTCTGTATGGTCGGGCGGCAGGCTTTCTCGTACGGGACAAAGTGGGCCGGAAAATGCCTCGCCGTGGCAACTCCAGAACAGAGTGGCAGCAGCAGCAGCAGCAGCAGCATGGGCCGGCCAAGAGGCCACCAAGCTTTGCAGCATCATCGTGGGCAGAAGCTTGGTGCGGTGCGTGTTGATGCGGCTGGGGGGGGTGGGCAAAAGGTTACAGTGAAGGGAGGCGGGTTACTGGGGGCGCGTGTGGTTGGCACAACGTCATGGGCAGCCATCCCTGCACCGGCAGCACGCTTGTCGCGGACTGTCGCGCTATCTCCAGCTTAATCTCAGGTGCCGCGGTGGAGTTTGCGACTCGCGAGACAAACAATAGCAGCAGGGGACGAGGAATTGGAAACGGCGTGGCTGGCATGGTTTGGCCGCTAATTGCGTGGTTCAGTCAAGTCAGTGAATGTGAGTGAATGTGAGTGTGTGTGCGTGTGCGTGTGTGCGCTCACTCGTAAGCCATGCGTGATTACAGATGCAAGTGCAGGACTTGCAATTGCTGGCTCGAGGCTGGACGCGCTGCGTAAGAAAGCGTCATCTGCGCGTCTCGAAGCCATTCCCGCGCCGAACAGCGAGAGCTTTCGCCTCGGCCGGTGAAGGCAGCCAGCGCCAAACGGCCAATCTCCGCTCGCAGCTCTGCGCCGATGATGTAGCGGCTCCCGCACGGCCCCATGGCGCCCCATCACAACAAAATGCCCCCGGGACTCTCGGCTCGCACTAGCCCCCTTTTGCGCCTAGCGCCATGACAATCATAAATCCCTCATAGCGGCCAAAGGTCGGTCCTAGCTAAGTTTTTTTCCCTGGTTGATACGCAAGAGGCCTTCTGCCGCGCTACTTAACCAGAGCCTCTCCCGCCCTCCTCTACCCTTTTTCACAGAGAAGGCCTTGCTTGCAGTTACCTCTTGCACAGCGCATAATCGACTCGACTCGACTCGACTCAACCCCCCCTTCAACTCCACGGTCTGGTCGCCTTGGAAGCCTTCTCTGTGTCAACACTCTTCCCTCGGACCTTAGTAATACCCCAGGAGGCAAGCCTTCTCTAATACCCTCGCCATGGCGCCCAACGAGGATCCCGAGCGTCCTCGCGCCAGTTCAGCCGCTGAGCGGCAAAAGTCCATCGTCTCCATGACCGAATTCGAGGGCATGGACGAGTACACGGCCCTGCAGAAGTACATCCTCTTCTACCGCGACTCAAAGACCAACCCCCACGCCGAGCAGACTGTCAAGAAGAAGGCCTGGTGGCAATTCTGGAAGTCGGGCTCTGCTACCGCCGCGACTGCCGTTGCCGACCCCGGCGCCGTCCCTGAAGATTGTAAGTACCTTTTTTTTTGTTTGCTCGTTTCCCTCCCACCTTTTACCTGCCCATTGGCATCCCATTCCTACCACGGCACTGCAAAGCCGGCACACCTTCTCGAGCTCCATCGAAACAATTGGTGGCTGGCTTGCAGAGTGGCCCGTGCTCAAGCTCCTGCCCTGCTAGCGAAGCAATAGCGGCAAGGCGCAGTGGGTCCAGCATGCAGCCTGACTCCACCAAACCACCCGCTTCTGCAACCCCCCCGAAATGAGCTTCTGAAACGAGCATTTTTCCTTGCAACATTGCTAACTTGCTATTGCCAGTCCTCAACACCGAACTTCGAACTGGTCTCTCCTCGCACGAAGTCGAGGAGCGTCGCAAGCGCTATGGCTTCAACGAAATCTCTTCCGAGAAGACCAACCTTCTCAAGCAATTCCTCGGCTACTTCACTGGTCCAATTCTCTACGGTAAGCTGCCGCGCCCACATCCCTGTACAAAACTTGTTTTAGCGTAAACCTAATGCATCGTAGTCATGGAGCTCGCCGCTCTTCTCGCCGCTGGTCTCCAGGATTGGGTTGATTTCGGTGTCATCTGCGGTATCTTGCTGCTCAACGCCATTGTTGGTTGGTACCAGGAAAAGCAGGCTGCCGATGTCGTCGCCTCGCTCAAGGGTGACATTGCCATGAAGGCCGTCGTCGTTCGTGACAACCAGCAACAGACCATTCTCGCCCGCGAGCTCGTTCCCGGTGACATTGTCGTCATTGAGGAGGGCCAGACCGTTCCCGGTGACGCCCGTCTCATCTGCGGCTACGACCACCCCGAGGACTTTGATCTCTACATGAAGCTCAAGGCCGAGGACAAGTTCCACGACGCTGACCCCGAGGACGAGAAGGATGACGACGTTGACGAGGACAAGTTTGACGAGGAGAACCCCATCACTCAGGGCCACCCTCTCGTTGCCTGCGATCAATCGTCCATCACCGGAGAGTCCCTCGCCGTCGACAAGTACATGGGAGAAGTCGCCTACTACACCACTGGTTGCAAGCGCGGCAAGGCCTACGGTATCGTCATCACCACTGCCAAGCACTCTTTCGTCGGTCGCACTGCCACCCTTGTTCAGGGCGCTCAGGACCAGGGTCACTTCAAGGCCATCATGAACTCCATCGGAACGGCGCTCCTCGTCCTCGTCATGTTCTTCATCCTCCTCGCCTGGATCGGTGGTTTCTTCCGTCACATTCCCATTGCCACTCACCGCGAAGGTACCGACAAGTCCGTCACCCTTCTCCACTACGCTCTGATCATGTTCATCGTCGGTGTCCCCGTCGGTCTGCCTGTCGTCACCACCACCACCCTCGCTGTCGGTGCTGCCTACCTCGCTGAGCAAAAGGCTATTGTCCAGAAGCTCACTGCCATTGAGTCGCTTGCCGGTGTCGATGTTCTCTGCTCTGACAAGACCGGTACGCTTACCGCCAACCAACTGTCTCTCCGTGAGCCCTACGTCGCCGAGGGTCAGGATGTCAACTGGATGATGGCCGTGGCCGCGCTTGCCTCTTCCCACAACCTCAAGTCGCTCGACCCCATTGACAAGGTTACCATCCTCACCATCCGCCGCTACCCCAAGGCCCGCGAGATCCTCAACATGGGATGGCGCACCGAGAAGTTCACTCCCTTTGACCCCGTCTCCAAGCGTATTACCGCCGTCTGCCACATGGGAGGCGACAAGTACGTCTGCGCCAAGGGTGCCCCCAAGGCCATTGTCAACCTCGCCAACTGCGATGAGATCACCGCTACCCTCTACAAGGAGAAGGCCGCCGAGTTCGCTCGCCGTGGTTTCCGATCCCTCGGTGTTGCCTACCAGAAGAACGACGGTGACTGGATCCTTCTCGGTCTCATGTCCATGTTCGACCCCCCTCGTGAGGATACCGCCCAGACCATTGTTGAGGCTCAGCAGCTCGGTGTTCCCGTCAAGATGTTGACTGGTGACGCTATTGCCATTGCCAAGGAGACGTGCAAGATGCTTGCCCTCGGTACCAAGGTTTACAACTCTTCCAAGCTCATTGGCGGTGGTCTCACCGGTACTACCCAGCACGACCTTGTCGAGCGCGCCGACGGTTTCGCCGAAGTCTTCCCCGAGCACAAGTACCAGGTCGTCGAGATGCTTCAACAGCGTGGTCACTTGACTGCCATGACTGGTGACGGTGTCAACGATGCTCCCTCTCTGAAGAAGTCTGACTGCGGTATTGCTGTCGAAGGTTCCACCGAGGCTGCCCAGGCTGCCGCTGATATCGTCTTCCTTGCCCCCGGTCTCTCCACCATTGTCTTGGCCATCAAGACGTCGCGCCAGATTTTCCAGCGTATGAAGGCCTACATCCAGTACCGTATCGCGCTCTGCCTCCACTTGGAAGTCTACCTCGTCACCTCGATGATCATCCTCAACGAGACCATCCGCGCTGAGCTCATCGTCTTCCTTGCCCTCTTTGCCGATTTGGCTACCGTCGCCGTTGCCTACGACAACGCTCACTCCGAGGCCCGTCCCGTCGAATGGCAGTTGCCCAAGATCTGGTTCATCTCCGTCATCCTCGGTCTCCTCCTTGCCCTCGGCACCTGGGTCATCCGCGGTACGCTCTTTGTTCCCAACGGTGGTATCATCCAGAACTTTGGTGCTATCCAGCCCATCCTCTTCCTCGAGGTTGCTCTCACCGAGAACTGGCTCATCTTCGTTACCCGTGGTGGCAAGACATTCCCCTCGTTCCAGCTCATCGTCGCCATTCTCGGTGTTGACGCTCTCGCGACCATCTTCACCCTGTTCGGCTGGATGTCTGGCGAGAACTACCAGACCAACCCCCCTACCCACAACAGCAAGTTCCGCGAGAACGGCTGGGTCGACATTGTCACTGTTGTCATCATCTGGGCCTACTCGATTGGTGTCACCATCATCATCGCCATTGTCTACTACCTGCTCAACCGCATCGAGTGGCTTGATACCCTCGGCCGCAAGGACCGCAGCCGCAAGAACCCTGCGATTGAGAACATGATTGCTGCCCTCAGCAAGCTCTCTCTCGAGCACGGCAAGGACAAGAACGGCACGACCCGCTACGTCCTTGCTCCCCGTGCTATCGAGGATGAGGATGATGATTAGATGTGTTGCTGAATGTAGCATGATGCGATGTTTTTTTGGATATTAGTATGGGTCCGATGAACCCTCCTCGATAAAAAGGATAATTTTTCATCACCGTCTCTGTTAGTCTTCTCACGTATACCAAGAAGCATAATTTCATTATCTCAATTACATTTCCCTCGATTGCGCTATGCCTGTGACGTGATGACTATTGAGATGTCGTATTTGGAGTGAACTAACAACCACCCTGGCCGCTTTCGTCAGAGTAATCCTGGACCCAACAATATCTCGCTTTCAATACAATGGCTCCACACTGTCTGGAATTGAATAGGGGCAGTTGTCTGGCCGGTGGCTGTTTATCTGGCAAATTGGATGTACAGCTTACAGCTCTCAGTTGGGATATGGCCAACAAGGCCTCCCAGGCCTTTGTGATTCGTTAGGCCGAAAATGTCGATGCCAATACTTGGCGTTCGGGCAGATTTACGGGACTTGCGATTAGAAGTCGTGATTACGTGCATGCAACCAGCAGCTGATATTGTTTTGATGATGATGATGCGCGCGCATGGTCATACGCAGCACCGCAATATAACGACGACGCTGTCAAATCGGTGTATGTAAGTAGAGTAAAGATGCGTAAGCATGCACTCTCTGTTGTCTCTCTCTCTCTCTCTCTTTCGCAGTATGTACATGGGTCGAGGGGAGGGGGGCGGCCAACACAGCCAGTAAGCGTGCAAAGCGAAAAGCAATTGATAAGCATTCGCGATCGTCGTCTCTTCTACTTGCAGTATTGACATGTCACTACAACTACTAAGCCAAACGATCCGCGATGCGCTATGCATTCTACATCCCCCCCCCCCCCCCTGTAATGGGAAATGCCAATTTCCTTGTGCTCTCTTTTTTTCCTCTTTCATCTTTCCGCAAATGAGCATCACCCTCCTCGCGGCGTTGTTGCGTTCGCGGAAGGATTGCAGAAAAAAAAAGGGAAAAGGCGAGAAAATGAGGCTAACTAGTGGGAGGGGAGGGGTGGTTTATTTTCCCCTTATTTCGCGTATATATGCGGAAACAAGACCGATGGGTTTTGTACACGGTACCCATTTTATTGGGTCCGTCTCTCTCTCTCTCGCTCGCTCTCTATCGCGTGTTTTGGGGCCAACGACTGTACAAGGTGGGGTTTTTCATCTCGGGATCGAATACGCGTATTTGGTTCGTGTCTCTCTCTCTCCCCTACCCCTACCACTACCCCTACCATGTCTCCCTAGCGCTGTCGCCGCGAATTAAGCGTGCCGAGCCTCCGCAAACGCGCCTGCAGGCCATCCCATCCCAATTCCTCGCTCGTAACTTTGCATGCTTTCGTGGTCCCACACTTTGAGTGGGGTCTGGAACGTAGGGCCGGGCCCATGGTGACATGTTGTACGTAAACGGGTAAACAACATGTTGGGGTGGTCTACTGAGTCGATTCCATATAGGGCGGCCGACTAAACTGACCGCTCGCGTGCAACGGAGGCTCAGACGGCATCCAGGGTAGTGATGAAGTAAAGATAAGCGAGCTTGTCACTTTGTCTGCGGCGCGTCGTGTTTCTTCTTCTTCTTCTTTTACTTGTTCTTGATCCTGATCTTGTTGTTCATTCGTCGTCATCGTCATCGTCGTTGTCGCAAGTATGGGTGATGCCAAGGTAACACTACCATGCGACTACGTGTAGACGTTGTTTGTATCAGATTAAGAAAGAAAGAGAGAGAGAGAGAAAACCCGTTGTCATGAAACTGACTTGGCATTTTTTTCCCCCTCTCATCATTCACTTGGAATTGGAGAGGGAGCGAGCAGCGAAACAAGGCCCCAAACCATAACATATGAAGCGTCCCGCGCCGGCCTTTTCCCAAAGCTCACAACCCTACAACGCGATAGTTTCGTTAATACCAAGGGCAAAGTTTTCTGTTGTGTATGTGTGTATGTGTGAAACAATGGTAAAAAGACACATGGACGGTTTCATCATCATTATCATCATCCTCATCCTTACTATCACTATCACTATCACAACCCCCAGAGTCCTTTCATTTGCTAGCCAACATTTTATACTTGCTTGTGTTAATACCTCCATCTTTATTTCTTTTGCACAATTTAAAGTCCAACACACACACACACACACCCTAGTCTTCCCCCCCCAAACTCTTCTTTTTTAGCCGACAAAACTCTACGTACTGACGGGCCCGGCTGGAGCGTCGCAGACCTTTGCAGATCACAAAACGCCTTTTTTTGCTTCTTCTTTTTTTTCTTGGCCCGCGGCGGCAGCGCAAAGGCAAGGCTTTCATCAAAGTTGTGATGACGAAACAAGGGTTGTGAGAAGAGATTGGGGAGTTGGGGGGAGTTGGTCAAGTGCCAAAATAGCTAATGCATGTCGCCGTTGTTGTTGTTGTTGTTGCCGCCGCCATTCCCCATGACATTATTACCTATCTAATGTGACCACGGTATGTCATCGTGTTGTTCGCCGTGACGATGCCGAAATCATCATTACAAGGCTGAGATAAGCGATGAAGGGGGAGGTGCGTGTGTGTGTGGGGGGGGGGGGGGCAAGGCGCGAGGCGCGCACTAGGGTGCAAGCGCTTCCTGAAAGCACGTGTTTCGGCGTCGTTGGATCCCGAAGGTATGTAACGAACGTCATGGGCTTTTTTTCTGACGTTGCATGCGGGTGCGGCTCCATTACACCGAGACGGGCCGTTTTGGCAAAGAGCTCTGTTGTTTTTTTTTAATTTCTTCCCAAAGGCGGAAGCTGAAGCTGTTTTGCGGGTGACGTGGAGATGTAAGAGCATTTGCCGCGGCTTTTGCGGATATGGGAAAAGCTGGGGGTGGCGACTTTTTGTGGAGAAAGTAAGTACTAGGGCGAGAGATGGAGGCGACAACGACGACGACGACGACGTGTCAAGGTGTTCATGAATCAGTAGTTTGGTTTTTTTTCCGGCGCCCAATGTTGAAGCTGTCACGTGGATATGGTTATTGCTCGGACATTATTCAAGGTTGACGTCGGTATTCTTTCCTTACTTTTGCTACTAAAGAATAGCTTGAAGATGACTTGGATTTTGAATTGCTGCCCCGTCTTTCTTCTACGTTCTTTGGCAGAGCACAATATCCGTGCCACGCTTCGCAAGCAAAGCCTCGAGAAACTGCTGATTATAGAAGATGCAGACTGCCAGTGTGGACCTTGGACCCGAATCGCCTTCAAGTCGTTATACTCGTACAAGACTAGAGGAGCACTATTACAAGAGCTTGGAAAGCACAATGCAAAAGACTGATAATCTTGGTCTAACGAATTTGTGCTTGTTGGAGACAAGGACTTTGGAAGTACAACATCTCGTTCGTGCCCAACCCTGGGTACCGTTTCCAAAATGACCCTATACTTGGGAATACTAGTACCCTCGATTTTACTTGTCGTTGCGACCCTAGTAGAATAGACATATCACGCAAACTCTTCCAACTTTTATACGGAATTACAGCTGGCTAGGTTCATCCAAGGCCCATCACCGTCAGTGTAGAGGTCAACGACGAGATGGTGAGAAGGGGAGGGCATTGCGGCGACGATGAGAATTGAGTGGGCATGAACACAAGGGAAAATCGATGAGATCAGGGCGCGATAGATGATTCCAATGATCAACTTCGCCCATTCAAGTCTGTATACTTTCGTTGCCATGTTATCCAAGCCCTCCCATCGTCAGGGCGTGCTTTTTGCGCCCCCGCTTGGTACGTCGGTGTTACTCGAATTTCATCCTCTCTTTCCCTGTCCATGTTATTTGATCCATCTCGCCACCACTATAACTAACCACCAAGTCTTTGTATTTATTCAAGTTGGATTTTCTACGTGTTACACTCTTCTAACAAGGGGGTGTCTCTCCCCAAGTTCTTCACCTATAAAGTATATAAAACAAGTAAGGTTGAGGGTATCACGACGTACATGGTTGCTCTTTGTTTTGAATATACAAGACTTTGTGCTATTGCATCTCAACGTTCACCAAACCTACTGGCGTAGCTACACTGCATCAAGTCTTTACTATTGGCTATTCTTAAAAGCAGCGTCGCGTGTTGGTTATCATTACACAAATGGGAAGATGATAGATGATGATACATACAACTGTCAGAGTACAAGGTTCTCTGAATTTCCAACAAGGATGAGGGAGATGAGAATGCCATGCTACGTTCCTCTTTTATCCTACGACCCGCGTTGGATCACATTGTCGTATGAGCAAAGGGGACCTTCTCCCCTATCTAATACAGACGCATACATCTCAAGCAGAACGGGCATGTTGGCTGGCTTTTGTATCTCCGCTCACCTTGGAAGGGAGATGTCTCAACAGCACAAAAAGACCACATGTCAAAACGACCTGAAAAAGCCAGAATAGTTGACCACCGAGAATGTTGTATTTGACGCCAATGGCGTAGATGCTAGTAGCGAGAGCAGGCGCAACTGATCGAATTCCACTCTGAATCGCAAGCGCTAGGGAGTTTAGGGTTCCGAGTGTCTCGTGCGAGGGAGAGATGTCGTTGAGTGCAAGTTGTACGCTGGCTGGGGAATTTGTTAGCAAAGTAAATTGCTCAATAGAGCTTCAAGGTTACCCACTGAATGCCATGGAAACACCGCTAGCAAGAACCACAAGTGGTGGTGCGGTGGCCCAGAAGATGACATTTTGCCCATATCGAAGCAATAGGTTGTACCCCGGAGCGAGAATGAACAAAACGGGCCAGGCAAATGCACACAGCCAAAGTACACGACCGGTACCTAGACGCTTATGTAGTATCGGGAATACTATCAGCAGCCAAGCAGCTTGAGATGCACCGTTCAACCCAGTACACGCGGCAATGAGTCCTGGTGTGAAACCAAGGCCGCCCAAGTCGACGGGCGTATATTGAGCGACGGGAAAGACGGCTGTGAATGTAAAGGCCAAAAGCATTACGTAGTTATAAATGACCAATACTGGAGTAACGCCAGGGTGCTTGATCAGTTTCCAGATGGACATGCTGGGCTTGGAGCTGCCGTCCTTTTGCTTGTCGGTGTGAATGTGCAGCGTCTCCTTTACAAAAAGCAGAGTGGTAATGGCAGCGGAAAGTCCGATTGCCCCAACGACGATGTTTGGTAATGCGTAGGGATAGTCGTGCCAGAATTGCATTTTGCCAAATGTCGAAGGGAACTTGACAGCTGGCCGCTCCAAAGTAGCACCTTGGACCAACAATCAGCTTTACAATCATCGACAAGTGTCAAGATTCCAACACAACATACCAATGAGTGGTCCGATGAAGATGCCGACGTTGCTGGAAAAAGCAAAGAAACTGAATGCCCGTGCTTGAGTGTGCTTTGTGCTGTTTTCCGAGAGCATGGCTCGGACGGTGACGACTGTTCCCGCAAAGACGCCATCTAGACACCTAAAGAATGCCATCTGCCAGAGTGTTTGGCTCATACCAAAGAGCCCTGTAGCAATACTAAGGCCGAAGAGCGATACTATCAGGACAGGTTTTCTCCCGTATCGGTCAGAGGCCTGGCCGGCTTTGTTAGTGATGCATTTTGATTTCAAAAGCAAAAGCAAAAAAAAGAAACACACCTTCCCCCAAAGAATCATCACGCACATCTGTGTCGCACTGAACAAACTCTCAATCAGGCCAGAGTAGAATCCTACGTCCTCCTTCTCCACGCCCCCCACCGTCTCAATCATGAAATTGATATAAGGAAAGATGGAGAAGAACGCGATGGGTGCCACGCAACTCGTGTAGCAGAGTAGAAGGATCTGTGCCTTGGGTAATGGTTTTTCTTCATCTTCGTCATCTGCTCCGTTTTCGGCTTCGGTTGAGTTTTGTTCAAGTGAAGGGTCAGCGGGCTCCGGTAATGGTATGGGCTCGACCTGGGACAGCAGAGGCGTCGATTCATCTGCGGCTAGCGAAGCAGGTAATGTATCATGTTTGTTGGACGGCGGCGGCGGCATTGTGGCAGATAATACCGAAGCTGAGTGCGTATTGTATAATTGCTGACTGGAGGAAGCTTCCTGCGCTCACGCGCTCTTAGTCGATGTGAAGAATGAAGAAACGTCGAGGGTGTCAAACGGAAGCTTTTCCAAGGGGAAAATCCAACAGGTCGTTCAAATACTCCTGGTAAGCGGACAATACTATTCAAGACATGTCAGTCAATTTATAAGCAGTTGTTGACCGGTATGTCGGTGCCTCGGCGACTGCCGATGTCTAGTCCAAATCCACCCAAAGCAAGTTTTTATTGGCTTAATTGAGCCATGGGACGCCTATGCCCTCCGATGTGTGTGTGCACAGGTAACATCTTTGCTTACGCCATGCCATTTTCAAGAGGTAACAACCAACTACACTTGCTGTCGATAGTCCGGCTTTCTCCGACAACATGTGGGCGAGTTGACTGCTGCCTGAAGAGGTAAATGCACCAAGCAAGTCAGGGCAATTTCACAGCATACACACACAGGTCACATTCCACATTTGTAAGGGATACGAAAGTGTCCATAGGCTTTAAGCTACAATCTTAAGATCCTTACTACACCACCTTGTGTGAGCTCAAGCTCCTCGATAACTCAAACACCCAACCATTGGCCCGCTGCGCTATTTTATGGACAACCGACATGTGTGAAGACACCGGATGACAAGGCGCCAATACAACGATGTTTCCCGCTACTAGGCTTGCCATGATCTCGAGAACCGTACGCAGAAAGAGGCTGGGAAGGAAGACGTCAGTCGATGAATCGTTCGGACGCGTGATTGCCAGTACCTTAGAAGCACTTGCGGTGGACGATGGAAGGACCGCTCTCGTCGTACTCCTGCTTTGAGATCCACATCTGCTGGAAGGTGGAGAGCGAGGCCAGAATGGAACCACCGATCCAGACGGAGTACTTGCGCTCTGGGGGAGCGATGATCTTGACCTTCATCGAGGATGGGGCGAGCGCGGTGATTTCCTTCTGCATACGGTCGGAGATACCGGGGTACATGGTAGTACCACCAGACTGTCGCTTGTTAGCTGGCATACCCTTGAACGTGCCGTGTTGTGTAACATACCATGACAATGTTGCCGTACAGGTCTTTCCTGACGTCGACATCGCACTTCATGATGGAGTTGAAAGTGGTGACGTGGATACCACCGCTCTCAAGACCCAAGACGGAAGGCTGGAAGAGAGCCTCTGGAGCACGGAAACGCTCGTTGCCAATGGTGATGACCTGACCGTCGGGAAGCTCGTACGACTTCTCCAAGCTGGAGGACTGGCTGGCAGTCTGGATCTCCTGCTCAAAGTCGAGGGCGACGTAGCAGAGCTTCTCCTTGATGTCACGGACGATTTCTCGCTCGGCGGTGGTGGAGAAGGTGTAACCGCGCTCAGCCAAGATCTTCATGAGGTAGTCAGTCAGATCACGACCAGCCATGTCAACACGCGAGATGGCGTGGGGAAGAGCGAAACCCTCGTAGATGGGGACAACGTGAGTGACACCGTCACCGGAGTCGAGCACGATACCGGTGGTACGACCGGAGGCGTACAGGGACAGGACAGCCTGGATGGAGACGTAGAAGGCGGGAGCGTTGAAGGTCTCGAAGACAATCTGTGTCATCTTCTCACGGTTGGACTTTGGGTTAATGGGAGCCTCGGTGAGCAGGACGGGGTGCTCCTCGGGAGCGACACGCAGCTCGTTGTAGAAGGTGTGATGCCAGATCTTCTCCATGTCGTCCCAGTTGGTGACGACACCGTGCTCAATGGGGTATCGCAGGGTAAGGATACCACGCTTCGACTGTGCTTCATCACCGACATATGAGTCCTTTTGGCCCATTCCAATCATGATACTGCCATGCTGTCAGCGTGCCGGGTTAGGGATATGGGGGAGGCGGAGCTTGATCGTACCCATGGTGACGCGGTCGGCCGACGATGGAAGCTGCAGACTGTTAGCCATTGCGTCCTACAAGGCGCCAGAGGCCAGCAATGGGCGCTCTCGGGTGCAGCCTCAGCTAGCGAGACGGGTGTCGAGGTACTTACGGAAGACTGCTCGGGGCGCATCGTCACCGGCGAAACCGGCCTTGCACATACCCGAACTGCCAATTGTCAGCTCACGTCCATTGTATAGCTACACTTTGCGCGCTGCCGTGGAGAGGCCGTTGAGGCGTCGAGACGACGTTGGCGCACTCGATGCGGACAGCCCCTCCACAGCAGGGATGGCCGTGTTTGGTATCGGGGGGGTTGCCAACTCACCCATTGTCGATGACGAGAGCTGCGACTTCCTCTGTAGCGGGCGGGCCAGGTTAGCAGAGCTCATTGAGATAGACGCAACGACAGATGAAGATGGTCATGGGACTGCGAGGTAGGGGCTCAGCTGCTTACCCTCCATGTTGATTGATTAGGGTGAGATTAGGGTAGACGTGGAGATTTGGGGTTATGGGTCGATGTAGTATCGCTGGAGCAATTGGGTGTCAGTCAGGTTGCTCAGAGATGCAGCTACCGTGGGAAAAAGTAAAGAGGGCTGGAGGAGTTCTTGGGGGAGGGTGGGAGCTTACAGGTTCGGCGGCGGTGTTGAGGTTGAGGATCTTGTGCGCGAGGCAAGAACTGGGTGTGCTAAATAAGCGGGTCGGCCTTGCCCAGATTTAGCGGGGTGGCAGGAGCGCAAGGAGCAGCAAAGGAGGATTTGCACGAACGGACGGCCCAAGGGGGTTCGTGTGATGATTTCAGTCGTTGCGTTTTCAATTCATCATGACTACAGCCACGGCCAGTTTTATAGGTGCCGGCCGAGTTTTGCTCTAGGCTGCACAATCCTCTCCCAGCGGTTGCCGACGACGAGAGAGTACGCAAGCTGCACGCCACAGCAGTATGGGGAGCTGCTGTCCACGCACGTCAAACCGTCACAGACCGCCAGGCAGCGAGCGTTGTGACTTGGCAATGCGCGACCAACTCGACCACCTCGACCCGATACTGCGATCCTACGTGTTCTCGACGGCCTTGTGCTGGGAATGCACAAGTGCTGGCTGGAAGCACAGAGTCCCCCCAGCCATCCGCCATCCGCGCCTTGCTCACCGCCAACTCGCCCCGGTCCCACCCAATCCGAGCCATGGACACGCGTGTCACGTGCAATGAGGGGCAGCGGAGCTACCCGATCTGCTCTTACACATCCGAGTCTGCACGTGACTACGCTAGCAGACACGAGCACCGGGGGGGAAAAAGGACAAGGACAGTTGCAAGTTGTATTGCTGGTGCAGCGCAATGTGGACTGATTCATCTTCCGTCTCTCTAGCTCTTGCCATCCTCAAGTCTTCATCTTCAAACCGCCACGTGTGTCGCGTGCAGGCCCCAAGCATGTGTGTCCTGCCTGGCTGTTGGCCGCATCGAAGGTCGCCGAAGCTGCTGGTTGCGTCGGCGCAATCAGCGTCATAAGTGCCGCCAAAATTATTCAATCTTTACATAGCCTGCAACCGTCGCAACCCCCCGCCACACAGCAAACCGTACTCACCAACGCTTACGCCAACAACAACAACAACACCACCACCACCATGAACGACCCGGGACTGAACAACCTCCTCAAGTGGGGCATCCAAAACTCCGAAGCCTCGCGCACCGATGCCGCTGTTGCAGACCAGCCGCCGCCAAAAATTGATGCCGAGGCCCTGCAACGCCTCATGACGGGCATGTCAGGCCCTTCGGACGCGGAATTGATGCAGCAGAGCATGCAGGTCATTCGCAACAAGGACGCCGAGCTGGAGCACCGGACGACCGCCTTTGACAACTTTGAGCAACTCATCGAGAACCTCGACAATGCGAACAACATTGAGAGCCTCGGGCTATGGATGCCCCTTGTCGAGCAACTGGAGAATGAAGAGTCTGAATTGCGATTCTACGCTGCATGGTGCTGTGGAACCGCTGTGCAGAACAACATGCGGACTCAGGAACGAGTAAGATGCCCTCCGCACTTGAACCCCATGCACATCATCGCTAACTAATCCCAGCTTCTTGTAGTCGGCGCCATCCCCAAACTCGTTCGCATGGCAACCTCGGATAGCGAGAACAAGGTCCGCAAGAAGGCCATATTCGCCCTTTCGTCCTCGGTGCGCAATTTCCAGGCCGCCCTCGATGCCGCAGTGGAGCACATGCCCGACGAGTTCAAGCCCCAGGGGCCGCTCGACGCCAACGACATGCAGTCGGTGGACGTGCTGATCAACAAGCTTCGTGAGAGTGTATAGGATATATCGGGTCGGGTTTGCATTGGGCGGCGTTTCGGTACTACAGTTGGAGTCAGCATAGGACGGCGTATGGACGGCAAAAGATGACCAGAGAGAATTGAAAGGGTGGCATACCCAGGGCTTGACTCGGCAGCAATTGTCGCTGAGCATGTTGAACATATCGTGTGTGTCGAGCACTGCATAGAATAGCTGGCTCTTATTATACCACTTTTCATATGACCCCCAAGACCAATCCAACCAGCTCGCTGAATGCTTCCCTACCACTCATGCTCTTGTCCAGACCCATGCCCACCACGACCATTCGCGTCTCTCTGTCGTCGCGTTGCTTGATAGCGCTAGCAATCTGCGTCGCAAGTGTCTGGCCGAGGACTTCGAGTTCTGCTACCGTGCCACCGAGAATGGTTGTGGCTGTAAGATGGTGCATCGGAAGGAGGTCTGAGTTGGGATCCTCTTCGTTGCCTTCCAGGTAAGCATTTGAAGTCATGGCAGCATCCGTCGCCGAGATATCGAGTGGGACATGGACCTGTACGAGTTAGTCAAGGTGACCAGGGCAAAGTACAGAGGCCATACCCAATGCGCCAATCGTCCGTTTTGTGTGACGGTGATGAGGATCTTGTCCGCAAAGCTGACCGTAGTTGCCGTGGTTTCGGTGTCCTTGATCGCTACAGTGGCAGTCTTCGTACGCGCCGGATATGGAGTCGGAGTCACGACATAGTCGTCCATAGTAGTTGCTGCTGCTGCTGCTGCTGCTGCCATACTGCCGTCTTGTGAGCTGCAGCGGATGTCTATGTGCTGTCTCAGCTCGAGCCTCTGTCAACGCCGCGGGAATGGGTGCGGAGGGTTTGCACTAGCGTCTGATCCCCGCCAAAATTATTTCGGGCGCATCAGAACACCTGCAGCCTTCAACGCCATAACCGTCAACATGCCTAAATTCGTGCCGCGACAACGAAAGCACAAGGTCCTCGCCCGGCGGAAGCCTTCCAATGATGGTGCGACCATCGACGCAAACGCTGCAGAGATTTTGCCCCAGGAAGAGCAGGAGCGCGCGCAGAAAAAGGCCGCGCTCAAAGATGAGCTCACCCGCGAATCACAAGGCAAGATGAGCGGTAAGAAGAAGAAGCGACTTGATAAATACATTGTACGTGCTGCATCTGTTGCGCGCGGATTGGCACGTGCTGGACTTTGCGACTAACTACGAACAGGATACAAAACTCAAGAAGGAGGAAAACCTCGAGCTTCTGAAAAAGCTCGCTTCTCAAAAGGTCGACACTAGCTTATTCCAGAGCTCCAAGAAACTGGGACGTGGAGCGGACACTAAGAGGGAGGCATTGAGGCGAGCGCTGGCTGAAAGTAGAGCTGGGATTGACGTCGCCAAGAACGAAGGATTACTACTGGTGAAGCACCAAGTCCGGGAAATTGAGGACAATAGCTCAGATGAAGAGAGCAAGCGACCGAAGAATACTGCTTCCAGAGCGGATCTAGCGAAAGCTTCTTCAAAACCAGCACACGCCAATGGGACTTTGCGAGAACCATGCCCGTCCCGATCATCATCGTCCGAGCCAGACACGCCTGGTCCCGCTACACAGCTTGCCGCTCCCCAACAGACCAACGGAATATTTGGAACTGGGTTGAAAAGGCCTCTCGAGGTGGATGAATCAGGAAGGCCAGTCATACAAGTACGCAAACGCCGGAAAGGCCAAAGCAAAAAGCCCGTTGTGGTTGAGGAAGAAGTGCCCTGGGAGGGGTTTAGCTCGAGTGAACAGAATAGCGATCTGGAGAATATTGAGGGATCTGAACACTCTAGCGCAGAGTCCGAAGGCGCTGATGCTGAGTCCGAAGAGGAGGACATGTCAGATGCAGGATCAGAAGTGTCAGAAGAAGACTCCGACTCAGAAGATGATAGCGACGAGGAGAGCGACACAAGTCCTGACGAGGATAACAAAATCGCAAAGAAGGAAAGAACATCGGCCTTCAAAGCCTGGGCCACACAGCAAAGAAACGAGCAAGTAGGCTTCACTCCCACAAATCAACTCTCATATGCACCGACGCCGGCCAATTTCAAACCTCGAGCTCCCGAGCAAGACCCTCTACCTCCCGAACTCGAAACCAACACGGCGACCGATGCGACACGGAAAGCTTTCAGCGTAGTCGTTGAACGATCACACGAAGTACAACAGTCAAGGATGCAGCTACCCATCGTGGCGGAAGAACAAAAGATCATGGAGGCTATACACAACCATGATGTAGTAGTGGTTTGGGGTGCCACTGGTAGCGGTAAAACCACCCAAGTACCGCAGTTTCTCCTCGAGTCTGGGTATGGAGCAGCAGATGGGCCAACGCCTGGCATGATTGGCGTTACCCAACCGCGACGAGTAGCCGCTGTGAGCATGGCCAAGCGCGTTGGCGACGAACTCGGTGACCAGAATGCGAAAGTGGCGTACCAAATACGGTTCGACACTTCTACGAGTGCCAAGACTGCCGTCAAGTTCATGACTGATGGTGTGCTGCTACGGGAGATTACACAGGACTTTATTTTGACAAAGTACTCTGCAATCGTCATTGACGAGGCTCACGAGCGCAGTGTAAATACGGATATTCTGATTGGTATGCTTAGCAGAATCGTGGATCTTCGAGCTCAAATGGCGGCGGAAGACCCAAAGAACAAACCTCTTAAACTGATCATCATGTCGGCCACCCTACGTATATCCGACTTTACAGAGAACAAGCGCTTGTTCAGGGGGGAGCCACCGCCACTTATCAAGGCAGAAGGTCGCCAATATACCGTTGTCAATCACTTCGCACGTCGCACTCAACGAGATTACGTCGAAGAAATGTACCGCAAGGTGTGCAGGGGACATCGAAAGCTGCCCAAAGGTGGGATGCTCGTCTTCCTCACTGGCCAGAACGAAATCTCACAGCTGGCCAAGCAATTGAAACAAGCCTTCCCTTCTACACAAGGCAAAGAAATCAAGACTGGCAAGGTGGTGGTATCCCCAACAGAGACGCCGCTGGAAGTAGAGGACATCGAGTTGAGTGCGCCAAGCCAGACTAAAGACGATAAGGACGACGACGGTTCGGACTCGGAAGGCTCTGTGATTATGGGGCTCGATGATGAGGACGACAAAGAATTTGAGATTGAGGACGAAAAGCCTGAAGAGACTGTCATGAACGTACACGTCCTTCCACTCTATTCACAATTGCCGACAAATCAGCAGTTGCGCGTATTCGACCCACCCCCAGATGGCTCCCGACTTATTGTCCTCGCTACAAATGTTGCCGAGACTAGTTTGACGATACCAGGGATCCGCTACGTATTTGATTGTGGAAGGGCAAAGGAAAAGAAGTATGATCTCGTCACTGGTGTGCAAAGCTTTGAGGTCGGATGGATCAGCAAAGCCAGTGCTAACCAACGGTCGGGTCGTGCAGGTCGTACTGGTCCTGGTCACTGCTATCGCTTATACTCATCTGCCGTGTTTGAGCGTGATTTCGAAGAATACGCCGCCCCCGAGATCTCAAGAACGCCACTAGAGGGCGTGGTGTTGCAGTTGAAGAGTATGGGTGCGCCAGTCGTCAGCTTTCCTTTCCCGACGCCACCCGATCGTGAAAGCTTGCAGAAAGCCGAGAACTTGCTCTCCTACCTGGGTGCATTGTCTGTGGATGGGAAAGTGACAAAGCTCGGTCATGAGCTTTCGTTATATCCTCTCAATCCGCGATTCGCCCGCATGGTTGCAATGGGTGTTGCGCAAAACCTCGCAGCCGAAACCATCGCGCTCGTAGCCGCCTTGTCGGTGCCGGAGCTCATCATACCAGAGAACAAACTCGGACTGCGAGAGCCAGTCAAGGACCCTGACGCTATCAGGACAGAGCAGGACAACATCGAAGCTGAAGAGCGCTCACGATTACGGAAAGCTTACAATGCCGCACAAGCAAAGATGAGCATCAATGCGAAGCAGAGCGATTGTATCAAGCTTAGTAACGCTATATGTGCTTACGCTTACGAACCTAACCCGCACAGTTTCTGCGAAGACATGTTCCTCAATGCGAAAGCGATGAATGAAGCCAGTCAGCTCCGACATCAGCTTACCAACATCGTCCGCGCACACCGGCCGACGGCTATTGGAGGCTACCAGGCCAAGCTCCCCGCGCCTTCCGAGCGAAGCATCAACCTTCTCACTCAAATCTGCGCAGCAGGGTTCATCGACCAGATCGCCATGCGCGCAGATCTCGCGCCCATACCGCCTGACCTTCCCAGGAAACCAAAGACTGCTATAGATGTTCCTTATGTGACGTTGTTCTCATCACAATCAGAACGCTCAGACGATCCACATGCGCAATACGTTTACCTACACCCTTCATCAATACTCGCGCGTACGCCACCAGCAAAGATGCCAGGCTACATCATCTACTCGCACCTTCAACGCGCAGCAACATCCACCATCAACGGCAGCCGAACACCGAAAACGCGCATGCATCCGTTGACGCCAGTTACGAGACCACAAATTATCAATATTGCATTGAACACGCCATTGTTGCAGGCCTCTAAACCAAAGGGTAAGATTGTGGAGCTATCCAAGGACAAGCGCGAGTGTGAAGTAGAGATGAGTCTTATGGGGGAAAAGGGAAGTCAAGGATGGGGTCTTGGCATTAGAAAAGTAGTTCAGAGAAAGGAAACCGATGGTCGGTATGTCGTCGAGAGGATACTTGGCTGAGAGCCGTTCCAGGAATAGGAATTCTTTCAAAAAGCAAAAGGTTTGCTGTTCACGCTGGTATTCGGGTCAGTACAAACAGGATGATGTAAATATCGTAAAGACAGGTAGCAATGGATTTTGAGACAACACCATGTTACCTGACCACACGGGAGTTGCTTCATATTCCCCACATCTACCAGAACATCCCCTCCCTGGAAGTGATGTACAAACCTAATCCCTCGAGCTTGAATTCTCAGCAGCAACGTGTTCATTCATAAGCACAGCAACTTCCTTCTCCTTCTCCACACTAGCCCTAGTGACCTTGCCTTCATCATCATCATCACCATCCCGAGCAACACCCACACACTTGTAACGGGCGAATTTCCTCGCGCCTAGCCTCGCCTCGAACATTTCGTCAATCTCCTCCAAGGTTCTATTCTTGACTTCGGGCAAGAAGAAGAAGACCCATGTAGCGGCAATGGCGCAAGATGGCGCCCAGATGAAACCGTACCTCGGGCCCCAATTCATAGCCTGCGGATTGATAAAGTAAGGGGCGGTGAAGGTCGTGAGCCAGGCGCCGACGAAGCCAGCAGAGGCAGCGAGACCAAAGGTGTGGCTGCGGAGACGCTGTGTGGGAAGTTCGCCACCCGAGAGCCAGGCGTAGGTTGATATCATGCCATTGTACTAAAATATCACACCGTGAGTCAAAGGGCTTGACAACAGAAAAAAGTCAAATATCTTACGCTGAACATGTATATTGCTGTGAGGCCTACGGTGACCTTGCCAGTGGCTTTTGCGTTGGGCGCGTCGTGGTACACGACAGCGATGATGAGTTGCAAGATGCCGCAGACGAGGAGGCCGGTCATGAGGAGTACTCGTCTATTACCGTACCGCACCACGATGCAGGAGTTTGCGATGAAGGCGACGATGCTGATGGCGGAGAGGACGTTTGACATTGCAAAGGGGTCGGTTACTTTTGCCATTTGGAGAAAATAGGCCTTGTACGCTTGAGAAGGTTAGTCGGTGATGGGGCAGACCTAAAAAAAAAGGCGAAACGAAGAAAATTGTATATATATATACACACCAATGATGAACATGGAGCCAGATGCCGCCTGCAGGAGGACGGCGAATACTGCAAGGAAAGTACGGCGTCGGTCAATAGGGTTGCGAAACATGTCCAGCCAGCCAATACCTGAGCTTGACTCTCTTTCTCTCTCGATTGCTGCCAGGATGGCCGAGGCCTCAGCACGCGAATTGTGACGCTTCGGACGCAGCCACTCGAGCGCTTTTACGCCTTCTTCGAAGCGCCCTTGTAAAATAAGCCAGCGGGGACTCTCCGGGATGAACCATATTGTGCAGAGGATGATCAACGGGAATATATAGATGAGGCCCAGGGGGATCAGGTACGCTGACTTGTCCGGTCGTTTCGCGGTAGCCCAGTCAACGATAGTCCCAATCAGCGTCCCAAACGACACGAAGAAATTAAAGCCGGTTAGAAACACGCCTCGAAGCTCAGCCGTGCTACTCTCTTGGAGATATAGCTGTGAAAAGGTCATAAAGTAGCCATTAGCAAGGCCGATGATCAGCCGTCCGGCATAAAGAGCTCCAATGTCCTCAGTGGTCATCATCAGAATGTTGGCGATGAAGCAGGTAATGCAGGCTGCTGCCAAGCACATGCGACGCCCAAAACGAGTCGACGGGACACCAGCAGTGGCAGAGCTGATAAAGGCCCCTAATGTCATGAGTGAAGAGATGAGTTGCTGCCTCTCCGTCTCGATATTCCATCCTGTAGGTGTCTTGTTGGTACGATAGCCAAATATCTGTGCTGGTGGTCAGATGTTTGAGCTCTGAAGATGGAGTCGATCAGCTGTGTGTAGCACCTGCAGAAACCCCTTCATAGCCTGAAGTCCTCCAATCATGCCAAAGTCGAATCCATACTGAAACGGACTCAGGATAACGATGCCACACGCGATGAACAAGCGTGAGTGGTCGCGCCATGTGTATCCATTGTTGTCAGACATATCCACAGTAGTGTAAAAAGGTCAGGACTGGAATTACAGCGTGGCATATTGACGCAACGCATGTCTGCCTTATACGTCGATGATGGCTTGCCCAGAAGGGGGGTTTTCATGCACAGCTATTTACCCATCTGCCGAACGTGTCTTGCCAAGACGACTGTGCAGAATCCTGTTGTTGTGTGACCCCACAGGTCGAAATGTTTCCGCTCGGCTGCAGGTAGTGGAGGTTACTTGGCAACTTCGTCTCATCTGAATGTGGGGAAGGTGGCGTGGGCAGATGGCCAGATGGAAATATTCTTGTACGCGAGATTCATCGGATACCCGTTTACTGTACAGCCATGGCATTATGAAACTATATTTCGAAGATTACAGAACTTATCTTCAGCAAGTTTAGCCATCGATGCTTGCCTGAGAAGGGTGATGATGTCCACTTCGAAGCCTAGAAAGTATGCAACTGACTAGCTGTCGCCAAGCCGTCAAAGCAGCTGACTATGATCGGAACCATAGTCCCGCGAACGAGTAGGAAAAAATTAGCTTTGGAATGGGAGGGCCAATGGCTATGAAGTCAGTGTGTACCGGCAGAGGCATGGGGTAGCCAGTTGTGATGTTGGGGGAAGTGTGGGTCAGACGGCTCTTGCGCGGGGAAAATAAAGCTTAGCTACACAGCACCTGGCGTTCAACGGCATCGTACCCGTAGCCGATGATAGCATCGACTGTTATCAAATATCCTACACATGGAGATAGCAGACGTCCAAGACTAAGCAAGACTTGTGTGTTTATCAAATGCATGACGATATACCAGAAGCGCTAGCGTAACGACATCGCGACTGAAATGAACTTCCGAACTTTCCGACTGACATGCCGCGCATACCCACACGGCTCCTCCGCAAAGCACATGCGATAGATTCCTTTCTGCCTGCTCTTCTCGCGCCATGCCGCGATCTTGACGCAGCGCGCAACGAGCTACGATGGCTGCGCGAACATGTTGAACAAGTGGCCAAGGCGCGTCGCGCCAGAGGAAAGACGATAGCCAAACGCCCTCTCCTCCATCGACTGGTCAAACAAAGAGCATCTGGAAAGCCACTGCAATATTTACTGGGCAGCGAGTACTTTGGAGACTTGGAGATACGCTGCAAACCCGGTGTACTGATCCCAAGGTACGAATTGCAAGAGAGCTCATGGCGCATCTCTTAGCTAACTCCGCATAGGGCGGACACAGCAGCTTCAGTCGCACATCTTGCCAGCTTCTTCCAGAATGCGCCAAGTCTCCCGCCCGAACTACGCGTTCTCGATCTCTGCACAGGCACCGGTTGCATACCCCTCCTCTTCAAACACGAGCTCTCCCGCGCGCGCAAGGACACGAGTCTTCGCCTTCTCGGTGTTGATATCTCACCAAAAGCCATCCGCCTGGCCAAACACAACCTCCAGAGATTACAAAAACATGGACAAATCAGGGGCCATGGGAACTTTGACTTTATACGTGCAAACGTAATGGTAAGCCCTTTTGTAGAGCAGACAGAGGGCACCCTGTCTGTAAAGACTGCGCTCAACTATGCCGGGATGCCGTCATTCTGGGACATTCTCATTTCGAATCCGCCATACATCTCCCCATCTGCGTTTTGGAAGACAACAACCCGCTCAGTGCGTGGATTTGAACCAAAGCTCGCGCTTGTGCCGCCACCCAAAGAACAGCAGAGCGACACGGAACGCGGCGACATGTTCTACCCTCGTCTACTTGAACTTGCGCGAGAAGTAGAGGCCAAGGTCGTGCTGCTTGAAATTTCCGACATGGAGCAAGCGATTCGCGTCTCTCAGCGTGCACTCAAACTCAACATCTTCGATGGTGTTGAGATTTGGCGGGAACAGCCTGATGCTAGTGCAAGTGCGAGGACGACTGAAGACGGAATCACTGTTGTTGGAGAAGGCAACGCCCGATCAGTCATTTGCTGGCGTGGCCTTGGGACATCTTGGCTCGGCAAGTCTGAAGCAAGCAGTTCAGCCGAAGACGCAGTTCGTCTCTTCCGGAGCTCTTGGGGCGCATCCCAAAGCAACGATCGCCGTCCAGAAAACGCTACATCGGGTGGCCTTCAGCACTCTTTGAAGCCGCATTTTGACTTGCAGGCCTCGTCTGGATACTCCAAAACCCCCTTTACTCAGAAAAATACCAATGCCGGCTGGTTCCTAGACATAATGAACCGAAACAATGGCAAAAAAATCAAATGATCAGAAGAACCACAATAGTGATGGAAGAACTATCCCAAGTCCTCACAATCTTGGTAGGGAGATTGCATGATAGCAGTCTCTTTTTTTTTGTACGTGCTCATGTGATTACAACTACTCGTCCAAATAACGTCTACAAATGAATCTAATGAACAACGGCTAGCACATAGCCTTCAATTCCCAAAGACGGTAGTTTACAACCTTCCAGATATGCATACAAAACACCCATGACTCCTCGCTGTAGAGACATTGTATACTTCAAAAAAGACTTTTCGCTTCATTCACACCATGTGCGCTCCAGAGGCCACCTGCGTCCATTCGCGTGTTTCCCTAATGGCTGTTGAAGTCGCCTCCCGCGGAATCCTGACCAGGGTTTGCCTGCTCGTAGTTGAAGTATACGACGAACCGATAGTAGAGAGCAGCTAGCAAGGCACCAAGTATCGGCCCAATCCAGTAGATCCAGTGGTAAACAATGAACGTAGTGGAAGCGACAGCCGGCCCAAAGCTGCGCGCAGGATTGAGAGATGCGCCGGTAAAGTACACGCCTGCAGGATGTTAGTCATGCTATTCACGTCGAGCAAATATACAGTAAAATGAAGGGGGACAAACATACCACCCATCATAGCCACAAACAGCGCTAGCCCAATTCCAATCGGAGCAATAAAAGTCGATTTGCTCTTCTCCGCAGCCAGCATGAGCACGACGAACACAAGCTCAGCCGTCATGAACATCTCAATAAAGACGCCCTGAGTAATGGTCGTGCCGCCCGAAAGCGACGTGTTGACGACACCAACGTCGCCCGGAAACATGCATTCGACGATTGCGGCGGCACAAATGGCGCCGAGTAGCTGTGCCGGGAAGAGGAATATGGCTCGAATGGTGGGAAGCTGGCCGGCGACAACCATGCCAAACGTCACCTTGCATACGTTAGCATCATCCTTCTCCCATCTAGCTGCACCCCCGTTCTAGCATTCAGGGTGGAAAGACGCAGGGCTTACGTACCGCGGGATTGAATAGTCCTCCACTGATTCGGAAAAAGGCCCAACTGTTCACGAGCAGACTGAAACCATACACTAGCGCGATGAAGATGTTCTGCTGGCTACTCGTCCCACCGTTCATAAGCGACCGTTCACTCGCTTGAGTGGTGATCATGAGCTGTCCCGAAAAAGCGAATAACAAGAACATGAAGGTGCCGACGAATTCGCTAGAGGCGGCGACGATGTGGCCCTCGAGAGTGCTGGGACTCTTCTTTGGGCTTGGAGCGGGTACATCGAAAGTGGAAGTGGTCTGTGGGAGAGGGCTGCGGTTCTCCTTTTGGCTTTCTAAGCTTGCAGTGCGGCGTGAAGAGAGACTGAGGTCGTGGCGGATGCTGCGCTGTGACATGGTTGGCGATGAATGGTGACCAAAGTCACAAGATGCAGGGGCGATGTACTATTTGCAGTTTCGGAGAATATGCAGAGGCAAAAGAACCAGGTGAATGATGCAATGTGTTTCGGTAGAAGGGATACAGGACAACGGCGATGCACAATCAATATACAAGCTGCCTATGGATGATGGCAGGCAGTCAATCAACGTTTCCTACTAGTTCTCACTAGATGGGGTCGAGAAGGAGCCATGACGAGTGTGACGATGACATGCGTAGGAAGGGTCCGCGCCTAGTGTACGCCACTGCATGATGGCGCCCAGCAAGTCGCCAATTGTGTTCGAGTGTAAATGGCCGTATTAAGCAAGGGTCGACTGAGGAAAAGTGACCGGGAAGAACATACAGATGGCAGTTATGGGTTAATATGTGCTGGTGATGATGCAAACTGACACTGGACGCGAGTGAAGCTTTGAAACGCCCCATACTCGTGGTTGCTTCACGCCAGGTGGATGATCAGTGGCTTGACCAGGGAGAGGCTTGTCTGATAGGTGAGTTGCCGATTGATTCAGGCCGAGTTTGTAGAGAAAACCGTAGTTTGTTTTCGATCCAGCGGACGGGAGCTAAGTTTATCGAGAGTGTTAGGGGCTGGCTAGGTCCCAAACTTTGCCGTGGTTGCAGGTAATCTGGGGCTGGATGATGATATGTTGGGAGAAGCAGCGCTCTGTGGTGATGCTGACATTTACGAGCTATGTACACGAATTCAAAGTCAAATCCTCACATGCGCTTTTTGCCTTGGACTTGAAAGCTCTGTCGTTTCCGCCTGTCTTCCCAGCGTGCCCACCCCGAATCGACCAGATCTTCCTGTATGACAAGATCTCTGACGCGTAGCATTCTCAAAAGCCGCGTCTCGAGTGCCCACTCTATCCAGCCAGCCCTCCGCAGGTATGTGGTGAATGCGAACCAGACCAGAGCGAAGGCGGCGCCGGCAGCGCAGCCGACCATGACTTGCTTGGGCGTGTGGTAACTCAAGTATATCCGGCTGACGGCTACCGCGCCCGCGCAAACTAATGCGAGGACCGAGAGGAGAAAGCGACCACCAAGCGAGAAGGGGGTGTGGGTATCGGTAGGGTGGGGGACATGGCGGAAGAGAAGGAAGAGAGCTAAAGTGACGGAGAAGAAGGAGACGAATTGGGCATGTGAGGAAGGCATACCGTAGCCCTTGCCATGCATTTCTATCATTCTATTAGTACCGTGATTGGGCAGCAGGCGGGCACTGAGCCTACCCCGCGGCCGCTCTTCCTTGATGTAGCGCTTCAGTATCCAGTTGAGGGCTTCGCATGCCATTTGGCCTGCAAACATCAGAAATATCTCAATTTCACGGTTTGACCAGATGAGTGTCGCATAGACGACGCATAGCCCCTGCGGAACGAGAGCAAGCCATGCGCACAGGAAAGAAATACGGTCTGCGGGATTCTACATCTGTTAGCCAGTACATGGTATATCCAAGTCTTGTAACCAACATAATGCACATGCGTCAGTGAGAGTGATGCAAGTGGTGGGCCGTCCATGTTGACCTCGAAGAGAATACTGGCCTCTTTACAGACAGGTGGAAGGTTGGAGAGAATGTGAAGTCGTCATGTGCGATGATGATGATGGCGGCGCGTTCTACATGTACGGCTGGCCAGAGACGCTGGTAGGCTTGGCGTGGGGCAATGCGGCCAGCCTCAGTGCTGCCAACTGCTACTATTCACTCACAGCCACGGCGTACATGTCGAGGGGCGCTGGGTAATCACGACGCGACAATTCTCGTTCGCCATGAGGATCTATAAAAGGCCTTTCCCGCCATGCAGTCTCGATAGAAGTAAATCGCCACACTCTCCCGTCACCTCTTATCACCGCGCTGATCCGCCGACCTCTTTCGCTTTCCCGCCAGTCGCCGCCACCTTGGAGCCCGTTTGCTCTGTCGACCGCAGAACCACCGCGATATGACCAGTTTCGACACCGACGACGAGCGCACAGAAGAGCTCACTACGCTGCAGTCCATCTACCCAGAGCTAGTTCTCCATGACGATGTTGTTGATGGAGATGTCTACACGGCCACACTCGAACTGCCCGTGGCGCCTGCGAAGCCGCTCCCCATTACTTTTGAGCCTGGCCAAGACATCGAGCACATTGCATACCTACCGCCTATTCGGTTGGAGTTTGCGTTGCCTGTCGAATATCCTGCCTGCGCGCCACCCGTGGTGAAGCACATCTCCACCTCGCCATCTTGGCTACCTGAAGACCTCCAGCATCAGCTGGCTGCCGAAGCGAAATTGCTATGGGACGATTACGGCGGAGGCATGGTCTTGTTCGCATACATCAGCTCCCTACAGGATCAGGCCGAGTCGGTATTCGGGTTGACACAACTCAAGCTGCCATCCAGCATGCGGCAAGAGCTCGTACAATACAACCAGCGAGTCCAAAAGGACCTTTTTAACAAGGAAACTTTTGACTGCGAGGTGTGTCTGGAACCGAAGAAAGGGTCCGGGTGTTATCGCATGCAACGCTGCGGCCATGTTTTCTGCATCGCCTGTCTTCAGGACTACTACAACTGTTGCATAACCGAAGGCGAAGTCAACAACGTCAAGTGCATGTCAACCGAGTGTGGTAGTAGTGGCAAGAAGAAGGACCGACTATTGTCACCCAAGGAACTGCTCCAGATGCCCATCGCACGCGACCAAGTCGAGCGATACGCGAACCTGCGACGGAAGAAGAAGATGGAAGCCGACCCAACCATGGTCTTTTGCCCCCGCAGCTGGTGCCAAGGCGCCATGCGAACGACCAAATATCCCAAGATCACTGATGTGAGCTTGATGGACGACTCGGATTCGGAACAAGACGACGACGAGCAAGATTCCGTCCCACAAGCCATCGCTGAGCTCGGCTCGGAACCGGCGTTCGAAAAGCGCAAGGTTGGTGTAGAAGGCATGGAGCGTCTGCAAGTCTGCGAAGACTGCAAACTGGCTTTTTGCGTCGTCTGTCTGGCTTCGTGGCACGGTGACTTTGTACGCTGCGAGCAACGCGAGGCTACACAGCTCACACAAGAGGACCAAGCGTCGCTCAACTTCATTTTGATGCATACAACGCCATGTCCGCAATGCTCCGTACCATGCGAAAAGAGTCATGGTTGCAATCACATCACCTGCCGCGAGTGCCGAACACATTTCTGTTATCTCTGCTCTGCGTGGCTTAGCCCAGATAATCCGTACGCCCACTTCAGAGATCCCAAGATAAAGTATTGCTTTGAGCGCTTGTGGGATGGAGCTGAAGGCGACATGCAACAGCTCGACCAGGCCTTAATCGATGAGTTCCGGGATCGGGAGGCCATGCGTATTCAGCAAGAGCAGTGGGAGTAATTTGACTAATACGCGGCATTCAAGATACATAAAAGGCTGAAGCGTGTAAATCATCTCTGGATTTTGTCCTTGAAATTCCATTGCTACCATCACTACTATTACTTATATAGTTGCCTATGATTATTAAGACCTTGAAATACTTTGACCCCATTTTCTAAAATGCGTATAGCTCTTTCACGTCATGACCAATTGCTAAGAGTTTATTTCCAATATGTTGTTTCCCTCAATACAATGCATTTTCTAAGGAGCTCATTCGGTCTTCTGAGTTGTGGGTGCACCTCAGTTAACATAGGGGATATTATTGGGTAGAACTCACAGCATCCCTACGTGATCCTTCAATCACTTGACCATGGGATCGCTCGCCTGCTACCCAGAAAATCGGTAGTCCCAGGTTGATCAAGGAAGCTCATCCTATACATGTTGCATATGCAAGAGCATGGCGCAGTTGATCAGAACGAGGTTTGGTGATTGGCTTCGTTACGTCACACGTCAGCGCTAAAGAACAAGGTTTATTTGCTACCTACTTGCTCTACGAAGTTCAAACCTATGTTTTGGAGTGCCTTCTTTACTTATGCCTTCAAGGTGTCATTAAACCCCATCAACCTACTCAAAGAACACCACCGCAGTCTCAAAATGCACTATCTCCGAGATTCACTGCTAGGCCACATACCAAAAGGCCCCTCTGATATCACCCAGCCTGATGAGGCCGCCCATGACAGGCAGGATGTGCGTGACAGCATCGCTCGTGGGGAATTCGAGGAACTCCGGGGCGCAGCTTTTCACAACCGGACCTGGATCATTAGCGAACGATACTGTAATGGAGATGGAGTTGACTCCCTCGAAGGCTACCTTCATTGTACATGGTATATGTACTATCAACTGAGCCGACATACATCGCATGAAACGCCTGCGCACGACCGCCTGGTCCTCGATATTGCCCGTATCCAGGGACTTGGGCCATTGACCAGGCCTGTATCAGGCAACTACGGAATCGATATCGCGCGAACGGTCGAAGGGACACTTTGGAATGACCTGCCATTCTTAGTCACTGACATGACCGAACTCTGGACCAACGAGTTCGCGACTATGTCAGCAGCCCAGCGCCTCAACTTTGCTTCCTTCCTGGCAAAGCTGGCATCAACCCGGGTTAGTAAGGACAGAGTGTGCCAGATTGCTCTCGTACTCTTCCGCTCTGCTTTTGAGGAGAGGCGAGGGCTCTGCTCCTCTGTAACGTCGGAGGACGAAGATGCAAGTCGAACTATGCGCGATCTTAGCATTGCAGATTTGCTACCAGCTGCATGTACATGGATCCAGGAGGCTAAATACAACATCATGCAGCTGTCAGATGTGTACTGGAATGATTGCCCGAGTACTGTCGGCCAGGGCGGTCCGAATTTCGTCGAATCGGACCTGGGAAAGCGATCACCAACTGGATTCACGCCGTGGCGATGGATGTATTGGCTCAAGCGTCTCCACGAGATTAAGGAAGAGGCACAGGGAGCCAGCGAAAAACGTCTTGAAGAATACGCAATGGATACCATTGAAAGAATGGTCAGTGGCGTAAATGAACGGAACTCAGGAATACTACGAGCTTACCAGAGCGGCGGGGGAGGTCTACGCCAGGACAAACACTTGTCATGCTTGGATCTGGAAAGCGCAGCAGAAGAAGTTGAAACGAACTGAGAAGCGATTTCTTATTTCATCCTATGGTACAGCAGTAGAGTTACCCTTTCAAACTTAGTCTTTTCTCTTCACGTTAGACTCACTCTTTCTACCAAATCACACTATTGACCTTGATTGCGGTCAATGCGTTAATGAGCCCCGGTCACAAATACAGTGGGTGTGGATTGCCAAATCAAGGAAATCTCGTCGCATGAAGCCGGTTCGGGTTTATTGTTCGTGTAATTACCCCACAATGCACACTGCACGTAAGGCAGACGTACAGTCGGTCAAACAAGTGCCGCACTATCTGATAAATCCTAGGCTCCTTGCATCAGGTGGTTTGTACTTGTTTGCATTTTGTGACAGTCCTGGGCGACCACACTTATTTCTTTTCCACACCTGATATTTCAGTGGTTCCTGCTACTTCTCTTCCCCTAATTTCTCGCAAACAAGACCGAGAGGTATGCATGCTGTGTGACGGAAGGTCTTGTGTTTTCAGATTCTTCTATGCATCTGTGGCATACCTAGCATCATTCATGACTAACAGTACTACAATTTCTTATATTGCAAATGACTACCGGACTTCATGTTTACAGGCCCTATACGATGTAAGCTTACCTTTGACGAACAGTGCAGCAGATTCCATATTGAACTGGATTATCGGTGTCCATGTTTGGAGTACTCGTGGGACTCAGGCTTACCTTTGACTAATGGTTCGACGCCGCCCACATAACAAAGCATACCTGTCTCCATTTTTGCATTGAATTTTCAGCATAGGCTTACGTATGACTGACAGTGAGACAAATTCTATTGAGCCTGCTTGGAACCACACTTCCCGCATTGAACATGGGGCGCATACAGCCACGAGCAAAGATATCTCTTCTGCCAATCGGGAATATGAAGACCAATGGACGCAGAAGCAAGAAGAATTCCCAGGGCGTAAACCTGATCTGCGGTTCAAGCGGCACCTACTACCTGAGACTCATGACCTTCTCTATAAAAGGAGCGTCAAAGACTCGTTATATTTCACTTCACTGCATCCACGACACTAACTTCTCAGACACCCTCAATCCATTCTACCATATACAACTTGCCTTTGCAACATTACTTTCAAAATCTCTTCAAACATGCAGATCACTGCCGCTGCCATTGTCCTATTTGCCGCAATCGGTGCAGTAGCTTCTCCTGTCGAGTCCGTTCCCGGCGACATTCGCATCAAGTTCGATGGGGTAAGCATATCTTCATAACCTAAGGTCTCCTTATCCAAAACGAGAAATACTGCTAACCACCTTCCTCCCATTATTAGAAATGCACCAAATCCACGGACCAGTGCAAATTCACTAGGAATGGCAAAACGAGCATTTCCAAGTGCTCTACTGCCCAGTTCGCTAATTATAGAGTATGCTTTATTGTACCCGGAAATCGACACTCCGCGGGAAAGCTGCGCTAACAGTCTTCTCTTTTTCTAGTGCACCAAGGACAACAACTCCTGCACCTACGACGATGTTGACGGTGTGACCCGTTGCAACTAAACGGGCTGCGCAGCATGCAAGATGTCTTATTGCTCTCGCCTTTGATGTGTTGATGACAAGGGGGAGACTGTATGGCTTTTCGAGCCTATCAAGTTGCCGTGAGAATGAGAACATAATGTTGGCTGAGCTAGGCGATTTGAGATTTGGATTATTTGCTGCATACACACTCGCTTTATGATCAGTTGTTTATGTCTTTGTACGTAGAAGAAGAAATATAAGTTCTTTGCCTTACCAATGCCTCCAGGAGCCCCTCTGTATTTGCATCTACGCCTAGTTTTTGCACAGATTCTCCGTTGGCACATCAATCAATGTCATTCAAACCGTACATCCTCCCTCAAACTTAAATCGCGTCCTTGATATCATGTCTTTCCCTATGTTTAATGGTTTCTGTAGTTTGCGCAGATGGGAATACGGGGCACCACAAGTAAAACAATAGCTATATCTCTATAAACGTACCCTCATTGTCATTTCCATCATCACTTCTCCAATAATCTCTACTTACTCCAGGTTGCTAAGTGTAGTCGGAAAATCCGCATTATATTGCGCTACCCTACTCTTTCATATGACTTCATCCTTATCAGGCCCCCTACTCTTCTAGTATCTTCTGCAATCCTCTCATATGTGATTGCGCTTGCGGCCAAGTCAAGATCTCTCCATGACTAAAGTTCTGGGTGAATGTGCTAGAACTTGACTCATCTGCCTCGGCTATGTAATTAATCTCGGTCCCAAGATCCTCTCTCTTAAGTAGCTTCAAAGGGTTATATTTAGCACGCCGTACTACATAGCTTCGATGCGAGCTCCACCTCCCTCAGCTTGTTCCGACTGTGATCCCACCTGAGCCTCGGATTGTTCTTACGCGTCTACCAAAGAATGTCGTGCGGCTGATCGTGGTTAAACCGTCGCCCGAGCGCGCTTGTAGCAACAATCACATGCTGCTGCCCTCCTATGAGCTAGCGAAAGAGCCAGAAATTCACCTCTGCTGCCGTAGCTTCGGTAGTAAACTGCCCATGAAGGTACTGCATACTTCCAACGTTCTCCCCTTGGCGAGAAAATCAACTTCTCATACAACACTGAAGGGTTCACAAGTAAACAAAATATTTACCGTGAATCTACGGCATAATGATACCCGAAAGCCCGGAGGCGACAGCATAAATAAGGTCGGTACTAACCTTTGCTTTTCCCAACCAGACCGCGGGGTTCATCTGTAGGAACTAGCGAGGCTGATCGAGCCTCGCCAAAGCCGAGGCGAGAACGATGACAGCACAAGCACAAAGTCGGATGGAAGTACTCTTCCACAGTGGAGCCCTTAGCTGGCAGCTATCTGCAGGCGAAGCCCGGTGCTGAGGGCATACTAGTGAATGACGGCGGGAGCGAATTTGGGAGAGGCTGGAGCTGACGATTTCGCGCGAAACGCTCTTTTGTTCTTAGTTGTTGACGTACCTCTTAGATGAATCCAGATTCTTTTTGTGATTTTATTTTACCGCGCAGTAACAGAATCATCATGAAAATAAAGTCTGTGAAGGAAATTGCTTGTTCTCCCCCGAAAAACCAAACCTCGCTGCCACTCGCTGCTGTGTTCAGAGTGTCGCGCGTGCGAATAACTAGTGCAGCAGTTTATTTGGCATCAAGCGTGTAGTCGTTGCTGGTGGCTAGGTAGAGCAGCGTGTGTGGCGTAAGGGCCAAGTGTTGCGGGGATGGACGGGTGTAATGCATTAGGTACTAGTACAGATTAAACTTTGTTGCAAAAGCTGTCCTGCAGCGGGTGCCGAGAACTCCGAGTTTAGTCTTTCCCTAACTTGGTGGAGTCCCCTTATTCATCTTGTGCATAGCTTCTTGCCATGAACAAAGAGAACACAGAGCCCGAAAATCGCTTTACCGACACTTGAAGATAGCCTAACATTCATACGCTTGAAGGAGTAGAGACAGTTCTACAGGGGCATCTCCACCTGGAGAACCCCGGGTGGATGATGATAATGGAAATGCTTTTGGTAGCGAGCTTCGTCAGTGGCTTAATGCGAATGCCCAAACTGTGAGAGCACAAGGTCTTAGTGCTATACAAGGTGGGCGAGACCTACCCCACACCTACCCCACATAACGGACGCCTTTCCTAGATCGGGTTTGCTTTTTATGGCAGATAGCAATCTAGATGTGTCGCAAACGCCTCCGTACCAATCAAGTAACATTATTTGTTGAAATTAGGCTGATCAGGGAAAAGCTTACACTAGTCGAGAACTAAGGGAACTTGGGATGAAAGCTAAGCGACATGCGGAAACTGGAAGCTGCAGGTGCACCAGATTGTAACGACTATTGCTACCAAGTATGAGCATCGCCACAGATACGCCTGACAAATGTGGCTTTGAGTTACTTCAAATCTCTCGCTCTATCCGTGCAGATCGTTAACACATCTGCTTTAGTTCTTCGCCTTTAGTAGTCCTAAGGAAGATGCAGGGCCCTTAGGGCATCAGAGTACCACTATTCACTGCGATGATTCTCAGCTTTCTTGCAAAATACAACTCTATCATCGTGCAACAGAGAGACTGGTGTCTTGGAGGCTTGCGCTTGAGACTCAACATGCTCCCCACAACCGTCAGTGTGACGTCTCGGTACGTTCTATTGGGGGGCTTCATGCATCCGGCCGGGCTGGAATGAAATCAGCTGTACTTTGTACAGCCGGCGTAGACAAAAAAGAAAGAAGAATTAAGCGCAGAAGAGACAGAACCTCTAATGGCGACTTTACCTTAGCACGATTGAACCTCTATATAAGACCTACCACCACTCGTACCTAGCCACCACCATCAGAACAACACAAAGACAAACAACTATCAAACAACTTACTCATCACCATCATATCAGCTTTTCAAGCTTCAAACCTTTTCTCCAATAAATCAAGATGAAGCAGTCTATTATCTTTTCTCTCCTTTCCATGGCTCTCGTTGCCTCCACACAGCCTACATGCGTCTGCCCAACCCTTCCACTTCCGATTCCAGTTCCAGCTCCAGTTCCAGCTCCAGTTCCAGCTCCAGGTGGAGGAGGTCTACCCCTTCCGCTTCCCCTTCCCCTTCCAGTTCCAGTTCCAGGTGGAGGAGATCTACCCCTTCCGCTTCCCCTTCCAGTTCCAGTTCCAGCTCCAGTTCCAGCTCCAGGTGGAGGAGGTCTACCCCTTCCGCTTCCCCTTCCAGTTCCAGTTCCAGCACCCGTTCCAGCACCCGTTCCAGCTCCCGTTCCAGCTCCCGCACCTGGAACAGGTGGAACTTGCTCGGGTGGGAAGAAGCAAGTGTGCTGCACTGGCCTGCTCAATCTCTCCTGCGTCTTGCAAGTGCTGGGTAGCACTTGTAAGAACTCGAAGAAATGCTGCTCTACTACCGCTACTACAACCGTAAGTATCCCTTATACGCTCAGCCCTACAACACGATCCCTTTGAGTCTTAATCACACTCTCTTTGCTCCACGACTCATTGCGCTATTGGTGGCTAATGCTAATTTGTACTCGTGACAGGGCGCCCTAATCAGCATCAATGCACTCAATTGCATCAATATCCTCTGATCTTGGTCCTGGTCCTATACATGTGTGGCGCAGACCTCTCAGAGAAGTGACGGAACTGAACAAAGGCGGGTCATCAAAAAAATGGAGAAAACGAAATGTTCGTACGGTTTTGAAGTTCTACTACATTCATTATTAGGAGGATTGCTTTACAAATCGGTATTCACGCTCATTTAGTATATGTATATACATGCAATAAAAAGCCTAGTTTCCAGCGCATAAAAAAGGGTTTTTTTCTTCCGTTCATACACTATTCGCTTAGAATAATTGTCGGCTTAGTGAAAACTCTTTCTGAGAATACAAAACTGACTGGCTGATGGGAGACGATTTTTATCCAAAGCAGTCTTGGACACGACTGAATTTGCTTTCATATCCACTGGTTGTGCCCGACCTGCAACGTTGAGGTTCCGACTTCTCGCTGAGCATGGAGACTGACATGACCCACTGATTAGAAAGACTATGTATCGGAGGATCATTGCCTAAGCTTTCATTCGCACCCAGAGTAAGATATGTGATATTATCATTCGAAATGCTAGAGACGGGCTACATTCACTTTCGAAACAAATCCAACTCCAACCTGTAAACATCCCCACAATTCAATCCACTCAAGAGTAGCTATAGCGTGGTAATTGATCGTCACGTAAAGAAATCAGATGTTTCCAGCAACGCTCTGTAGGATACCACCGTCAATCACGAGATTCATACCCCAAATGTAGTCGTTTGTGGCGAGCATGAGGAGACCCTAGTAGCACCCAGGTTAGCAAGACCGTAATGAACAATGGTGTCTTGACTTACGCTTGCCAGATCCTCTGCCTTGCCCATGCGACCAGGGGGGACTCGGGCACCGATGCCGAGCATCTCTTTCTGGAACGCCGAATCTTCCTGCGCGGTGCTCTCATTGTTGTCGTCTGAGCCTCCAGTGGTCATCTCCGAGGGAAACCATCCTTGAAAGTCATCGTCAGCTACTCTAAATTCTTTAGGAACAGGACAAGGAAGATATCTATGTACCTGGTGCAATGCCGTTCACGCGGATCTTGATGTTTTCATGGCTAAAGTCAAAGGCTAACTGACGAGTCATGTGCACCGATGCAGCCTTGCTAACCTGGTTATCGTGTTAGCCCTGAATTAGAGCTTAGGGGAGTTTGGGGTTATTAACATACATTGTAGGCTAGCTGCGAGCTCTCAGTCCTCGATGTTGTCAGCATCTATCCATCCGCTTCAAGCAAGTGAAATGGAAGACTCACATCCTGAGCTGGCCACTGTTGGAGGTAGTATTGATCACGCTGCCCATCTTGCCAGTGGGGCTAGAGACAGATTTGGCCAACAGTGGCAAAAATGCTGCGGTTACAAAGTAGATAGAGGTAGCATTGACAAGGAAAGCTTTGGTTGCATGGTCAGTATCTGGAAGTACATTATAAAGGAGATCTTGGAACAAAGTACCTTGCTGCCAAAGATCAATAGACTGTTCAAACATGGAGTTACCGAACTTCTCAGGTCCATCTTCAGGACCCGCCTCGGGCTTTGTAGTCCACACTCCGGCATTGTTCACAAGCCTGTCAATGTGATCAGTTTCTTTTTGGAAAAAAAGAGATTTTCATGAGGAGGCGACATTAGTAGCCCTGATATCCTTCCAATGAGCAGGATAAGAGACTTACACGTTGACGTAACCGTCGGTCTCAGTGATGTGCTTAACAGCACTACTAATGCTGTCCTTACTCGTCACATCCAGGACAAGTGGAACGATTTGACCCCCAGAAGAGCCAACCTTGTCTGCAGATCCGTGGACGCGGGCACTTTTTTCCAGGACTTCTTGACGTCTTCCGGTGATGTAAACTTTGGCTCCGTTGGCCGCCAATGCTTTTGCGTACACTTGATGAAAACGTTAGCGGGCCAATGATTCCGATTCGTCGCATGGCACTTGGTGGCGTAGGTGATGCCTCTGCGACGAGACAAGAGTGATTTATATGGCAAAGTCGTACTTAAACCAATTCCAGTACCTCCGCCGGTGACTATTGGAACATGTCAGTCAGCTGGGGGCTCCTTGAATGAGCATCATGTTCGTTTCCACCCACCAACCACAACCCAGTTCTTGAGGGTCATCAAAGAGGCTGCTGTAAGAGAGGGAGTCATGTTGTAGGATTATGCAACTGGTCTTGCCAAAATGATTTGTCTTGGAAAGTAACGTGCTAGGAATAGATGCTCGACTAAAGGACAATCACGATGTTTTTGACAAGGTTGTTGGTCTTGGTATCTCTGAATAGTGCGAGTGTACGGCTCGCATGTTAAATACCAGAGCTGTCCGCAGTACTTTGCTCCATCACGGCCCTCCCTACACAACACTCGTTCACCTTTTCGGTGTAAACAGATCTTGATTCTTCCCACAAAGCGGAGACCGACCGGGTTCTTTCGGGCATCGGGTATCGCAGACGATGCCAAGATGCCGCTCATTAGACCATGTAGAGCGCAAACAGGGCTCCGTGTTCATGCAGGGAGGGCGATAGGTATGTACGTTGACTTTGTGCGGATGGGAATTACCAGTCTGTGGCGCTGTTAATGTGCCAAGATATGGAGAACTGTATGCGCCCATTGTCAGCCTTTTGCTTTATTAGCGCTCCGGGCCACGACACAACAGGCACCTCTGGTGTCTGGTGGTCGTAGCATGAGTATCTTACAAACGCCAGGGGTGGATGCCTCGGATAAAAGTGGTCCATGCACGCTAACGGCGCAACCCTTGCAATGGTCAGCCGGTTGCATTAGCGTGGCAGGGTTTTGCTATCACGGCATTGTGTTATTTTCCCGAAACTCCATTCGAGAACAATCTACACCCGCCCTTTCTTCGCATTGCATGCGCTGCGTTATTCGCAAACGGGAGCTCATGTGCATTGCTCAGCGACTCACACTTGCCCGAAGCCGAGAGAAGGGGCTCTGCCAACTGCCCGAGGCCTACAAGTCCTGATGATGCTGATAAATGCTCTCCAGAGACGTGGAACGATGCCAGCATCCTTGTTTGCCAGTGGGTAGGTGTCCTCTTGGCTACCCGCGTTCCTGAGTCTGTCCCCTATACATGGGAGTCTCGGTAACCTACAGACAGAATTCTAGAGGCAAGGCTGTCCGTCGATCATCTCCCCCGCCGTCCGCGGCTGACCTTTCTGGATTTCAAACCTTCTCCCAATAATATACAGGTCATGCTTAGCCCTTTGTCTCGATTTAGCGGTGGTCATCCACTTGCATATCTTGGCACGCAATTACCACTCCGGCTTCACGTTGGCTCGTAGGTACGAGTCGACTGGGTGTGTGTCACCAAATCATTCATCGAATGCAATTAACGCCAAAATACCAAGCAACATATTTGTCAGTTCCACGCAGAATATAAAGGAAGTAGACGGTCCTTCCTTTAATCTATTACTTTGAGTTCATTTTGACATCCACGCATTCTACTATATTTTGTGCCATCACACCTCTTTAATCTTCACCCACCCCCTCCTGTCTGGTGGTTTGTGCAAAGCTACTACGCCCCACCAAAGAGACTTGATATAACAGGCTCAAGACTCCCAAGGCCACTTTCACGGACCCGCTGTCGGGGAGCGGTTCCCTCCCCCCTTTCCACCTACACCATTTTCGTCACAACTCTCATCACCAAAGGCCTCCAAGATGAACGAGAAGGAAACGACGTCCACACTCAGTGGTAGTCTGAGTACCGGCAAAGCTGAGTCACCAAGACGCTCTGAGAGCCCGGTAAACCCTACGGAAAAGCCAACAGACGCGGCGGAGGAAGAAACGGGGCCAGAGTACAAGCGCGAGATCCATGGTATCAAGTGGGTTTTGACTGTTGCTGCCATTCTCTCCTGTGTTTTCTTATACGCCCTCGACACCACTGTGGTGGCAGACATACAACCGAATATTATTGCATCTCTGGGCGAATTCCAAAAGTTCCCATGGCTCGCCACCGCCTATGCCCTACCCGCTACCGCGCTGGTGCTCATCCAATCCAAGATGTATGGCATTTTCGACATCAAATGGCTCTACTTTGGCTATGTCGTCTGCTTTGAGGTCGGCAGTGCCATTTCCGGCGGTTCTCCCACAATGAACTCTCTCATTGTTGGGCGCATGATTGCTGGCGTTGGTGGTTGCGGTATCTACGTCGGCTCCTTGACCTTTTTCAGCGTCGTCACCACTCCCAAGGAGCGTCCCCTCTA
The DNA here is from genome assembly GCA_034640345.1 of Drechslera avenae. Classification (NCBI taxonomy): domain Eukaryota; kingdom Fungi; phylum Ascomycota; class Dothideomycetes; order Pleosporales; family Pleosporaceae; genus Drechslera; species Drechslera avenae. The sequence goes on from JAXRVH010000022.1 coordinate 133,452, forward strand.
CATTGCTCTGATTTCTCCGACATGGGGACTCGGCACCGTCTTGGGCCCAATCGTAAGTCTTTCTCCTGCGACTGCTTGAATCACGTGCAAATGACTGACTGAATGTAAAAAAGGTTGGCGGAGGGTTCGCGGAAAGCAGCGTGGGCTGGCGATGGGGGTTTTACATCAACCTTTTGATCTTCGCACTCGCCGGACCCATTCTGGTCTTCATTTTGCCTTCTATCGATTTTGCAAAGGGTCAGTCCGCCAAAGAGAGACTGGGCAAGATTGACTGGCTTGGACTGGGCGTGTGGACCGGCTGGTGCGTCTCCTTCTTCATGGCCATCACCTATGGTGGCACCCTGTTCGAGTGGGAGTCTTACAGCATGATCATTCTTTGGGTGTTTGTGGGCGTTCTTGCCATCGTCTTCCTGCTGACGCACAAATTCCACCCGTTCGTCGAGAAGGAAAACCGACTCTACCCTAGCCACACGCTCCGAAACTTCAAGTTGGGAATCTTGCAGATCGCCACCTTTTCGGCCGCATCGGCTGTATACATTCCCATCTACTACCTCCCGCTTTACTTCCAGTTCGCCAGAGGTGAGACGCCCGTGGAGGCCGCCATCAAACTCCTCCCCTTTGTCGTCATGATATCTACCGTTGCCATTCTCAACGGCTTTTTCATGTCCAAATGGGGTTACTATATGCCCTGGTTTCTCGTTGGCTCGCTTCTGGCCGTCGCGGGAGGTGCCCTCATGTACACGGTTACGGCCGACACTAGCGTTTCGGCAATCTACGGATACAGTGTGTTGCTGGGCATCGGTGGCGGTTGTTTCATGATTACCGCTTTTGGCTGTGTTTCGGACGTTGTCGAGCCCAAGGACATTTTCAACGCCATCGGTGTCATCAGTCTCGTTCAATGCATCGGCATTACGTTCTTCCCCTCTCTCAGCGGCAGCGTCTTCCAGAATATGGGTGCCAAGTACATCGCCCCGCTCTTGCCATCGGACTTTGCTGGCGACCCTCGCGTAATCCTTGCTGGAGCGAGTAGTCCAGAGTGGCAGGGTTTCTCCGAAGACGTCCAGTCCCGGCTTGTGGACGCCATTGTCGATGCCATGAGCAATGTCTACATCATGATCATTGCCGCCAGTGGATTCACAGCCATTCTCTCACCCTTCCTTGGAGTAAGTACTCTCTGATAACATCGCATTCGCTTATGATTTACTAATCTTTTTGCAGTTGCGCAAAGTGGGGGGTTCGCAGGTGGCCGCTATGGCATAAATGGTATATCGAAAGGCAGTTTTCAGGAAGTATCAGTAGCAACATGGGTCAAGCCTGGGAAGTGGATGGTACAGCAGAAGATCTTCTTTTCTCTCTCAGTCTGACCAGTTAATTTTGGCTTTCAGTTGTGGTATCGTCTCTTCTGTTCGCATTTCACACAATAGTAATGACAAAACGATTATCGGTACTGGCTACGGCATCAAACTAGCTGTGATTCTGGATATAATGGACATTGCCTGAGTTACGGAAACGTATTCATGGCTTTGCATTTTCACACCTTCGCCTTGCTGGTGTTCTATTTGGGGACAAACACATCGCCCGACGATGCGTTTGAGAACCAAGAAAATTGAGTTGATTGAAATAATCAAGATTGGCTCACCACCTAGATGGGTTGTTCCATTTCGCCAAGCGTTCACCACAACTCAAGACTACCCTAGATCAGAGTTGTGGTCGACCTGGAGCTATCTGAGGCTTCAACCGGTCTCATCGAACTTTTGGTTTCTGCTGCGTGATAAGCGTCAATATTTCACTTTGCAAGCATGGTTTTCAAATAGTATTTAGGCAGTCTGAGAAGTCTATTTCGACATTGTAGCCTGAAGACTGAAGAACGGTCAGATTCGTAAATAACTAATAATCTTTGCTCTATAAAACTTTATATGCCTGGTGCCTCAGAAAAAAACACATGTTGCCGGTCGGACATGTGGGAATACCGAAAGAATCTTCTAGATCCAGTGAGCAATTTTCGGGGTCTTGGCATGTCTTGGGGGAAAAGGGCACATGGAGGACAATAGTAATCTAACAGAAAGTCGGTGAGGTTGAAAATGTATCTGGTCCAGGGAATTGTAGATATACAGAATAGGGGGAGGAGAGGGGGGGGGGGGGCTTACACATTTTGGGGAACAAATCGGTCATAACTTTCGATAAAACCAACGTGGAAATTGTACAGGCCCTTATGTCGGACATGTCCGAGGGGTGGGATTAAAATCGCGTGAGTGATGTCGGACTTCGGAGATAATGGCCCTTGTTTTTTTCTGAGGCGAAACAAACGGATTCCGAATGGTTTTGACCATCCATTGATGGACCAACTTTCAATAAACCTTGGTACCAAGTATCCGACGAAAAGTATAATCATCAACATTTACGTACTAGCAATCGGAATCCCGACACTGCCGATGACCTGATTCGGCCGTGATAACGCTCGATTATGAATCCGGGTCCGAAAGCCTCGCATGTTTATGGCGATGGTATATATCGATTCAATCATTCCTCCCCTTGGAAGACGTGCACTTGGTACTTGCACTTATCTCCAGACCGCTTGAACAGCTCCCACCAACTTTTGCTTCGCATCTTTTTTGTTTTGTTTAGAATCGAGTCCTGAATCTCAAAGCATCTAGTCCTCGGCTCTCTTCACCATGTCGAAGTTAGAGGAGACCCACAATGTCAATCTGGCAAGCCCGACAACGTCTGAGAGCAAGAAACCCGTCAACGGTCACCTGGCTAGGTACAGAAAGGTGTATCAGTTCTTTGGATTCAATCACGGATACAACTTCCCATTATGTGAGTATAGAATTATTACATACCCCCCATTTTCTTCTCACAAGGGCGGGGCTGACCAGGATGTATGTGTGTTCCAGGGGTGATTTTCGCCGGCGGTATGCTAGGATTCTCTCTTTCCCGCCTCCCAGACTTGGACTATGACAACCACTTCAAAGAGCACTTTGCTCTGGTTCCGGGCTATTGGTACTACTTCCGAAGCGGAGCCTACCGCTATGGCATGCTCATCCATCTCGCCTGCATCTTGCCTGCAGGCATCCTCATGGTGTTTCAGTTTACGCCCGTCATTCGCCACAAGTTCCTCATGTTCCACCGCATCAATGGCTACATTGTCTTGCTACTCTGCCTGATTAGCAATGCAGCGGCCTTTGCCGTCATTCGGCACAAACAGGGTGGAAACCGGTCTACCAGCCACGCTGTAGAGTCGCTAATGGCCATCATCACGACCATTGGCATCTTCATGGCTTGGTGGAATATCCGCCGGAAGCAAATCGACCAGCACCGGGCTTGGATGATACGCACCATGTTTTACATGGGCGTCACCATCACTGCCCGCCTTCTCAACCTGGCCGCCAGCCCCATCACTACGCGCATTGGCAACTACTGGGCGGTCTGGATGTGTGACGAAATCGGCTTTCTGTACAACAACTACGGCATGGAATTTCCAAAGGCCGATTACCCGGAGTGCTTTCTTCCGGATGGGTCCCTGGACCGCTGGAAGCGTGTCGCTATCCGTGCAGTCGAGAACCCGAATAGGTTGGAGGAACTGGGCGCGAGTTATGTCTTGTCTTTTGGAACAATGGTAAGCAATCTCTGAATCCTTGTTCGCATGGGGGAATCTCTCATGTCTAACTTGTTGTGCATTAGTTATGGATTTGTCTATTCCTCCACATGATCGGAGTGGAGATTTATCTCCGCATGACTCCCAAAGAGACGGAAAGACTCCGCCGCATCAGCTATGAGAAGCAGCTAGAGGCTGGTTACCGCAACCCTGGCAGTGCTGGTCTGGTCTTGGATCGATGGGCTGACGCGGATGCTTGGACTCCCACCAAGTAAATCCTAGAAGCATGGTTAAACGGCAGAAAAGAGGGATATTTCTCTCTAACCCTTGGTGATTTGGTAAAGTGATGGCTTTTATCTTTCTTAGATAGATGAGCTCCCTGTTAGAATCAAAGAGTACATTAGAAAATACAACCTAAAAAAACCCTCAATATGTGCACTTTGCAAACTATGAATGTTTTGATATTCACAAGTTGTCAAGTCTACTACTATCTGTCAAGCTGGTAGACACCCTATTAATACTGTCATGAATCGAAGCCAAAATGCTGTAATCTGTCTACTAAGACTTTTTGAATTCTAAACTTCTTGAATTCTAAAGCTCTCTTTCCATCGTTTGCGCGCAAACAAAATGACTAGCCTGTAGTATAAAATACTAACCTGAATTCTCATCAACCCAAAAAGCCTTCAAGATGTTGATCAGTTTAAGAGATGTTGTAGTCATACGTCTGCGTTGCTCTTCATATAGCTGGTTGACAATCTCTGCTGAAAATGGCAGAGTGGTTGCTAGATAATCGCACTGTGAGGCAGGAATATTGTTGCCAAACATGCCATCTCGTCTGGAGAGCATGTGTGCGATCTTGACGCCCAAAAGGTCCATGGAAGCCCGGACTTGATAGAGTTCATCCAACAACTGCTGGACAGCTTTGGGGTCCCCTTCCCTGGCCACAAGAGAGACGCTGCCCCGGGAAGAATCAGACGCAGTCGCCGACACGGAAGACGGGATTGATGACGAGGACGAGAGCGACATTCTCTGTTCATCCATCCCCCTCGGACCCAGGGCTTCGGATGCCATGACGTAAGCGTCCAGCACCTTGGACATTACTAAACAGACAAGGGCTAGGAAGTAACCGTCGTCGGAGCTGTGGCACTGCAGCATGTCGCTCACAGTCCCTGTCACGCTCTTGCATTTGTCCACGAGGGCATTTGCCCAATGCTTACGTTCCGAGGGGGAGAGATTAGCATATGCAGAGCCGTCTTCTGGGCAACAGAGTTGTGCCATTAGCTGTAGAGCTAGCTTGATACCCTCCTGCTGCTGAGATAGCGTGCTAACCTCGCAGTTGCCGAGCTCCTGGAACAGCTGCGCGTAGGGCAGGGAGCATGCGGTCGCGTTGGCGAAGGCTGCTTGGTTCCCGTCCTGTGCATCCAGGTACTGGCTGGAAAGCGAGGATTGGCCTGATGACTGGAAGGGCAGATCGTGCTGATCTTGGGCACACGCTTCTGCCGCCAAGCTTTTATGAAAGCACTTGTGTGACATGTCGCGAGAACCAGTGTGGGAAACGCCGAGCATGTACTCAATTGGAACTTCAGATAGATCTATAGCGTTGTCGTAGGGCTGCACCGGTGCGGAGAAGTCCAGATCCGTCAGGAGCATGGAAAAGCAGTCATCAGTAACTGAGGGCAGCGTCGTCGGTTCAAAACCGTCAACTTGTGTATTAGCCCTCGACGGCTCCGGCCTCGATTCCCTCCCTCGAGTCGACAGTATTTCCGGTGGCTCGGGCGTGGTCGTGCGGCTGTGGGTCGGTGGTGGTGTCGTATCGTCCTTGCGGCCATTTCGAGAGCAGGCTTTTCTCCCAGTCCTCTGTGTGACTAGGTAGTGACACGATGTGCCTCTTTTCTTGCATCTGGTGCATTGAGGCTTATCTTTGGAACACTTGGTCTTGGAAGCAGCACAAGCCTCGCAACTATCACGTAGCCGGACACCAGATGGGGCTGGCATGACCACGATTGCACCAATCAACAACGGCAACAGACGTGTGGATTTTCGTGGTGGATATGGGTAAAATGGGGTGATCTGTATCCGGAATAGATGGCCGATGGGGTCTTTGCGTTGGGTTCCAATAGGGAGGGTAGGAAGTAGGAGAGTGCTACGGCTATGCAACGTGGTTGGTAAACGAACGCTTGACAAGTTAGCTATATAGGTGCTGTCATCATGTCGCGCAATTCCCGCCAAGATGGATAGTATTTGGTGTCGCCGAAGACTACTTTCTTCTCCAGCTTCACACCACCGGAGGACTGCAAAGGCATGTAAGGCCCGAAAGCCACGCTTGGCCATGGCAACAAATGAGGGGTTTAGGCATCTCTGAAGCCGAGCAACTTGCCGTCCTGGTTTACAGCAATAACTCGCTCGATTGGCACGACGACGTGCGAGCAGGGGCGGATCGCGACTGGCAGTGTCTAGAAGCAAAGCGCGGCGTACTAGTGATTGGTTTGGGTATATGCAACTGAGGCTCCTGCAGGAGGAAAGCTGTCGTTAGAGAACTGGCCAGGGGTGGTCAGAGATTGTTTGGGGACGACGTGTGTTCATGTTGCGTGTAGGCCGACTGCGAGTTGCCTTTCTCTGCTAGTCCGCGGCTTATTTGCGGTATGTGAACGGGTTTGCGGCTGACGCCCGGTTCGCCTAGGCCTGGCCATGCGCCAGGTAGGTAGTGCTGTATCGGCTCACGTTCCGATGCATGCAGCATGGCCTGCAACGTAAGCATTGCGTGGTACTGTTATTATCGTGGTTGTTATTGTTTTGCAATGAATGAGGCGCATGTTTGTTCGGATGGCCATCTATGCATGTACGTCGCAATCACCCACTTCGCAGCTCGCCCGGAAAAACAAGTCGGCGTTGGTGACTACGGTACCCCTGCGGGGAAGGGGGGAGGGGAAGGGGAACCTCACCACTCTTATACCCCTCTCTTCATCACCTCATCTCTTCCTCCCCACCCCCGAAACGAGGCACATCCTGACATGGAACGGGCCTCTAGCGTCCTTCGGGCCGTTGCTTGGTGTTCGTATAGCACGGGCATGTGAGGGGAATGCTAGTGCGGGGGGGCTTGCTTTGTGCGGACCTCGATCTCTGATCATGTCAGCTATATGCAGCAGCCCAGACAAAGTTCTCCTCCCCCCCCCCCCCCCCCCGGATTAAAGTCAGACCATGTCCCCCATGTGCATAGAGGAAAGTGGGACCGGTGTCTCCCAGGGGCATGGCCTAGGTGAGTTGCACACAATGTCAGCCGATTGCAGCCTCCCGCCTATCGACCCAATGACGAACCGGCCAATCCACGATGCCAATTTATGCTTAGCCGTGCCAGGGTGAAGACTTAATAAACGCGATACATCTCCTCGAGCATAGACAGGTAAACCGTCTCGGGCCTTTGTAGCTCCAAGTTAGCCTGATCAAGCCGCTGTCCAGCAGTAATCAATCGAGCCCAGCATGACGCAAAAGCTCATCACGATCCTCGGCATCACCGGTACCCAGGTATGTTGAGAACTCCTACATACGTCATGCCCACGTGTCAAGTCAGACCGGTACTCACATCTGGTTTAGGGCGGCTCCGTCGCCCGTCGATTCCTCTCCCACGCCGGATGGCGAGTACGCGGGCTAACGCGCAACCCCGGCTCCGCCAAGGCCAAGGAGTGGGCAGGCAGAGGGGTTGAAATGGTCAAAGGCGATCACGATGACTTGGAATCACTCAAGGCCGCCTTCCAAGGTGCTCATGCAATCTTTGCCGTCACTGATTGGGCCAGCTGCTACTCACGCGTCGCCGAGGACAAGGTCCTGCAGGAAAAGGCAAAGGCAGCAGGCAAGTCAATCGAGGAATTTGCTGGAGAGCTGGAAAGATTGCAAGGCATCAATGTGGCCACGGCGGCAGCTGACCCGAACGTCCTCTCGACTCTGGACAAGTTTGTCTTCTCTACATTGGCGGCGGTGCAGCGCATCAGCGGCGGCAAGTACAAGCACTCCTACGAGTTTGATTCCAAGGCTGGTGCTGAGCTCTACATGCGAGAACAGCTTCCAGAGCTGAGCACCCGGCTGAGCACCGTCACCATGGGCATCTTCCAGGAGACGTGGAAAGACATTCCCGCTTTCAGGCCTCGCAAGCAGCCAGACGGCACGTTCGAATACGTACGTCTGAAAACTTCCGGCCCGTACCAAGCAAACCCCGAGGTGGTGGCCACCCGCGACACGGGCGCGTTTGTCGAGGCGCTGGTTCTGCATCACCCAGCTGGCACTGACGTCCTGGGCGCCAGTGAGATCATCACCAAGCCAGACTACGCAGCTCTCTGGGGCCGCACGCTGGGAGTCAAGGCGACAGTAAGAGACGTCGAGGAGGACGAGTACGTAAAGTACGTTCCGGAGGGGTTTGAGGCTACTATAGTCGACGATCTCAGATTCTTTGCAGAGTATGGCTACGCTGGCGGGAACCCCAAGGTCAAGACACCGGCAGAGCTGGGCATCAAGACGACTTCGTTGGAGGATTTCTTCCGGAGCGAGGATTGGGGTGCAGTATTGAAAGGGGAAATTTGACCTTTCCTCGTCGTCGTCATCGTCATCGCACCGTAACACCATCCCATCACCGGGTATCATGCAAATGCTGACTGAAAATTTGAACATCAACATTACGCTACATACTAAGCTTTCTGCTTTTGACCTATCAAACTCAAGGTGACAGTCACAAATTATTTCTCTCGCTTTGAACTTCTCCCCCCTCCCCCCCCACTACAACTGATGGTACTCGGCTGCTTCTCACATCGTACTAATCCTCCTCCAGTACGACCGCCGGGGTCGAAATAGGCCTTTCGCCCCTCCGACGTCGCCAGCGATTGGTAGAGGATATGATCTCTGGGCATCCTTTTAGAAGCCAGGACCATCTTTGTAGGAAGGGAATGCTGACTTCCCAACTTTGCGGATCCCACGGCTCTCCCCAGACTAAGAGCCCAGTCCATTCATTCTTCCCCCCACCCGACTCCATGACATCGTCAAAAAGCTGTTGCTCGTCCTCGGGCGACAGGAAACCTAAAGCTATTAATAAATTGTCCCGCATTCTCGGGATGGGAAACAGGTCAAGCCACGGGTGATGCTTTGTGGTCAACTGCAGGCTCGTGGGCGTGAGGCTGCTCGGCACGGCCCCTGCCGTCACCGGCACTGGCTTGCTGTCCTGCCCGTCACATCCAAATGGAGAGATGGCAGCGCAGATGAGCCAGTCAAATGTGTAACCTAGCGCAGCGGCGTTCCTTGTAAAAGCATTGATGGTGTTTAGCTGTATGAGTTTCAAGCGATGATCAGCACACGGATCGGCCCTCATGTAACTCATCAAAGCCTGCTCAGCGAAGCATTCCAGCATGGCTCGCTTTTGTACAGCATCCTCTTCTGAACAATGGCTAAATGTCGAGATGATGCTGTTGCAAGGCGAGGGCGCGGCCTCTGGGGAAACGGCCGCCGAGGACGCAGCATATGAGGATACGGCATCGGAGGAGTTGCCGTCGTAGCTGCTGCTGCTTCTTCTCCTTCTTCTTTGCCTTGCTGTTTTTTGTTCAGTCGAGCATCAGCTTGACTATGTTCTCAGCAGATGGGGGGGTAAACCCCAGACGATCGGAATGTCACTCACAAACTCGCTTGTTCAATCTATTCTGTAGTCTCTTTCGCTCTCTCTGGTTTGTTATGCCTGCCCAGTCTTCTCCAGGGTGCCGTATATTAGCTTCGTGCCGCATGGGCAGCAACACAACACGGTTGGCATAGTGGACGCCCGCGGCAGTGTCAGAAAAGTCCATAATAGTGGTGGTGAGGCTGCGGTCGGAAAGATGAGTGGTAGCGGGCTCCGGGTAGCGGGATCTAACGCTGCATCTGCACGAACCGGATCGACCAACCTTTGTTTTCATAGGTAACGCACTCGGCTGACCGTATGGCGTTTGACGCTTGGCCAACCTTGGCTGTTGAGCAGCTAATGGAAAGCGGAGTTGCAAACACTGTATTTCCGCCGCAACACCTCAGCTGATGCGGGGCGCGTAACCACCACCACCACTACTGTTTTGCATTAATCGTTCGCCCGCTCTCCATGTCCTTGCTATAATTTACTGGCGCGTAGTATTGAGGTGCGTTGGAGGATGACTCAGCACGGGTCGGATGTAACCTAGAAAGGCTTGGCGGGTGCCAAGGCGCGCCCTTTTCTCCGCCCGCGCACGTACACGTAGGTAAGCAAGCCTGTAAATAACTCATCTCCCTAACAAGTTTCTTGATTCATTTCGCAATTGTAGCTCTTTGAAGCCCCCTTTTGGCATGTCAGCTACAGACACCTGTAATTCCTGCGTCAACAGAGAATCACACTCAGGTCCTCCTCGGTCGCCGCGGACACCGAAGGCGGTTACACGGGCCCATCATTCCGCCTTGTCGTCGAGTCCTCGAGAGAGTCAGTGGCCACCAGGAAATTCACAAGCATTCATGCGCAGCATCTATTGTACATGCTTCACATCGATAATTCATGTCGCCCAGCCTCCAGGCAGCGACAACACCCAGGGGCCCATGGTTGAGCAGCAGCTCATGAGTCGAACTTTGTTTGGAAGTGATATTGCCGTTGTATTGATTAACAAGGTTGAGATTCAAGTTGAGGAAGCCAAGGCTTACTTTCCAGCATGTGATTTAGATCGATGAAAAATGATGACGATTCTCGATTTCGCTACGGAACAAACTAATAGGAAACAAAGAAAATTGTACAGGATCAGAACAAATGCAAGGCCCCCCCGGCTGTCGTCATTTCTCAGCCTTTGTCAGCCCATTTACAGCTTGTTTACCAAGTTCCTCCAAGGTACCAAAGCCCAGAAGTTGCAGCACGCTTATGTCAAACCCAAACGTCTGTCTCCACCAGTTTCGCAGCTCAATGCCGACCAGCGAGTCTAGACCAAGTTGTTGAACTGGAAGGGTGATGTCGAGATCGTCATCAGGTCTCAGCAGCAACCTCATCAGCTGCTTGCCAATTTCCAGCGCGATGTAGTTGGCCGTCTCAGGCTTGCTCATGATCTCAGAGTCATTCTTGGCCGCGGCGAGGAAGTTCTTGAAGCCATCGCTGCCATCGCTTGCATTGCTGACGTCGCCATCGTTGATGTTGTGCCAGACTGCCATTCGGACATCTTTCTTCCAGTGCAGACGGCTTTCAGGATGGCTAAGGGACTTGTCCGAGCCGAAGCCGGTAGCGAAGGTGTTCTTGTGGGCAAATGGAACCCTCTTGGTGTCGATATTCAGCTCAGGCAAGGGGTAGCTTGCCGCCGCCCGGAATGCTTCAATCATCTCCGATTCTGTGACACCAGAGTAACCGTTCTTCAACAGCCTTTGCAGTAGTTGTTGGTCGCGAGCAGCGTACCCCATGTCGGCGACGGCACCAATGTCAATCGACGACGCCGGCAGCCCATTACTATTGCGCCACAAGGCGAAGGCATCCAAGAAAGTGTTGGCGCCCGCGTAGTTGGCCTGACCAGGTTGTCCGGTAATGCCCGACATGGATGACAGGAACACGAAGAAGTCGAGCTCGATGCCGGCCTCCACTGTAGCCTCGTGCAGATACCAAGCGCCCTTCACCTTGGGACCCGTGGCCTTGATCCATTGGTCGAGCTTCATGTTTCTGAACGCCTCATCCTGAAGAAGCATGGGCGAGTGCAGGATGCCCTTCAGGTTGGGCGCCTGCTTGACGGCGCGGAAGATGTCGTCCCTGTTCACCATATCGCCCTTGACAAGCACCACTTCACAGCCCATGCTTTCAAATTCCCTGATGGTGTCCACGTCCTCCGGCCGTGATCCAGGGTTTCGTGAAAAACAGACAATGCGGCGGGCGCCGTTCTCGACAAGATGCCTGGCGATGACAGTTCCGATACCACCCAAGCCTCCAGCGAGCAGGTATGATGCTGTCTTGTCGACCGTGAAAATGTCGTCAGCAACTTTGACGGTGGCTTTCTCGGTGTTGAGCTTGCCATCGGCGTCTCTGAGCTGGAGGATGACTTTGCTCGAGTCCTTGTTCTCTTGGACATGCTTGATGGCATCCTCTACGCCTGAGGCCTCATACACTGCTCGAGGAGCGAGGGGAGCAATGCTACCCTCCTTCAAAAGCCTGACCGTTTGTTGAAGTAATCTAGAAGCAAACATGTTGCGTTAGTAATCAAACAAATAGTATTGGGATGTTTCGGCGTTTTTTTCTCACTTACCCCTTGACGACAGACCGTTTCTTAGTCACGAGAGCCTCCAGGTTGACGCCGGTGTAGCTTCTGCCACCCAAAAAGGAGTTAAGATCCAGCTTTCCAGCTCCCAGGAGGTCTGTGGTACCAATTTCAACCATCTTGCCGAATTCGGCGACACACTTCCAGGTAGCATGGAGAAGGTCGCCAGACAGCGAGTTCAAAACAACGTCAACCCCCTCTCCACCTGTTGCTTTCAGGATCTCTTCCAAGAAGCTGTCATCCGTGGACCAGAAGATATGTGTTCGAGGAAGGTTGAAGTTCTCGACGAGGTGCATAGCTTCCGCTTCGGTGCTGACAGTTGCGTAAACCTCCGCCCTCAACGCCTTTGCAAGCTGCAAGGCGGCCAGGCCGACGTTTCCAGTGGCATTATGAATCAGAACAGACTGACCAGTCTGCAGATTTGCAGCATTGTACAGAGCCGCGAGGGCTGTTCCGAAAGCAGCAGGCAAAGTGGCCGCTTCATCAAAGGAAACATTGTCAGGGATCTTCTCGACCAGCATCTCCGACGTGCGCAGGTGGGAAGAGAGGCTGCCAGAGCCAAGGCCAATTACACGGTCACCCACTGCAAAGCCCTTGACGTCAGGTCCGATGGCAGAGATTCTGCCACTGGCGCTTACACCGAGACCCCCAGCAGGGTAAGGGCTGTTGCCCATAATCTCGTCGACATCCTTGGAGCTGAGCTCAGCGTGGGATACCTCGATATCGACCTCGTCTCCAACGAGAGGCTTGGGTCGGCGCGACTCCCAACCCAGCGAGGCCAGACGACCTGGCTTCTCAGCCACCAGAGACACTCGCTCCTCTGCAACGCGGCTACAGTTGCGCTCTTCACCAAACGTAAAGGGGTAGAAGCGAGGCACGTTGATCGTGCCGTTGACGATCGCATACTCATAGTTGGGCCTGAAGAAATCGTCTTCTTGTTGTTTCCGGAAGTGGGTGAAGGCGTCTGCGACTCCGTCGAGCGACGCAATCACGTCCTCAACCTCGCAAGTGGCGAAGTCGATGGTGTCCTCGTGGCGAATAGAGCGGATCGCGCCGACGACTGTCGCATATCGCGGGTCCTTGGACTGCATCTGAGACGGACGAGTAATCCAGAACAGGCGTCTCTCGCCGATGTTGGCAATGAGCTTTTGCAAAGTCTTAAAACGGTGCTCATCAATGTTCTCGAAGAAGGGGCTTTCTTCATCAAGGAGACTGATTACGCTTTGTGACTCTTTTGGCAACTCATCGCCGAAGCTACACTTGTTGACAGTGTAACCTCGACTTTCCAGCTTCTTGCTCACTGCATCAACGTTCTTGCCATCAGACCCATAGGCTAACACAGTTACAGTATTCTTGACGGCTGGCTTGACCTCTTCTTCGAGCCTTGCGATGATGACAGCGCTTGACTGATACGGTACCGGGGAATCGAGCACCACGTCTGGCTTAGCGAAGCCAGCACGTTTCAGCTCATTCTCCCAGCGCTCTGGAGAAACGTAGGGCTCGTCGGGTCGCCCGTCCTTCTCACCCACCCACCATTCGTCAAGGAAGCCGAGGATGCAGTTGATCCATTTGGACTCAGTGCTAAGCTCCTGCAGGAGGAGACGTCCACCAGGAGCCAAAAGCTTGCGGACATTGGCGAGAGAATCAGATAGGCTCGGAGTGGCGTGGATATGGTTCATCGCGACGATTAGGTCGTACTTGTCGTCTTCCTTGAACCCCTGCTCTGCCGGGTCCTTGGCAATGTCCAACACACGGAAATCAATGTTGGGCACATCCTGGAAACGCTTCTTTGCATCAGCAAGGGACATAGATGAGGGGTCGGTGAAGGTGTGCTTGAAGTAAAGGGAGACGTCGTGGGGGAGGCTGAGGTCCTTCATCAGAGAGGAGGTCAACTGTCCTGTGCTGCCACCAAGCTCCAGAATACGGAGGCTAGGCCTTGCGTGTGCCAGGCTCTTGAGGAAGGCCGTCTTGTTGGTGGTATTGCCCGCAGCATAAAGCCTTGCGAGAAGATCGTCTTGTGAGAGAATCTCGAGGATGCTCATCTCGCCGGTGAACAGCTCGACAATGTTCTTGCCAATCTCCAGAATGCAGTCAGCGCAGGCCGCAAGAGGTGTCCCGGCCATGAGTTCTCCAATCTCATGGGCTCGGTCGACAATTTGTGCCGTATCAAGAGCGTGTCCCGGGTGATTCTTATCGAGGGTTTGGTACTGACGACCAACCCAGGCTGCGAATCGCTGGATCGAAGGGTTCTCCGTCACTTTCACACCCTCGATGCACCTCTGGAAGAAGATGAAGCAGAGCTCGCCCAGCTCATTCAGCAGAGGTATCCACTTCTCGCCCTCGAACGGTGTTTCGATGAGAGAAGCCACGTCGACAAAGTCAATGTGAGGTTGCCACTCGATACGTGCACTGATGGGGAGTTTGTGCACGACATCCTTTTCGCCTTGTTCGATGGACGTAAAGGCCGCCTTTGGCATGTCCAACAATGCCTTGCCGTCGGCGATTACCTGGAAACAACCGCGAATCTCCCCGCTGCCAGGCTGGACATTTGTCGATGCTGTCACGAACATATGTGCTTCCGGGACGCTCTTGAAGATGGTTACCTCCTCAATCAAGGTAGGCATCGCCGCACAATTGCTTGCGTCGAGCTTGCCTGATCTTGCAGCGACAAGACCCATTTGAAGAGCCGCGTCGATGATGGTAGGGTGTAGGTGGTATTTGTTCTCATCTCCATTCAAGTCGCTTGTCAGGCTGCTTACAGCTCGGGTCTTCAGGGTATCTGCACTGATTTGACCCAGGCGCTGGAAAGCTGGACCATACTGCATTCCGGCCTTGGCCAAAGTATTGAATACCTTGAAGGTGTTCAACTTTCGCGGAAGCGAATTGACGTCTTCAGCCTGTCTTGGCCCTGCAGATGGTACGGCTGAAACCTGGCCGACACAGTGCTTCGACCACGAGTTACCGTTGTAGGAGGCAATGGAGAACTCCCACCACTGACTATCTTCTGAGTCGTTCAGGCGAAGAGGACGCAGATTTGTGACAATCTCGGTATCAACACCCTCTTGCAGGATCAACGCCTGGCTGAGCACCATGTGGCGCAGACTGTAAGACTCTTCGATGCCACTGAGCTGTCGGATTGCCTCGCCTGCCATTGCAAAATAGCCTGCGGCAGGGAAAACAATAGTGCCCTGAACCTTGTGATCCCCAAGCCAAGGAGCGTCTTCGATGTTGATGAGATTCCTCCAGCTGGGCTCAAGACTGGTGCTCTCCAACTGGCGACGTCCCAGTAGCGGGTGTCTGGGGAACTTGGGATTTCTCCATTCGGCTGACATGCGAGACTCGACCCAGAACTCGCCTTCGTAATGCCAGGGATAACGTGGAAGATCTGGGAGCGTCTCTCCAGCGGGAGCGACGGCTGCGTAATTGAGCGGGACATTTAGCTCAAAGAGCTTGCCGACCGCAGTGAGATACGACTGCACACAATCCTCGTTGCGCACCATGACTGACAGGTATGGCGGAGAGGTGGACGCCTTCGCAAATATCTGTCGCGCCGGGCCTGCCAACGCTCCGTGAGGACCGACCTCAATGAAGGCTGGGTTTTTGAAATGATTCAGTACGCCGGCCATGGCGGGGCTGAAGAGAACAGGTGATTCGAGGTTCTGCTGCCAGTACTTGGCGTCCAGCTTACGCTGCTCCGGCTCTCCGATACCAGACACACTGGAGAAGAAGGGCTTGAGTGGCTGTTTGCCTACGAGGTGCGGCTCAATCATCGCATGGTAGTCGGATCCAATCTCCCGCATATGATAAGAGTGATATGCCTTTTCAACCTTGAGCAGCCGAGCCGTGACGTCGGGGTGTGCCTCCTTGACGCGCTCGACTGCGGCTTGCACCTCTTCTGCATCACCCGAAAGAGTGACGCTCTTGGGAGAGTTCTCGCACGCAACGACAACATGCGGTCGGTTCAGGAAGGGCTCGACCTCATCCCAGCCGAGTCCAACGGCAGCCATGGCGCCCTTTCTATTCTGGAGTTTGGCGGCTTGTCCACGCTGGTAGGCTCCGATAATGGCCTCCTTCGCGGTCAGAGCACCAACTGCGTAGGCAGCGGCGAGTTCACCACTACTGTGACCAACAACACCCGCAGGCTTGATGCCAATGCTTTCCAACAGATCTACCATGGCGACCTGAACGGCAGTGCACAGCGGCTGTGATAGCTCTGCCTTCTGGACTTGCGACGTCTTGGCAGACTTCTGCAGCTCTCCTTCGATTGTCCATTGTGGAGGGTTATCGATAGCCGCTAGGTGCTTGTCCATTGCTCTAATCGACTTCTGGAAGACGAGATCATCACGCAGGAGCAGCTCACGACCCATGCGGGGCCATTGTGCTCCTTGGCCAGTAAATACCATGACCAGACTGACGGGCTGGCCAGGAATCTTCCTCCCCTGAGATGCTGGAGCGTCGTTGGCACTCACGACCTTGAAGGATCGATGAGGGAGATGCTCGCGCCTATTGGCAAGCGTGTAGCTAAGGTCGTTGAGCCTGTCGGCCATGTCCGGGTTGTTCGACATCCAGTCGTCGTACCCTTTCATCATCGACTTCAACGAAGCGGCAGAACCTGCAGAGAAAAGGAGAAGCTGAGGATCCGACGCCCTCTCGCTGTCTCGAATTGCTGACTTGGGGAGGTTGAAACTTCTTGCCGAGTCGACAATGACATGCGCGTTTGAGCCGCCGAGTCCGAAGCTGTTGACACTCACTCGCTCACAACGATCTGCCGGGAATGGCGTTGGATCGACAGGAACAGTGAGTTTCCCCTCCTTGAAAGGAATCTTTGGGTTCGGGGAATTGAACTTGATGTTCGGGGGGATGGTGCGGTGTTCCAGAGACATGACAGCCTTGATCAGAGAGACCAGACCAGAGGCGCCTTCAGTATGACCGACGTTGGGCTTCACAGAGGTGATGTGAATACCGCTTTCTCCAAACACCCTGGCCACTGCTCCGGTCTCGATGGGATCGCCAACTGCCGTACCCGTACCGTGGCACTCGAAGTATGCCGTCTTGGAGAAGTCCTGAATGATTGTCATATGTTAGTATTGTCCACTCAATTCGGTCATATGTCCATCGAAACGGAGGCAGGCCTTTAGGGAGCGAAATTTGCTTACCGTAATGCCAGCCTGCTTGTATGCTAGACGGATCATCGCCTCATGGGCTGCACCATTCGGCTGCGTGATACCCTGCGTCTTGCCGTCGGAGTTTGACACGGCTGCTCTAATGACGGCCCGGATCGGGTTGCCATCGCGAATAGCAGCATCTAGAGGCTTCAAAAACACTGCAGTGAATGCTTCACCTCGTGCATATCCGTCTGCATCTGCAGAGAAACTCTTGCATGAGCCTTCGGGAGACAAGATGCCCTTTTCTGTCATCTGTTGCGTCGTGCCAGGTGCCAGAATCAGATTGCCACCGGCTACTATGGCAGACTCGCAAATTCCTCTTTGGATAGCTGAGCACGCCTCATTGACGCCCATCAAAGCTGATGAGCAAGCTGTACGAATAGTCATGCTACGCAGTGTTAGCCATCAAGCATGCATAAGATGGGATCCGTAGAACAAACCTCGGTCCCGTCAGGCCAAACTCGTAAGATATACGGTTTGCAAGCATCCAGTCTTGGTAGCCATCAATCTTGTTCGGACCGTGCCACAGAGGATCTCTGTTCATCATCTCACCCCAGTCCTCGTTCATGTTTCCAAAGTAGCACCCAATCTTCTTGCCCTAATAGTTTTTTTTTACGTCAGCAAATTTCTCCAATGTATCTTGGAAATACATACTCTGAACCCGACTTCTCCGGCATCTTCAAATGCCTCCGTTACAACCTCCAACAGGCGCCGTTGCTGCGGATCCGCAAACTCGACGTCGGCACGGCTCATCGAGAAGCGAGTCGTGTCCATGGCGCCGAGCTTGACGTCTTCGTCTAGGAAGTAGCCATACTCTGTCGCAACCGTCGTCGGCCGTTTGCTGGTCTCGTGGTAGGCCGACACGTTGTAACGTGTGGTTGGAATTCGACCTCGTGCGTCTCCCTTGTTCACGAGAAATTCCCAAAACTGCTGGGGCGTCGAGTTTCCTCCGGGGAGTCGGAGGCCCATGCCGCAGATTGCAATGGGGACGGCTTTTTTGTTGATGTCGTCCACGTGCAAGCCATTGGTGCCATTCTCGTGCGAATGACCATTAACATGGCTGGTGCCATTCTCATGCGAGTAACCATTGGTATAGCCATTGGTGCCGTTCTGGTGCAAATGACCATTTGTATAGCCGTTGGTGCCGTTAGCTCCGTTGGCGTGAGAGACTCCGTTAGTGGTGGTACCGTTCATGGCCGTCATTTTTGTGGATGGTAGATACTTTATTTGGGGGATCGGTCGAGATCAGTTTGTTGAACGACGTCTGTGTAATGACTTTTGTGGAAGACGAGCTTGCAGTATAGCTTCTGCACGAGGACGCTGAGGATGGGTGCGTGTCACGAAATTCACACAAGGGGCTGCTGTTCTAGCTATTATATTGGAACTCGTAGAGTCCTTCGGGCCATTGGACTAAACACCGGTTCCCGACGTCAACGCGATCAGACCAGAGTATACAGCATCCATACTGTCAGACTACTGAATTTCGGAAGCCAGATGCTATGCAGGAGGCTGCAAGTACTAGACGACAAGCATTCGGCTAAAGCCCCACCCGCGCCCGTGAAAACAGGCAGCCCGAGTGGTGTCTTGGCTACGACAGGTCTTGCCGCGGGAGGCAGGCGCTTGGTCCCGCTGCGCAATACTAGCATCTTCCATCTATGTCGATAAAATAGAATGGACTGCAAAAAGCTCATGGCTGACCTTACAGATCCCGATAAGGTTGCGGCTAAGCCCGAAACCCACTCCGACGCATGGTGCCAAGGTACCGAAAGACCGAACCAGTTCGCCTTGGTTTCCTGCGACTAACGCCACATTGGGAAGTTGAGGCTCTCGGGTTGCAACCATGGAGCTTCGGTATTAACCTATCTGATACTTCCTAGGTATCCGACCTGGAGTCTCCGGAGTTCAGCGCCTGTCTGCATGCATCGTCGGCGTTGGGAGCCGGCTGGAACTGTCCGTCTACGTTGCCTACCGGGACAGTGAAGTTCGGAGTGAGCCTGGGTGCTTGTATGAGCAAGAAGGCGTGACATTTTTCCGAGCACACGAGTATATATGGTCTGCTGTCAATCCACGATGTGATACAAGTGCCACAAACACTCGACACCCACTAGCTTTTGCAACCAACTCGATCACTTCCAACTCGAGAACGTCTCCAACAAACTTCTTGTTCGAAACCCTTAGCCTTCGTTTCTGTCTTCCTACCATTACCACTAAAAACATGTCTGCGGCCACGAAGGACCTTGGAGCCCAGTGGAGGGAGGAATGGGCTGTGGCCCAGAAGATCAAGGGGCCCAGCGTGAAGAACAAGTCTGTCTTCTACCGGAACATTGAAGAAGAGCTGGACCTCTCTCGAAAATCCGGCCTGTGCTTCCCAATTCACCTCCCTAGTCACGTCACAGACTTCTCCACCTGCGATGTTCTTGGAATGGGCCACACCGGCGCTCTCAGGGAGGAGTTTCTGAAAGAGCTCGAGGCCAATCCCAACTTCTACATGGGCGCAGGTGGATCTCGTCTCTTGGATGGGACTACAAAGTACCAGGACTCGTTCGAAAAGGAGCTAGCAGAACTCATGGGTGTCGAGTCGGCGCTTGTTGTCCACTCGGGATTCACGGCTAACCAGGCTATTTTCTCGACCATCCCACGATCTGGCGACGTGATTGTGTACGACGAGCTGATGCATGCTACGGCCCTTACGGGCATGAAGATCAGCTTGGCGCTGGATCAGAGACCTTTTCGCCACAACGATGTTGAGCATTTCATCGAGGTCATGGAAGCCGTCAAAGAGTCTACCCCACTCGTGAAGGCGGGCAAGCGATGCGTCATTGTCGGTGTCGAGAGCTACTACAGCATGGATGGTGACATTTGCCCTCTGAAAGAGCTGATTCAAGCCGCCAAGGAGATCTTTCCCCATGGCAACGCTCAATTCATCGTCGACGAGGCCCACAGCTTCGGTGTATGCGGTCCCGAGGGCACAGGTTTTGTCAGAGAACAAGGCCTCACTGATGAGGTCGCCATCACAATGGTCACCTTTACGAAAGCTCTTGCCGGAGCGGGCGGTAAGTACATTGCAAAGACCCCAACTCTATGATTAGTGCTGACACTCTGCAAAGCATGTATTCTATCCAGTAACACGGTCCGTTCACTCCTCGTCAACCAGGCCAAAGTCTTCATCTGCTCCGTTGCACCTCCGTTTACGCTACTGGCGTCAAGCCGGGCCGGAGTCCGACTCATGCGGTCCCAGAAGATGCAACAGGTACTGTATCCATGGTGATTACCTTGAAAGCTATCCCCCAGACTAACTCACTACCAGGCTCGCGAATATCTGCACGACCTCACCTTGTTCTACCTAGACACGCTTACCTCGCACCCCCTCTACAAGAAGGCCTACAAGAAGGGCATGGTTGACATGCCAGTGCACGAGGATGGCGCCTGGCACGAAGTTCCTATCACGCACATTGTCCCTCTCTGGACACGTCGCCCAAGGTACGCGCTCTACCTTGCCTTCCACCTTACCAAGGACGGTTTCAACGGCTGCTACATTGTGTTCCCCATTGTCGGCAAGGGAGAGGACCGCGTGCGGCTTTTCCTGCACGCCCACAACACCAAGGAGGACGTCAAGAACCTGATCGGTTCCATCACAACTTGGATCCAAGAGATGTTGGACATTGAAGCAAGCGGCGACAAGAACAAGCTTCCTACTGCCGCTCGTCTTGCATTCGATATCATCAAGCGAGACGAGCAGGAAGCCAATGGTACCGCTAGCGTTGCAGCAGCGGAGACCCCCAAGCTCACCAATGGTGTTGCCGCAAAGAGTGCTGTTAGTGCCAGCAAGGAGAGTAGTGCCGGCCTTAACCTTATGAATGGCATCAGTGCTATGAAGAATTCTGCATTGGTCAACAGTTTCAGTCACATCGAAATGCCCTCTCAGATGGTTTAGAGTGCGGGTTTCGAAACCAGATTGTGTGTCGAGATCAGTTTGCTGGGGAGAGAGAGGAGGATTGTAGGGCCGTGTAGCAGCGATGGAGATGATGGGCGTTTATGTTTTTGATTGTTTGTGGACACGAGAGGTCAATGTATCAGGGCGCAATTACTGGATTAGATTCAAGTTAGAGAAGATGGCTCATGTAGATGGGTAGTAAGGGCCTGAATGGCCGTCTTCTAAAAATCTCAGTTCCAAATGTGTGATCTTTGAGATGAAACTTTGGGTGTCGGATGTTTGTGGGTTTATCCAACCTTCTTCTTCTCCTTCTCATTCTTTCTCGACAACCCCCAGTTGTACTCGTCTTGGTCTACTATACTTACACTGTATTGCACATATATATGTTTTCACAATGGTCGCCATAGTGCCTACACGCTCTCTTTACAATCTCAGCGGTACTTGACAAAGGCTCAGTGAAACCCTTCACGCCTTCACAACCCTTCACACGCCATGCCTTATAAAACTACCCATTCGTACTCTTCCCCTGCCCTCTACACAGATCAATCCGAGGCAGTTAACCATGAGACTACGCACCAACCCGCACTCCACTCGCATCGGCAACGTAGACATCCACCAACTCTTCCAGGTCCTAGAACTCGACGCCGGCTATGCAGTAGACACATACCAACACCAACAACTCCACATGAACCTTCCCAACGGTACAGGTAACCGCGGAAGCGTCTCCTTCTCCCCTCCCTCACTCCATGCCACCGAATCGCAACTCGCCATCATAGTCCCATGCATGAACGAGGAGCAGCACATTATCGAAGGCGTACTACGCGGCATCCCACACGACTGCCTCATCATCCTCGTCTCCAACAGCGCACTTCCAAAGTACGAGGAAGAATGCGATTTACTCGAGCAATTATGCGACGACACGCAGCGCCAAGGCATTGCCATTCACCAGCAAAGCCAAGAGCTTGCCCGCGCCTTTTGCGCCGCCGGCATGCCCGAGGTGGTAAACCAGACGGGTGCATGCCAACAACACGTCCGCAACGGCAAAGGCGAGGCAATGATGATTGGTGTACTAATAGCCAAGCTTGCAGGTAAGCCATACATTGGTTTCGTCGACGCTGACAACCTTGTCCCCGGCTCCGTGCACGAATACTGCAAGGTGTTTGCCGCTGGCCTGCAGCTTTCGCTGCACCTGTCTGGCCAAGTAGCTTCCAGCACGGTTTCTCCCAGTTGTACACCAGTGACACCACAGGCTCACGCCATGGTGCGTATAAAGTGGAACTCCAAGCCCAAGGTTGTCGACAACGCGATTGTGTTTCCAAAGACGGGCCGGAGCTCGCGGGTGGTGAATGAGTGGATGAATCGGCTCTTGCGGGCGATTGACGACGGGGGCGAGACTGGGGGCCAGGATATCGTGCAGACTGCTAATGCAGGCGAGCATGCCATGGATGTTGAGCTGGCGCTGAAGCTCCGGTTCGCGACTGGATACGCGGTTGAGCCGTTTCAGTACATTGATATATTGGAGAGCTTTGGCCGCGTTGCTCTCGACGGGGCTGCTGACAAGGACGAGGCGATTGCGCAGTGCTCTTCTGATGATGATGATGATGAAGCAAAGGTACGTATCCTGCAGATTCAAACCTGCAATCCTCACTTTCACGATACGGAAAAGGGGAATGGGCATATAGAGCGCATGTGGGCTCAGGGTCTCGGCACCATTTATCACTCGCGTATGACGTCGCGGATGCTAAAGGACGAGCTGCGTAGGTATCTAGACGATAACCTGTCCACAGCCGTTAGAGACCATGGCATGTCGCCACAGCTTCGTGTGTACCCGTCTATGCGTGCAATCGATTTGGACGTCTTTCGGTATGGGATGAAGGGCCAAGCCAAGACGTTCAACTGTAGTTTGGAGTAAGGGAACGATGGTGGTGATGGTGTTGGTATTGTAGAGTAGTAGGACTCGAAGATGGCCACGTGGATAGAGAGTGACGGGGCTTTTGTTGATTTAGCCTCGTGTTCCTCGAGATTCAAAGATGATTTAGAGAACAGCGTGCGCGCGGTTTAGACACCTCCAAGCTGCTACTTGAGATTTGCTTTGGGCAACTTCGTGTTCAATACTCTCTCGCTTTAACAGGGTAATTGATGGCTATGCCAATTACAGATTTCGTTCGAAAATAGCTCATATGGTAAGTCAACCCCCCAACAACAAGTGATGATGAGAATGAATCCTTTTTTGAAAGACCATCCACTCAAATTGACTTATCCAGCATTCCATCCCTCATAAACAAGAGATATCCCATGAAATCCTAGCCAAGCTGACAGTGAAGGGTGTTTCATAATATTGCTTCGGTGTAAATCAACCAAACGACGTGCGTATCCGCACATCTTCTCGGGTCAACTCGCAGCGCGAATCTTTACACATGGAAGCATCAGTGATAAGCAATACAACCAATGAAAACCCATCTCAAGCCACACTAAACGCCTCTTCTTCACTCACTTTCTACTGCATTCCAGCAAGAAAGCCTTGTCTTGTACGCAAGTACCTAGACGCTTGATTGATAAAGTCCCCAGCCTTGTGAAAGCATACAAGATTGCCCTTGGCGTCCCTGACGGCTTCTCCAATCGACCAGTCATACGGCCGACCGGTATGTGAGTCCCTTGCCGGACACCTAAGACTCTGTATCGCCTTCTGCTCGATCTGGGGCACTGCTGAGATGTTAGCCAAAAAAAAATTATCTCCTGTTACTTTGATCTGGCCAGGAGGGGGTGCTTTACAAGTGGCCACATAGAGGAGGAATTCGTCTACCGCCGTGCGACTAGCTATTGTGTCACTGGAATGATCGGCTAGGAGTACCGAGGCAAGGTTCTCCATATGTTTGACCGTCTCCACTCGCACCCCTGCGCACAGCTCTGTTTGTTCGACGTGGAGCGCAGCTAGTGGGCTTCCCGTCGGGTGCATGAGGATGCCCTTGACATCTCTTGGCGTGAACATGTCTCTGCTCAGCGGGTTGCGGAAGACGCCGCCGTTCGCTCCGAGGGCTTGAACAAGCTCATCCATAGACCAAGCGTAGTTGTCCTCGGTTACGTAAAAGTCGGTCCTGGCTATGTCTTTTACCTGGTCTCCGAGCATGGTCTCGTCGTTGGTGTAGTTTCGTTCTAGACGCTCGTGCTCGACGTGCATAAAGGCAATTTCACACTGAACTTGCAACTCCTCGGGAAGTGCGTGCTTGACGCTGTTGGAGCGGGAGAAGAGGAGATCGCGCATGGTGTCGAGGCTTACGGATGATGTCACACCACAAGTGGCGCGTTTACGTTTGAACATATCCTCCAAGTCCTGAATGGCAATCTCGATTCCGTCTTTCGGGTGGTCTTGAATGTTGCGCGCTACTGAACTAGCACTTTGCATCGCGCTGTCAATGGCTGCCTTGTCCTCCTTCACAACGGCTTGGATCTTGGTCAACTTCTTTGGCTGATGCTCCCCATCCTTGCTTTTGGACTTTTGTGAGCGTAGTAGATGTGAAAGAATTCGCGTCGCCTTTGCTCGCACGTTTCTGTATACAGCCGCCAAACTCATCCTTGTATCTTCCACCGACTGCAGGCCCGAAATGGGCTTTGACAAAGTGTTCTGCTGGTCTTGACCACCCTGGAGGACCTGGCCGGCCAATGTTTTGTCACCTGGCGCAGGTCTTGACGTACTCATGAGAAACCTTAGGTAGGCATCAACATCTGGGTCTTTTGGAACTGAAGCCTTCAACTTCTTTGCCTCGTCCAAAGCTCCTTGTAGCCATACGTCTCCAACTAACATGTAGTGTTCGATCAGTAACTTCCTAGCGCCTATGCCTGGTGGATGCCGCGATATCTCCTCGTACAACTCTGCGATGTAAGTCATGTCAGGACCTACAGAATCCATGACGCCCGGCATGGCCGCTATAATGGTGAGCTCTCGGGTAGCTAATGTTAACACTGAATTTGGGCATGCGCAAATTGCCTGCTGTCCGAAGATCTTTGGCCTGGTTGTGAGTAGATGTTTGTTAATGATGTGCAAAATGGCGAGGTTCTACGAGCCACAAGGCTGAAGAACAGCAAGCTGCAGCCTTGTCGACGACAAATGCATATATACGGTGACCTATTCTAGCAAGGTTGCCTGCGGAAGCCTTAGCGCGACACTAATCATCACCTAATGATAGCCGCCCACAGTCCCCCCCCCCCTTTAGGCACACAAACGTGGGCCATTTCCAGGAGTTATATACTATGAAATATAATCTAAAACCTCGCTCCTCTACGAAGTTATCTACAGCTAGAAACCACTAAACTTGCACATGCTACCATGCTCGCGTGAAAAGGCCGGTGTAAAAAAAGAAAGAGGCCATTTACTAGTACAACAAATCCGCAAACTCACCTAGTACACCATCTTTGCCCCCATCAAAGAACTCATGCAAGCCATCCAGCCCCGCAAAGCTTTCTGCAACAGATAGTCCGCGTAATCTCTCCGCCTCTATGACGTCCCAGTTCCACTCCTCTGGCTGCACAGCCCTTGGTAGGGCCTCTCCACTGGTCCTGAGTTCTTCGGGCGCTGGACCCTGATACACCCAGCCCTCGGGTTTCAACGGCACCATGTCTGCATCTACCAGTGCCTGCTCGGGCGGGACGGTGATTCGTCCGCGCTTGATGACGTACTTTGCGATGCCGGTCGCATACACGGCGCCCTTCAACTTGTCTGCGTCGTACTCCTTGGCGCTCTTCTTGGACTTTTTCCACGGCTGCAATGTCCAGCTCTCGGGCTGTGCCACGCCAGGCTTGACAAGATGCGTGACCAGATAAAACCATTTTCTGTCCCAGCAGAGCAGCCTCGTCCACATTTCGAATTTCGTATAGGGCAAGATTTCTTTTTTGAATAGACAGCTGATTCCTCCCAGAGCTATAATGTGCTTCCCTCGTGTACCCTCTGTAGCGCCTACTGCTCCAGCAACAGCGTTCTTGCTAGCACCATATAGACGGCTGTTCTTCCGGATGCCGTTGCGTATCAGTGCTGTGAAGAGTTGGGTGCGCGAGATGTCCATGTCGCTAAAGTAAGTGCTGTTGGACTTGTGCATGTTGTAGTCTGTTTCGAGGAGAGTGGTACGTGTGGAAGATATCATGGGCTGAAAGAGGGCATGTGGTGGAATCGGAGTCGGTTGAATATAGAGCTGGAAGAAGAAGGCCCGACAGAAGCGTATCTGGTGGGTGTGGATTAGCTAGTTCCATATTGTAGGAAATGCGATTGTACGTACGTGCCAGACAAAAGGCAGGTTTTTGAGATTTGCCAATGCGAGAAGTATGGCGGCCATTCGCCATAGCCCGCCGGGAGCGTTGTAACCCGTCCACTTCGCCAGCGTAGCTATCAAGGTACTTCTCATAGTGGGTTGCAACGCAAGTGCTGCCACAGACGCGCCTGCGACGACGACGCTAGCTACCTGTGTCATCGTAACCATGCCAGGGACGTCGTTTCAGACAAGTGACAGCAAAGGGGACACGTCAAATTATCAAGTGCGAAGCATGTCAGCAAAGGGTTGATATTTTGTGGCTGTTCAGATGCCATGTTCCTGACCTTTAGCCGAGGCTCGGAACTAATAGGTTCCGACATGCTAGATGCATGTGAAGGGGAACTACGTGAGCCAATCAACCCAGATAAGCGGAGCTTACCCGACCGCAGGATTACTGAGGCAGACTATATTTATACCGGAATACAGTCATTAGTAATACGCTAACCTGAAAGTTATCCAAGCAATAGTCTGCCTTGACGATCCCACGGTCAGATGAGGTGCGGACACAACCCGAATTGCACTGGGAGTCGATGATTCACCGGCGTCTAAACTGATCAACATTTGACTCACAGTCGGTAGCCTTGTAGTAAGTCAACACGGATGGTGTTACATGAGGAACTGGGTATAATTTCATCCAAGGCCAATGGCCAACAGGTTCACTTCTTTTTGCCCTTTGTCTTGTCCACAACCTCGACCCAGTTCCTACTCACGCCTCGCTTCTCCAGTGCCTTGATGATGGCGTCTTTTTGGGGGCCCTGTACCATGACCTCCATTACAGGTGCCTTTGGACTTGATCCTTGCAGCTTATCGACGCTTGTACTCCCAGCGCACGTTTTTCTCAGCTCGTCAGCAAGTGGCTGCGGTGCAATGTAATAAGGCTCGAGGCCATGGACCTTGGACACCGTCTTATTGCCGCTGCGTGTCTCGAGGGTGATTTGGATCTTTGGAGGTGCGCCAGCTTTTGGCTTCGTATCGCCGATGTCGGCATCATTGCGAAGGATGGCGTGGAAAGGAGAAGCAGCAGCGACCATTCGCTCGGCTAGAGCCTCTCTAGGCATTGTGCCCGATGACAGCGCCGCATTGTCGGCTGCTGATGAGCCCAGCAACGCGTCTGCGAGCTGGGGGTTAATCCGGATGAGACGCTTGTTCTTCGGGTCGATTAGATTCTCTGCTTCTGCATATGCAATGAGGAACTGCTTCAGCTCGGCAGAGGTGTAAAGACCGCGAGGATCTGCTTTGGAGGTAGTCAAGATGGGAGCCAGTTTCTCCTTGGGCCGTAGTACTGAGACCAGCTTGAGCTTTTGGCCCACTGAAGATTCGGCAGATAGAGGCGCAGCTGGCTTGCCATTTGTACCTGAAGCCGTCGGCGCATCCTTCTTTGGCAGTCGGTATGGGACGAATGATTGAATTTGTGGGTCCTTGAAGTCAATGTCCTGTATGACGACTTCATTGCCATCGCGGTCTTTGGACTTGAGAATCTTTTGCTTATCCAGGTGCTTGACAAACTTGCGGAGATTCTTCCAGCTTGTCTTTTTGATTTGTAGCGACGCGGTTCGAGCGGGGGTGTAGGTGGGCAGGAAGGGTTGGACGAGCTGGGACATGACGTGTGACTGCGAGAGTGGGAAGTCGAGGCCGTAACTAGGGTGGCCTTTGTTGTGATCCATGTGGTAGCGCACGCCATACAAAAAGGCATTCTTGAAAGCGTCGTCAATCTCTGGCCAAGGTTAGCCGCGGGCATGGATGAATGGAGTGATGGAGAGTAGTACCCTTGGTGTTTAGCTCCTTGTCTTCGAGGACATCAATAAAGTCGTTGTTGGACGGAGCTTCCTCACCCTCGACACCCTGCGCTTCCTCAGCCTGCGACCTCTGGGTAGGCTGTGAACTCAAAGCGACACCACCCTCGTCATCGTCATCGTCATCGTCGTCGAGGTCTACGGCTGCAGTGCGGTCCGCGAGACTCGGCTCTTCGTCCTTGTTGTCGTCCCAGCCCTCAAGAACATCAGGAGGTTGTCTGCCCGCCTTTCCCGTTGAACTCCAGGACCAAATCTCGTCGCCTGCCCAGTGGAAGGTCGAGACAGCATGTCCCTTGGTGCCCTGTACTTGGCCCAGCGCACTGACGTCGATGGCGCACTCTCCCACCGCCATGGGGACCGTCGGCGCCTCGAGGCTTGCAATGGCGACGATTGCGCCCTTTGTGGCTTTGCTGGGAAAAGGCGGACCCCGCTGAAGGCCAGGCGTCATCAGATCAGCACCACCTTGCAACTTCTCGACCACGACGAGTGGCGTGTAAAGCAGCGGCACTATGCGGGGATTGTGCCATAGGGTGTAGACGGTGGGGTACATGCTATCGCCGGCCTTGACCCAGAGCACTCGCTGCTCGCCGGCGGTGCCCTCGTGGCTGCCTACGTATATGGTGCCCGAGACCTGCTTGAGGTCTGGGCCGGCCGTGGTGGTGAAGCGTGCCGACATTGCATTCTCGGGCAGGATGGACCTGCGCAAGGCCGTGAGGCCGGCTGGAGCAGCCTTGTCGTCAGGCTTTGGGGTGTCGTCATGACTGGGTATCTCGATGCCAAAGTCTGCGATGATCTGGTCGGCTGTCCTGCGCCGGTCGCTGGACTTGAGCGGGGAGAGGGGCTTGATCTAACTCTGGGTATCAGGGAGGGGCGCGCTTGAGATTTGTGAGTGCGTTTCCTACATTCGGCTTCTTCTTGAACATGATGGCCGGGTTCTTGCTCGCAGGCCAGCTGTGGGGGAGTTGATGGCGAGCTCAGGCTGTGCGCAAACAGTCGTTCGTTCGTGATGCGCGCGTCATGCACATCGGACGCGGGCCCCTCTCTTCAATTGCTTCGGCGGGGCAACCGTGAAAGCGCCTTGTGACTAGCGCGTTTCCCCATGTTCACCAATTCATGGCCAGTGTCGACAGGACGCAAGTCGTGGCTCGTAAGACGTGCACCCAAGCTGGGGAACCCAGGCCTGCAACCGTCGACAACGACCCAGCTACCCGGTTGCCTCGACGGCCTTTCCCGTATCCTTTTGGCCGTGGGCGGCCATCCAGCACTAGACGAGTCCGGCGCTCGTTGGACCGTCGGCACGTGGTGGCCACATGCCTACATCACGTGTCGAAACGGCATGCCCACTCGGCTTGGCCATTCTTGCGCGCGATTCGTGATTCATCTCTCCTAGGCTCGCCCCAATGCAGCAAGATGAAGCATAGATGATTAGGAGAAGACGGCCCTAGGTCACTTTCAAGGTTTGGCCATGGGGAAAAACTTGCCATGTAAAGGGACATGCCCATCCCGCCCGTTGGTGCTAATGCCATCCATGTCACGTCACACCTACAACATCCAACTCCCCCTCCATCCATACTCGTCCCACCATTTCCATCGCTCGCGGCCAAGATGCACTCGTCTGTGAGGCAGCCCGACTTGCGTGGGAGACGACCGAGTTGTGGCCATGGGGTTTGACCGATGACCATGATCCCCAGATTCCAGCAAATTGGCCAGGCCGCCGCAGCGGTCCTGATACCCATGTCGCCAATCCGCAGTGACATGTGGCTGCATCAAACGTAGACCACTTCTGGCAAACGTCTCCTGCGCTTCATTCCCAGCCATGCAGGCACCGCTCGTGTGCCCGTGTCACGATACACGTCTGAGTCGCGCCCGCCACCACAACGGGCTGCAGTCGACAATCGTGCGCACCACATGTCCATTATACAAACACCACGCACTTGGCTGCGTCGACGTAGAAAACACACCATGTCGGCCCGACTGACGCCTCAAGGCCTCGAACCTGCGTCAACAAACGGCTGACCAAACGTCCCCATCTTCAACCACCACCAACATTCCTAGCCGCGTTGTGCCGGCCGAGGACTGGGCGCCACCGTCATGATTCACACACACACACACACACACACACACACACACTACGCCATTCTTAGCCAAAGCACCAGTGCGCACCAACTCGGCCCCGGTACCTCCAGGGTACGCATCGTTCAAGGCGAGATGCGGAGAACGGGCGCGCCACGAATACGCCCAACCGCGCCCGTTTGCTCTTGTGCTTATTTTCTATTCTTCCCTTTCCTTTCTCCTTCTCAACAGCCCTCCTTCCCACCGCTGCCGCCGCCGCCGCTCCCACTTGTGCCTGCCATGGTAAAAGTGTTGAGCTCGATATTGATCCTTTTCGCCTGGTGACATCACATCACGCTTCCTCGGCAACCCGCCCCGACTTTGCGGGAACATCGAAAATTCTGCGACCGCCATGAGTCCCATCCCAGACATGAAGTGGGAGGAGCACGAAGTGGTACCAAAGCCGACTGACCCGGAGGAGCTCATTCTGGAAGCATGGGCTCAAGGCTATCTGGTCGGCGCTCTCGTCATCATGAGCTTCATCACGCTGGCAAACATGAGGCGAGGCGTGCTCTTGCACAAGGTTAGTTCCAAAACTCACACACGCAATGGCCATTTGCTGACTTTTTTTCCTCTTCCCCAGTTGATTTTACTCGAAGTAAGCCCACTTTTGCCCCGTCCACTAATCCCCATGCTGACCCTTGCCAGCTCATCCTCGGTCTATGGCAAAGCTTCTGGTTGTTCTTCCCAAACCCCGTGCATGCCTGGTGGCTGTCTGTTGCCGCCATCTTCCTAAACGCTTCATGGTCCCTGCACAACATCATCGCCTGGATGAAGATTAAGCCGTTTTTTTCCAAGCCACTCAGTTACGTTTTCATCGGTACCGTCATCTTGGCGCAACCCTACTGGATCCTGGAGATCTACGCCAATTTTGCCTACTTTCACGGAGTCAACCAACTGTTCCTGGACACGCGACCGTATGAGGCTCTTTGCCGTGATCCTTGGTGGATCTTCACCACCGTTTACCTGTTCTGGGTCATCAAGTCCCAATACGAATTGAGCATCAAGGAGATTATACGAATATCACCACGCTTCGGCATCATGCTCTTGTCCATGGTGCTCAGCATCATCTTCATAATCCTCGACATTTTATGCGTAACAAAAGCCATCCGTCTACCGGGCCCCACAGGCATCAATCCCTTCTGGAAATTTGCCTTTGTCTTCAAGTGCCTTACCGACTCAGTCGTGCTTGACGACTTCAAGGTAGCATTGGACCGCTTGCGGGCTTTCAGAATCAGCCGACTAGGCAGTTTCTCCGGAGACATGAGCGACAGCCGCAGTCGCAACGATAACAACCTCGTCGCCACATGGGAAGACATGGAGAGGGAGGCCAACGCGCTCCAAAACGTACGCAGCCCGGATGGCGACTACATACACTCGAGCAATTTCCCTCTCAAGCCGAAACGCGCACGCAAGGCTCACAAAGACTCGGTCATATCCCCAGACCAATATTACGTCCGTGACTCTAATGCCGGATTGGAACCGGAGGACATCGTCCCTAGCGCGTTGGAGGACCGACCGATAGGGGAGACGAATGACGCACAATCCGTGCAGAAGAAGCAACACCTCTTCATTGATGACATGTTCAACCACAAAAAAAGGGACATGGTAGCCGAGAACGACTACGCCGAGGCCATGAGGGAGATGCAACGCGAAAGTCTATCCACACCCGAAACTAGCGATTCTCCTCGCCGATCTGTACCACCCGGCTGACAAAACATACGATGAATCACAAAGCGAAAACCCTCCCGACTCCACAATACCCGCGGATAGATGGCGTTCAAATGAGCGCACAACCTCTCCATTTACCTAGACATATTCTGGCCGAACTGCGACCGACAAGTCGCGTGCACATGCCCGCCCCAGATAGAGTGGAGTGTGTACAGGGCTGAAGTCGCGGCAGCATGATCGGCAAAGTCGGCTCCATGATGTTCCCTCGTTACAAATGCAAGGGTCCCATGAGTTCGATTTTGCTTCGACAAACAATCGAAATCAGCCTAATTTCCCCCCGAAATACCACCCGATTGGAACAGAAAAAGTCTCCGAGATCGGCGGAGGGGAAGTTACTTTTCATTTTGGCTACGACCCCACGACCATTGGCGAAGGGTGTGTGTGTGTTGGTAGGGACGTAGCCCTTTTTGGTTGTTTTACTGACCAAGGGCTGGGTGTGTATGTACATGTATATACCCCCATTCACCTCTTCATAGATGGGCTGAAGTTTGGGCTGCAAATGTGCATGTAGTCGATCCATGCAGTAGATGGACAATGTTGTGATTTTGTAGTGCCATCTACAAGGGTATCATCAGTCCAAACAGGAAGTTTGTTTTCCTTTGGATTTGTGATACCTCTCTACACAGCACTAACAAAATCTTAACATTTGTTACAACTTTGACTAGATTAACCTTTATTGCCCTCTTTGCATGGTAATATATTTATATCATGTTTTGTGCACCGTGGTGTTGCCGTATTTTGGCATCAGCATCGTGTTTATTGGTATATTGTCTGTCGCTTGCTTGTGATTGTTTCGAGATTTTAATCGCCCTCCAAACACAATCTATGCTGTCACACTTATGCAAAGGAATTACTCCCCCCCCCCCTTCTCTCAAATGTCATATATTCATCGTCATTCAACCAACCAACCCCAGGGTATATATAGTACGTGTCCTTGATTAAACAAGGTGAAAAGGAATATATATGAAAAAAAATTGCCATAGTGCATCATGCATCCACAAAGACTGTATTGAATGAAAAAAAAACACCCAAGCGCACTGCCCAAAGGTCCCTAGTACCGAAACCAAAAAAAAGCTATCTTGCAGAAACTCCTTATCCAGCAGACACCATGCAAACGATCAATGAAAAAAAAGAAGCCCACATTCCATATCCTATTGAGAGACCTATCCTCGCCTCAACTGTTGCCTCGAGACTCGTGCAGGAAGCGTTCGCAAAAGTCAAACATGCTCTCCCTTTCGTCCTTTGAGAATTCGTCGACGCACTGTTCTGGTGTGATGACCGTGGCAATGGTCTGGATTTCTTCCATCCATCGATGCACGTACGGCGCCGACGGCTCAGTGTGGACGACGGCGAAATGGCGATAGTCTCGACGCAAGTCGACCTGTAGTCCGGCGTAATAGCGAATCATGTTGAGATTGGCTGCTTCGCGACTGCGTGCAAGTGCCCCGAAGTAGTTGACTGGTTGGCACTCGGCCACTTCGCGACGCTCAGAGAGAATGGGGAACTTGTCGGGAACAAGGCTCAGTGGAGTAACTGGGTCATCTTGCTCAATGTAACCAGTCTCGGCCAGAAGAGTATATAGTTGGGCGCGACTAGAATCTGCTTAGTATGTGTTCCTATCTGAATGTGAACTCGTTGGACAAACCTCTGCATGTCAGCATCGCCGGCTTCGAGCTCTTTCTCGTGATCTTCGCAGTACTTCAAGAGATGTGCCATCAACTCTGGACGAACACATAGACGCCAGAGTAGGTCAGCATCATCAGCTTCGTTGCCGACAGATTTCTGGTCCCTCAGTCGGGCGACTTTGGCACAGAAAAGCTGGATGAGCTTCAGAGCAAGCTGTGGCTTCTTCTCAAACACCTCTTCTGTAATGTAGATGAGCCCGCCAACCGGGAACACCTCGATACAGTCATTTCGGACCACCGGGGGCTTATCTGATCGAGCCGAATCACATTCCAAACCTTCTTGCAGACCGACCGACCACAGACGAACCTCCTTAAGAAGGACCGCGCCAAACCCCGGGAGTTCCGTATAGTAAACAAAATCTGGGTGTGCCTAGCAACATTAGTGTCGAATTCACCAGCCTCAGAAAAGCAAACATACAATAATAATCCCAGAGCCCCCTTTCTTGATCTGTTGTTGAAAGTCCTCCCAGGCACCTTCATAGTGTGCACTGCCTATCTGGACGTGGTGCATCATGAGCCACCGTGTGATGAGAGCTAGCTCTTCCGCGTGTTGCTCCGGGTGATAGATTAGGAATGCTCTCCGTTCTACAAAAGGATTTGCACCGTCGCTTCGAGCGAACATGTCCTTGAAGTTGAGCTTGACAACCGAACCTATTTCCGCTTCCAACGATGGACATGATATTTTGGGCGGAGGAGCCTCGAAAGGTGGAGGTGGAGGTGGCGGTGGCGGTAGCAGTGGGAATGGGAATGACGGCTGTGGCTGCAGTTCACCGGTTACATGGTGAAAAGGTTGTATTGTCTCAGTTCTATCAACAGGGACAGTATGGGTATTGGTTGTTAGTACGGCCGAATCGCCGCTGTTAGAGTTCAAGTCCATCGAAACAGAGTCTCCCCCTGTAGAGCCATCATGGTCATCTTGGGTACCATCTTCTCGAGCATGCATGGTGTTTCCCCTGGTACCCCCTTTGGCTGCCACCACACCAGTGTGATAGTGTCGAAAAGTGCAGTCTTGTGCCGATTTTTCACATGTAGCATTCGCCCAATACCAGCAGGTCAGACCTGAAGCAGGGGCACGGTTAGCAGTAGACTTTGCTATAGGCAATGCACTAGAATCAATCGCAACAGGGGGATCATTAGGAGATTTATGGTTCTGTATGTATCCCGTATTCCTGTGAGCGTAGATGCATTCATCGTCTGACTTGAAGCAGCCTTTTGGACCGCTCAGCCACCAGACACATGTGAGTGGCTGCCTTCGGTATTTGGGCGGAACCATTTCAGTGCCATCATGCACAGGAAGACCACGGCCATCCGGATCCTTGTGTCGATGGAGAAAGGCACAAGCTTGTGCGGTGTTTGGGCAGTTGCGACTCAGCCTCCATGCATTACACACCATCGGAATCTTTTCGGCCTCCCATGGAGCTAAAGGCAAGTTTAGATGAGTTGTCCCCGGCCCTCGATCATCATCATTACCAGAATCATCCGCTTCACGACGACGTGTAGGCTCTCGACGACCATATAGGTCACTACTTGACCTTCGGGCTGTCGCCTTGACTGTAGCTGATGGGTCATTGACGATCTCGAGAGCTGAAATATCAGGCGTGCCTTCTGCGCGAGACCTCTTTGCTGCTACTGCTCGGTAATGCAGCGTAGAAAATGGCTTGTCACCCTTTTTCCATTGAGAGCGGGATTGTGTCTTTGGCTCGTTGACAAATTTGAGACTAGAGCGTGCTGCTGTGCCGGAGGATGGTGTTGCATGTGTAGTGCTGTCAGTGGAAGCGCCTGAGCTTTCGCTAGCATTGCTTCCTCGTCGCTGTGCTGCAGCTGAGGATGGCGCCGCTTGCTTGCTTGTGGAGCCTCTCGGAGGGGACTTTTCTGGGTCCTTGAAGGTCACTTTCTTGGGCTGTTTCGATTTGGGGACTGGCTTGCGACTGGGAACCTCTGCAGCATCATTTCGTGGGGTCTGGGATGCTCGAGCTGCCCTCCTGGTGAGTCTGCGCTCAGTCGTCGACGCTTTTTCGGTGGATTTTAATTTTGATTTCTTCGATTTCTTCGATTTCTGACCGATTTCAGCCATCAAGGAGTCGTCAGTTAGATCGCTTTCCGAAAGCGAAGACTCGGACTGTACTATAGGAGGCCTACGCGGTTTACGAGTCTGCCTGGTTGGTGCTTCGCCATCTGGGCTGTCAATGAATAGACTATTGACCTGGCTGGAGTCTGCAGCTTCCCTGTCTTCGAGAGCACGTTGCAGTGATGTCTTTTGTTGTTGGCTAGCTCGCGTCCTCGGTCGAGGGGAGATAGAGTTTTCATCTTCACTATCTTCGCGTATGATAGGTCTTGCACGAGCTTTCAACGAAGCAACCTTTTCTCGTTTCTTTGCGCGTTTCTTCTTCCTGTCTAAGCGCGCCTCGTAAGCTTTGTAGAGTGCCTCGGCATACTTTAATTCGTTTTGCTCCATGTATCTTCGCAGGGCGTCTGGGGTCATGGACGCTTTGAATTTATCCCATAAGACGAGCGCTATGTGTTTGTGACCACCTGCGAAGTGAGAGAGTGGCTCCCAGCAGCATTCATGCATTCCGTAGCCTTCCCACTTGACAAGCCATCTCTTACCGGGCCCGTACTTGTCGCTGTAGTCCTTGACGTCCTTTTCTGACAGGATCTTGTCGATGGCATATTCCTCGCCATCTGACGAGCCGGCAATGACGGTCGACGTGATTGATATCTCATCGGTATCCCACTCTTTGTCAATGTCGAGCGACATGGCTACCGTCAGAGACAAGTGGACATGCAAGAAGCTGATTGGCCGAGAGAGCAGGCTGTGAGTGAGAAGTTCAGTGGCAAGACGTCGGTCTGCGAAGACAGCGACAGCGACAGCAACGGCGCTAGTTGAATGCAGGCACAAGTGCACTGGAGTGTGGAGTTGTCGGCACAGATTCCGCAAAAGGTCTAATGTGTAATCACAAAGGGGAGTGTGATGCAGCTGAGCCCTGAGATGGTTGCGGAGACTAGCGCCTCGCTTACCTAAGAAGGCATGGGCTCAGTGCTCGGGGGGTGTCAGTGTGTGGTGCTTTGACGGTGGAGCAGCAACTCCTCGAAGGCAGCCCAGAGATACAGCACCTGCCCACCTTCACCACGCCCGATTCCTGCGCTTCTGCCCACCCTGAACCTGTGTGCAGCCATTCCCCCGCCCAGCCTCTAGTCTGCAGAATAACTGTGCCCATTCCAAGGCCCCGCCTAGCCCAGCAGCCCGCCCTCTTCCCCGCCCACGGCAACCATGGCCAACGACGAATATGACGTGAGTGAGCGCCGTGCGACGGCCTGCGTATACCTGACTGTGGCCTGTGGCCTGTACTGACGATGCTGCCTCCAGTTCCTTTTCAAGGGTACTTGCTCTTCTGGCGCCTTTGCCCGCCTCGCCTCCCCTCGCCCCGTTTCGTCACCCGCTAACCCCCGCAGTGGTGCTCATCGGAGACTCAGGCGTCGGTAAATCCAACCTCTTGAGCCGTTTCACGCGCAACGAGTTCAATCTCGACTCAAAGTCGACCATCGGCGTCGAGTTCGCGACCCGCTCGATTCAAGTTGATGCCAAGACCATCAAGGCCCAGATCTGGGATACGGCCGGCCAGGAGCGATACCGCGCCATCACGTCTGCATACTACCGCGGCGCAGTCGGCGCCCTGCTTGTCTACGACATCAGCAAGCACCAGACGTACGAGAACGTGACGAGGTGGCTGAAGGAGCTGCGCGACCATGCCGACTCCAACATTGTCATTATGCTTGTCGGTAACAAGAGCGATTTGAGGCATCTACGCGCAGTGCCGACCGAAGAGGCCAAGCAGTTTGCGAGTGCGTTATTCTCCCACGCCTACGCCAATCGCGCATAGGTCGTGGCTGCAACACGTATGAATTCTGCTGACTTTACCTACAGGCGAGAACAACCTGTCCTTCATCGAAACGTCTGCCTTGGACGCTAG
Organism: Drechslera avenae; assembly: GCA_034640345.1. NCBI lineage: Eukaryota > Fungi > Ascomycota > Dothideomycetes > Pleosporales > Pleosporaceae > Drechslera > Drechslera avenae. The sequence goes on from JAXRVH010000022.1 coordinate 170,984, forward strand.
CAACGTCGAGCTCGCCTTCCAGAACATTCTCACAGGTATGTCTCACACCACCAAGTAGAAGCCGCAGTGGTTGGCGCATAACTCACCAACCCGTGGCACTGAGAACACGAGCACTTGCGCTCACACCGCCATTACCCCCTCATCGCCTTCTCATCTTATCCTTTCCCTTCCCTTTCCCTCCAATACTTTTCATGTTGATGGTTGCTAACACATGTTGCAGAAATCTACCGCATCGTCTCAAGCAAAGCCCTCGATCAAGGCGAAAGCGGCGGCCCCGTCCTAGGCAACGACCGCAAAGTACTCGAGATCAGCAAGTCGGCCGATGCAGAGCAGAAGAAGGGATGCTGCTAGACGAACAACCACTCCATCAGCACCGGAGTCTTCTTACACGGGAGCTGTTTGGTGCCGGGTGCTTTTGCATTACGCATGCTTTGGCGGGGGCGAAGAGGAAAGGTCCGATAGGGAGGAGTGGGACTACGATACAATGTGCTACACGAGTCACGCAAATGCCCAACTGGCGTCCAGGAAGTCGCTCACTTTTACGTCTGCTTTGTGTCTCTGTCTGCTTCTGTTCGGCTAAAGGTGTCGGGGTCTCTGCTTGGTTTTGCACGTTGCGACGGGTAGGTCTTATCTGGTTCGGACTGGTGGCGGTAATGCGATAGCTGCTGTAGGTAAGGTCTGATGCAATGATAGGTTATGTTGAGTCATGTAGATGATGCGCAGTCGTGAATGCGTCGCTTGTCACCATGCAGTGAGTTGGTACGGTCATTCGAATACAAACAAGTGGCATTGCAACTGCCTTATGAAACACCTATGCCTCTTCTGCCATTGATGTCATTAGGACGCCATGTATCCTCGGCCTTTGTTCCAGGAGGCAGATACTGCGAGCCTTGCTGCTCAGACGTCCGTCTATATCCCAATCCTCCCATGCTGTCGTCTCTCCTTTCCTCTCTCGACTCTGATAGGGACGCCATCGGATAGGCTCCGGTACCTGACATGGTGGATGGGCTAGCCGAGAAGACTGGCCTTGACTTGATGTCAGTCGACAAGGGAAGGAGCGGTGTACCATGGTCCTTTGACTGCAGCGCCTTTGCACGCTTATCGGCCTTTGCCGCATCATGCGTACGATCGTAGAGGTACAGGCCGAGGAAGGTGAGTACGAAGCCAAAAGCCTGGATTTTGGTCATTGGCTTCCCAAACCAGACAACGGCAAAGACAATGACAAACACGCGCTTGATCAGGCTAGCAACAGAATACGTCACGGGCGAGACCATGGACAGCAAGACAAAGGCTACAATGTTTTGGCCAAAGTGAAATGTGCCGTTGAACAGAAACTCGAGCGTCAGCCGTCCGTGGTCGAGGGCTTCGGGATGGTCTGACAACTCAATCGAAGCATCATGCAAGAAATCGAAAATGAGGCTGAAGCCTTCGGTCCACAGCCAGAGTGGGAGCGTGAAGAGGAATGCCAGACCGGACGAGTAGCAGAGCAGGTTCAATTTGTCGGGCTTTGTGAATTTGTTCGGTGGGACGCCATCCTTCTCGGCAGCCGCGGCGTCATTGAAGATTTGCTTCGAGACAATGTTCTGTACCACGAAGAGAATGGTGCTGGCGAATGCGGAGAGGAGGCCGACGAAGTTTGCGTTGAGGTCGGCCGAGCATGCCAAGATGACGCCCAGCGTGAGTGGGATCAGGGAGAGGTATGTCGGGAGCGAATACCGGATCCCAAAGTAGGTGCCGTACGCAACGACGGTCAGAAGCGGCGAGAGTCCCTTGATTGTGTGCACGAGTGAGACTGGTATCCTCGACGTCGCATCCGCACTGAGAATATGTCCTCCAATCTGAAAGCAGGTGAGCGGCAGCGTAGCCATGATCAGCTCCTTGGACGGCGAGCGGATCCCGTACTTTAGGAAGGGCATCGTCTGCTTCAGCCGTGGGTATTTTCTCGCAAACATGGCGAGGACCAGACACCAGCCGGATACAAATGCAAACTGGACAGTCGTCAGGGTGATGGGCTTGGGCAGCGCGGTGAGGATGGCCTTGGAGGACATGTTGGTGAAGATGGACGTCATGTACCACACGCCGCAAAGCAACTGTGCCGGTTAGCACCTGAAATCGCCCGCCCATATTCTGCCACATACAATGAGCTTGGGGGACAGCGGCGCCTTGAGCGCATCTGCAAGTTCATGCGCATTCTGGCTGACGCTACCCTTGCGCGTCCTAATCGTCTTCAGTGCCTCACTCAGGCTCTTCTGTCTTCCGTGTCTTGTTGAAGGGCCCGGCGAGCCGTTCATGGCCACGAATCGCGACTCTTTCCGTGGCTGCCACCGGTCTGCTGGCATGGAACTGCCGTTGGTGTGCATTGCGGGACTGGGGCTGGCGGAGCGCGACGAGCTCAGCCCATATCTGCCATCTTCCTCGGGCGTCGGCATCAAGTCAGGCTGGAAGGCGGGAAACCGAAAGGTCGCATTGGGGCTCGGGTCGCGCGCCAGAGTGGGCATCATGGCGGTTGCAGTCTACGAGTCGTTGGGAGTGTTTTTTTCGTGCACTCGTTCGTTACGCCATGGGTAACTACGAACGGGCCTTTGGTTACGGGCGACTTGGCTATGTGGGCCCTGAAAAGCCGTCGAGGGTGTCGCGCGGTAGCGAGCTGCGATTGAGGGGTACCGAGAATCTTCGCGAATGCACTTTTCCCAGGAAACCGTGGTGTTCAAGATATCGACACGCGTCCGGGGAGGAGGGGGCGGTTTGCATCTGATTGCTAGTCGAGCGACAGGGATAGCCAGCCTCCATGCATCATAAGCTATTAGCCAAGCCCCGGGTGGACGAAGCTTGCACTGGCTACATTTAGCACCACCACACCTCGCTCTCCGATCAAGTTCATTGCGGCCAATCCGCTATGTTTATTGGATTGAGCTGGTCGTCGCCTTCACACTTGATTTGCTTCGTTCTGTTCCTGCAACAGTCGTGTCGTGCCATGGCCCTGTTTTCTTTCAGCGATACATGGCAAGTCCTCGGGCCATTTCAGATAGGAACAAGAGGTACGTCACTGGGTTGACGAGCTCGGAAAGACGCAGAGCATGCCAACATTTCCTTAGAGGCAACGTGGGGCGCAGATCCACTCGAGTACCATGGCGGCTTCAGAAACCTCAAGTATGATCCCGAAGCGACCTTCCGAAGCGCATTGCCCACCAATGGAACGGCATCTTGGAACACCACTAGTGCAGTGCAGACCCAAAGCAGTGCTACTGCAGCCAACGCCTCCTTGAGTGTTGCCTATTCCAATGTCGACTGGGACTTTCTGAAGCTCATCTACGGATGGGCCGCAGTTCAGTACCAGGCATGGGCTCGCGGCGAGTTTGTCGTTCGGGGCAACGAAACACAGCATGTTATCTTGCATACCGATGCTGTTCTAGAGTACTGGGTTGATGATCAACACTACTTTGGGGGAGACTACTACAGCTTCCGCAAAGCCCCTCCTGTTCTGCACCTCAAACCTGGTTCTCATACCATTAACCTCCGCCTTGCCCGCGATGTAAGAGCTTTTGGTGGCATACAGGACCCTAGCATTGATGTCGTGGTCAATGTACAGCAAGCGAGTGGTACTCTGGAACTTGCGAAGCCTGGCGTTCTGTTGTCTGATGTTGTACTTGGCAAGCTTGCCTCACCTATTGGATCATTGTATTTGAGGAACAGTGGCGTAGAAGATGTTGAGGTTCTTCGCATTGCACCGACAGGCGTGAGCTCTCCAATCTTTTTTGGGGGCATGGATTCAAATGCTCAAACATTTGCTAGTAGTGCTACTGACGACGTTGATCAGGACAGCTTGTCGCCCCCAGATGGCCACTACAGCCCGGGTATCACCATTGTTGCTGGCCAAACAAGGCCTATAGCCTTCAACATAACCATGTCTACAGAAAACGCTTCTTCTGTGGAATACACTGTCACGTACAAGGCCATCAACGGTGTTAGCCATTCGACTCTCCAAGTATCTCAGAATTTGACTCATGTCAACATTCACGACCCCCATAAGATCACCTTTCTTCACCCGGGCGGTATGGTCTCGTACGCAATGCTTCGACCTCCTCCCCAGAATGCAACTTGTTTAGCAAAGAGTAAAAAATTGCCGGTCCTACTGCAACTTCACGGGGCAGGCCTAGAGGCTGACAACCCAATGGTTCCTGGAGCCCTGAAACCTGTCTCCGATCTCTGCGCGTGGGTGCTGTTTCCTACAGGCGTGACACCCTGGTCCGGCGATGACTGGCATAACTGGGGGTTCGCCGATGTAGAGGCTGCAATACAGGCAATCCCGGAGTGGATTGAGCATGTTGGTTGGAATGGTCCTGGCATCGACACAGCCCGGTGGATAGTTTCGGGGCACTCGAATGGTGGGCAAGGTACTTGGTTCGCCCTGACTCACCGCCCTGATCACGTACTCGCTGCAGCCCCAGTGTCCGGTTATAGCAGTATTCAGAACTATGTGCCATACCAACTGTGGCAGCCTGCAGACCCCAAGCGCACAGCAGTCGTCAGTGCAGCTCTCAATAGCTTCCGTCATGAGATGCTCATGCCAAACGCACATGGAATTCCCATTCAACAGCAACATGGTGAGGTCGACGACAACGTGCCGGCATATCATTCTCGTCTGCTTGCAGAACAGCTCTACCGCAACCATGCCGATTCGAGCTACAACGAAGTTGCTGGCAAGAGCCATTGGTGGGACACCGTTATGACAACATCAGAGCTCGTAGATTTCTACTACAGGCAAGCGGCCAATGAAGACGCATTGCCACGGAAGTTGGATCGTTTCCTCATCGTCGTCGGCGACCCCGGTGATATGGGCAGCAAGAACGGTATCAAAGTCAAACATCTAGAAGATCCGGGATACTACGGCAAGTTGGATGTAAGAGGACACACTATCAAGACTTCTAATGTGCAAGGTCTCGAATTTGACCTAACTATATGGAGGCAGTCGGTGACGATTGACGGGCAAGAATTGAAGCTCGCAACAGATGCAGCTTCCGCAAGGTCTCTAGTCAGTGCTTACAAGGCGGCCAGCGGTTGGGAAATCGATTCATCCACAACATCAGTTCAGCCCCAGAGGAACGGTATGCAGTTGGGGACCATGAGTGCCATTCTTCGAACTCAGGGTCATTTTATCATTCGGCATCCAGGCTCAGACACATCCCACATTGCTCTGCAGGTTTCTCGCAACCTACACCAGTACTTTCAAGCAGACACTAGTATCATTTCCTCTCCATCGTATCTTGTCCCATCAGACGTAACCGGCAATATTGTTACTCTAGCCATTGGCTCCGTTCCTGAGGGGGTCTATCCGAACTTCTCCATCCGTGTGGGTGAGTCTGGTCTGGTCATTTCCGACCATCGGGACCGAGAGCATCAGTATGGGCATGAAGCCAGAGCTGCGGCCTTCCTACGTCCTCTGCAAGGGGAGCGACTCGAACTCGTTCTGTGGGGTGCCGATGAGGAGGGATTGCGTCAGGCTTCTCGCATGGTGCCGATTTTGACGGGCGTAGGACAGCCCGACTTTGTTGTATTTGGAGAGGACGCAAAGTGGAAAGGTATAGAAGGAGCGCTCGCGATGGGTTTCTTCGACTCTGGTTGGAAGGTCACGCCATCGAGCGTCATCGCGAGCGGATAAGGAAGTAGTCGTTGTAGGTGCTCGCCAAGCCCGGTACAGCGTACCTGCATCTTGACATCGACCGTTAGACTCGTCTTATTGTGTGCCTCGTTGTTGCTGTAGGGTCCGTTTGTCGCTAATACATAGTCGAGTCGACTTCACTGCGGGCGTTTAGTCGTCCGGGAAAATTACAGCACTGTAACTAATGACTTTTCGATAAGCCAGTAACTGCTCTAGGACCGTGCCTGCTACATACCTGAAGTGACGGTGAGTGTGCGTCCTACACCCGACGCTCCTTCCGTCTACGCTGCGCTCACCTCGACTTCCCTCGTCGCCACCCCACTTTGTCATCCTCTCCTCACCCCAACCTCGCTCTTCCTTCCCTTTTGCCAGCTGCCGTCGACCCTTCCTTACGACGAGGCCCGCCACCTACTAATACACGAACATCTAAGCTGCTTCCTTGTCCCTTCTCTATCTCGTTTGGCTATATACGTCGCCCAACCGAGCTTCAGCCAGTCCGTCCTGCATATTATCTGCACATTTGCCCAATAACCCACGATTTGATTGCAGTCGCCTTCGAAACCCAAAAAGTCTTCACCATCTACTGGAGACCTCTGCAGCCTCTCGAATCTATACCATCTACCCACACTTCCAAGCCCAGCTACTATGAGCTTCAACATAACTTCTGATGGCTCTCCTACGCCTCGCAAGGGCCCCAGTCCATTCTCCATGGCGGCGGGAGACCTCAGAATTGACACCTCGCCAGAGGTCCTGGGCCAGGCGGTAGGCAACATGAGCCTCAACCAATACCCTTTTGCCTTCCAACGCGCGTTTGGCTCACCGTTGACCTCCAACACGCAGGGTATGAAGCGGCCACTCGGTTCTTCTGCCATGGGTAACCAGGCACTTGTTCAACAGCACTCTTCGTTCGACGGCTATAAGGTTAGTACCGCAAGACATATCTCCGAGGATGCATCGCATCGTCTGCGTATATACTCAGGCTGACGTATTCAGAAGCCTAAGATGGACGCCCACGAGGAGTCGGCCGTGATGGACTCGCTCATGCAGCGCCTCAACGGACGTTCCCCTCCACACGACCCGTACAGCTCTTCTAGCGGTTCCGTTCCCATTACTCCAGCCACCGACGAGTTCGCCTCCACGCCGCCAACTGACATGGACAACTCCGTTGTTCTCGTGGAAGCTGGCAAGCTGCAGAAGCTGAAGCTTGAGCTGCAAGAGGCCCGTAATGAAGTCCATCGCGTGAACCAGGAGATGCATAGCCAGCACGTGGCTCGGTCGACCATGGAACACCTCAGCCAATCGTCTGAGGCTGACTATACCTACCCCGGCGATGTTACCGAACAGACGCTCACGAGCCTGCAAAACAAATTCAACGCCTCCACTAGAAGCAACTACGGTTGGGGGACCGAACCTGCCCGTCCATCTTATGCGGGGAACACCAGCTTTGGGCCTCCATATCCGACCCAAGCACAGGCTCAACCCCGACCACAGGCGGCACAAGCAAACTACCGCCGTAATGGCTTCCTGAACGAGCCAACCCACTTTCCGCTCGACCAGAGCTTCCGTAGTAGCGGCATGGGCAACAGCTTCAACACTGGCATGCCAAACAGCACGATGAACAATAGTTTCTCCAACAGCGCGGGCATGGACATGGGGAATGGCTTGAGCAACCAACCGAGTCGTCCGAGCTCGGCCTTCGATTCTAGCTACAGTCAGTATCCCATGCCGCCGAGTTATCCTGTTGGCCATCCAGCACCGATCGGTACCATGTCCAGCAGACTTTCTCCAGACGCGAATGAGTTCACGGTGCCAAACAACATGGGACCATCGCCATGGAACTCTCAGGTTAGTTTCTGGTCATGATCCGTATTTCGTTGACTAATAGTGACAGGCTGCAAGCGAGACTGGTTCTTCCCAGTACGTTCCCCCAGTTGAGCCTATGAATTACCGTCGTCTCTTGGATCGCAACATGAGCTGCAACTGGAAGTACATCGTCGATAAGATCATCTGCAACAACGACCAGCAGGCGTCCATCTTTCTACAGCAGAAGCTCAAGGTAGGTACACCTGAACAGAAATATGACATCGTCGAAGCAATCATTTCTCAAGCCTATGCGTTGATGGTCAATCGCTTTGGAAACTTCCTGGTACAGCGCTGCTTCGAACACGGTACCCATGATCAGGTCATTGCCATCGCTCAAGCCATTCGAGGCAACACTCTTGCACTCAGCATGGATGCCTTTGGCTGCCACGTGATCCAGAAAGCTTTCGACTGCGTTCCTGAGGAGTACAAGGCGACCATGGTACACGAGCTGCTCCGTCGTATCCCAGAGACCGTTATCCACCGCTACGCTTGCCATGTCTGGCAGAAGCTATTCGAGCTTCGTTGGAGCGATTCCCCGCCTCAGATTATGCGCTACGTCAACGAAGCCTTGCGTGGCATGTGGCACGAGGTTGCATTGGGCGAGACTGGCAGCCTTGTGGTACAGAACATCTTCGAGAACTGTTTGGAGGAGGACAAGGTATGCGGGCACCATTACCACTTTTTTCCTGCTCATACTAAACTGTAGCAGCGTCCGTGCATCAATGAGGTGTTAGCCAGCATTGACGTTATTGCTCACGGCCAATTCGGCAACTGGTGCATTCAGCACATCTGCGAGCACGGCGCGCCCGCCGACCGTAGCCGCGCCATCGACCATATCCTCCGCTTCAGTACAGAGTACAGCATGGACCAATATGCCTCCAAGGTTATTGAGAAGTGCCTGAAGATTGGTGGTGGTGAGTTCTTGGACCGGTACCTGGATCGCGTCTGCGAGGCTCGCCCCGATCGTCCGCGTATGCCTCTTATCGACAGTAAGTCGCTGGTAACCGAACTGGATGAGCAATTGCTAACACTGAAGCAGTCGCTGGTGATCAGTTCGGAAACTATCTCATTCAGTACATCTTAACCAACAGCGGCTCTCAGCATCGAGATCTTGTTGGCGGCCATATTCGCAAGCATATGGTCTCTCTCCGCGGCTCCAAGTATGGCTCCCGAGTCGCTATGCTCTGCTGCAACCCTGCTCTTGCCACACGTCCTGGTCCTCCGGCTGGCATGCTTCCTCGCTATGGCAACCCTGCGCCACGTCCCAGTTTTGGCCCCTTTCGTTGAACGCCATACTCGAGATTTTACATGTCTTCATGCACATACGTACCGTTGGGTATTATCAGCCAGTGCACCGCTCGCTCTCAATCTCGAAGAAGGTATTGTGGATATGCGCAAAAGCTAAGATCAATGTCGAAAAGATTGTCGAATCCATTGGCCTAAGACGAACACGCACATTCCCCCACTGTTGATTGGGATAATATCGCTTTCTGGACACGTCCTATCAACTAATATGCCCTTTCTTGTTTATCGTAATATTTCCATCAGTCCGACTGCTTGGTGGGATTAGCGTGGAATAAGCTGGAGATTATATGGCGAACAGGGAACTGGATTGAAACCACATGTTTATCCTTCTTACAAAAGCAGAGTGCTCAAAACGGTAATGGGACTATGGTAGTGTTCATGAGGGGATGTGTGTATTTTTCAACGGGTATCCAACACATGTTGAATCACCATGTCTGGGCCGTGCTACATGTGACAAATGCTGACAAGGTGCCTACCAAGATGTTGTGTTCTGACTATGGAATGCGCGGGCAGTGTTGATGAGTAAAATGTAAGACGCGGGGTTCCTCTAGGTTGGCTGCTGAATGCTCGGTGCTGGCACGGTCCTGCTTGGAGATTGTACGGAGTTCGGCGGCAACTCGGACATGTTCGGGCAAGAACTCCAACGCGCAGTCAAAAGGCTAAGAAAGAGAGAGAGAGACAGAGAGAGAAACAAAGGAAGGTTGACTGTGGATAACCGCAAAGCCTGGTTCCAATAATTACATACTGAAAATCTCTTCGTCAAGTGAGATCAAGGAAAAGGAAGGTCGGCCGCATGCTTGAGAGAACAGCGGCGAGCGGCAACTAAAAAGATGCCGCATCGGCGTCTGGTCCGAACAGCATGCGAGGTGCGACTTGTCCCCGATGGGATAAACCCGGGATCTCGGGGACGCACTGCTTACTTGCAGCTTCGGACTCTACATAGTGGCCGTCTGTATATGGATTGCCAAGGACGAGGCATTGGTGAGCTGACCAGAGCGGCGTGATGGCGCACGATAATCGGCCCAGACGTTGGGCAGGGCCAGGCAAGGCCTGCCGACAGGTACTTACCTCATCACTGCCCGCACATGTCAAGTGGGCTTAGCGGCGCCGGAAGTTCGGCGACGTCACCATGGAGTAGTTTTGATCATTGCGTTATCTTTTCATAAGACACTCGCGTGCGCCGGAACAGATTGCTGGACATTTTCAAACACCTTTGCAAACCAACTCCAATCCTAGCCCCTACTCCAGAACATCAAATAGTTCGCCTCTGCTGGTGACTTTGCAACACACTTATTCTCATACCCCCACACATACGAGCAACGAACCTCACGAGACAAGATGAAGGTTCTTACCAAGGAAGAAGAGCAGGCGCATTACAAGTGAGTGTCGCGCATACAAGCTTGCATAGTAACCCTCTAACATGTGTCAGTGCCACGGTCAAGGGCGGATCAATTGGTGGTGTCATCGGTACGGCAGTAGGTGCTGCAGGTGTCATGGCAGCGAGCAGACGGTACCATTCTTTCCGCGCTCTTACGGTACCATTCCGAGCCTTCCTTGTCGCCTCCACCGGTACATTCGTAGGTACGTGTTGATAAAACCCGGCCCCAATTGCACGAGCCTCGAAACTAACCACGCTGCCGCAGCCGTGATTGCTGCTGATCGTGCCTCTGCACAATACGACATCGAACACACGCCGGAAAAGAAACGCCAGATCGAACGTGAAAAGGAACGCGAGGCTCTCTACGAATCCAACAAGTCGGCCTTGCAGCGCGCCAAAGACTGGGCAACCGCTAACCGATACCCTCTCCTCTTTGGCTTCTGGGTCGCCTCCATGGCTGGTTCATGGCACATGGTCAACCGTAACCCATACCTGAGCGGATCACAGAAGTTGGTTCAAGCGCGTATGTATGCACAGGGCGGTACACTGGCTGCACTCTTGGGCAGCTTCGCGATTGAGGGTGCAGATGCGGCAAAGGGAAAGGGAAGGTGGGAGACAATCAGGGTCATTGACCCCAACGATCCCGAGCACAAGCACATGATTGAAAAGAAGATCCACCACGAGAGGTACGCTGGTGAGGACCAATGGAGAGGTATGTTGCTTGTATATTGTATGCAAATGAAATTAGACTGACTCGGTTGCAGAAATGGTTGAGGCCGAAGAACAGCGCGAGAAGGAACGCAAGGCCGCTGCGCAAGGGAAGCAGCGCCAGGCTAAGCAACATCAGAATGCGGCTGATAAGAAAGAGGAGAGTGCCGAAAATGGAGAGCAAAAGAACAAAGAGAAGGCTTGAGCAGAGGTCATGCTTGGAGCCACACATACCTGCCGGCATTTCTAGCGTTCATCTTTCTATTGGGTACTTCAACCGACCTACACCCCCGCATATTCGGAAGTCAAGTCTCACTCTCACCGGCGTTTACTGGTGGCATCATCTACGACTCTATTTTGTATATTCCTGATATCTGTATGACTAATTTCCGGTTTCGCCTTTAGATCTCGATGTATACGTATCGTGCGTAAGCAAGCGTACGTGAAAAGAATGAAATATATGAAACCACAATGGCGCAATTGCTATCACTGTACTTGTCTGGCTCACAGTATTTCGAAGCCTTGAGCTAACTTTACTCTCCTATAGTTCCGGAAAAGACAAGGAGTAAAGCTGTCATGTTTCAGGGTACGTCATGACGTCCACGTTCCTAGATCGGCGCGCAACATGCATGATGCACGCCACATGTTTACGCGATGGAGCTAACAAGTGTTTTACGGGTTGCAGTGCTTGTTTTTGACATACTCTGCTTGTGGACATTCTCAAATGAAACTATTTTGACGTCTTTGTCAACTTGGTGGATTGTACAAGTATTGCAACAAAAGCCCCCACCTTGCCTTCACACAACCCCCCCTCCCCCTGCGTCTGTGACGTTGTTGACGAAAAGAAAACAAGTACGATGACACAGGCAGACGTCCCTCAGACATTAGATTCAATAGCACGCGCGCTCATTCCCAACACCAACCTCGTCCACGCGCCTAAGAAAGCGCAAGATGCGAGACTCGCAGCCACCATCGCAGACTTGCATGTCCACCCCGCAATCGAGGCTCTACTACACATCCTGAACCATGATTTGCCGTCTGCCCACTTTTTAGTCCGCCACATGCAGGCCCCGCCAGCCGTGGAGGGGATGCTGCTCCATGGCATTCTACATCGCGCCGAGGGCGACTTCAACAACGCAAGAGCGTGGATAGGCGATGTTTCCGACGCATGTGAAGGCTACCAGCCGAAGAAGAAGGAACAAGACCAGAGACTGGATGCTGATATTGAAAAGCAACTTGGCAACAGCTCGCACCCGTCTTCTTCTTCCATGGTCAAATTCGTCTACGGTGACCAGGATCCCATGGCCTTGACTACTTCTATTGAAGCGTTTCGCGGTAAAAAGCAAAATGAGAAGAGCGAAGATGAAGGGAAGGTGATTGAACAGAAGATTAGGGAGGAGGCGGAGGCAGTGTTGGAATGGTGTCGGAGCAAGTTTGGAGACGGGGCGTGGGAGGATGCGACAAAGGCTTGGGTCAAGAATAGCGACGAGATTAACAAAATTAGTGGTGATATGGTCAGCGGCGGGAAGGGGTATAGGAAGTTTTGAAATGGGGGGGGGGGGGGAGTCTGATGGGGATCTTCATGTACCTCGTGATGTAGAGATTTGATAACGCACAAACATTTCGTATTTGGTCAATGTGCAAGATTGATTATTTGCACTTTGAAGTTATCCCATGATAATCCATCCCTTTGATCGATCTGTTCATGTTTGAGCTGAGATTGCTTGTACTCCAAGGTGTAGTAGTCGTCAGTTTGGGCTTTGTCGAATGCCAAGCCACCATGGCTTCTCGCGTACGGTTGCCTCGTGGACACTGACAGCCATGACTACTGACAGGATAGATAAGTCATGAGCAAAAAGGTAGCGCAGCTGGCTACGACAGGACGCCATGTCTCAAAAAGCCTGCAGGTGTGCAGAGTGAATGATGCACACAGCCGTCATTTGTACGGCAGCAACCACCATCTCGGCTAGGCGAGCTCGAGGCAAGGGTGCCAGCAACGAATGGCGGCGAGTTGCTCTAGCACCCGGCCGGCCTGTGACATCAACGGCCAGCTTTCACCCCTAACACGGCCGTTATCCTTCCCGCACCACGTGCAGTTCCCTTGGCTGGCCCTGTACAATTAAGCAATCATGGCCGACGAACTCCTCAAGGTCAATGGCCAAGGCCGTCCCAGCAACGTTAAACACCACACCTCACCGTCTCTCATGATGAATGCGCATTTCGCAGGCGTGGGCGACAACGCCGACAATGGCGCCTACGAGCACGGTATCCAGGTCATTGACGAGGACAAGATGTTCAAGTACGTACCCGGACACCGTCCAGGGCCAGGTAGGCCATGTTGGAGAGAGAGGGCCAAAAAGCTAATGTATGCTCGCCGTGTTGCAGCGGAAACGTATCTACATACCTCAACATCGAGGAGGTGATCCCAGCCGGGTTCAACTACCACCTCATATCCGTCTTCGGTTCACAGTCGACGGGCAAGTCGACGCTCCTCAACCACCTATTCGGCACCCAGTTCGGCGTCATGTCTGAGCAGGAACGCCGCCAGACGACAAAGGGAATCTGGATGAGCAAGAACAAGCGGGAGTCGGGCGGCTCCAGCATGGCTGAGAACATCCTCGTTATGGACGTCGAGGGTACAGACGGCAGAGAGCGAGGAGAGGACCAGGACTTTGAGCGGAAGAGCGCCCTCTTCGCGCTTGCCACGAGCGAGGTCCTGATTGTCAACATCTGGGAACATCAGGTTGGTCTGTACCAGGGTGCCAACATGGGCCTGCTCAAGACCGTCTTCGAGGTCAACCTGCAGTTATTCGTCAAGGACAGCCAGTGAGTGCTCCGGCCCGAGGTGGGATGCCATAGCGTGCACGCTGACCGCCCATTCCAGATCCACCCCGCGATCCCTCCTCTTCTTCGTCATCCGCGACCACCTCGGCACCACCCCTCTCAAGAACCTACAAAACACTCTGGTACAGGATCTTTCCAAGCTGTGGTCAACCATCTCCAAACCGGCCGGACTGGAGAACTCGCGGATAGAAGATTACTTTGATTTCGCCTTTGTCGCACTCCCACACAAGATCCTCCAGCCCGAAAAGTTTGAAGAGGCCGTCACACAGCTCAGCACACGCTTCAAGGAAGGATACAATGACCCAAGGAAGAGCGGGCTCATTGACGAGGCCACGGCGCCCATCTTCCTACCCCAGTACCACCGACGCATCCCCGCAGACGGCTTCTCTGCATACGCCGAGGGCGTGTGGGATCAGATTGTGAATAACAAGGACTTGGATCTGCCTACCCAGCAAGAACTCCTTGCCCAGTTCCGCTGTGACGAGATCTCTCGAGAGGTCCAGGTCGCGTTTGACGAGACGATTGCTCCCCTAGAAGACAAGCAGGCCGAAGATGCTCGGGCAGGCACACATTCGCTTCTCCCGGGTCTTGGGCCTACGATGAATGCTGCACGAAAAAAGGTGCTCAAGGATTTTGACGTAAACGCGAGCCGATATCACAAGGGCGTCTACAAGCGGAAGCAAGCAGAGCTCGAGGGCAAGGTCGACACACGCCTCAAGGCCCTGTTCCAAAAGCAGCTCACGGCCGCTCACAAGTCCGGTATAGAAAGCTTCACCGAAGCCGTCAGCGCGGCGGTCAAGAACGGCCAAAAGAAGAATGCGTCCTACGACTTTGCACAAATTGTCGACTCTGAGAAGAACAAGGCGTTGTCCAAATTTGAGGAGGATGCGGCAGCAATGGCCATTGAAGGTGCCGACTGGAGCAGCCACGAAAACGAGCTGAAGATCTACAAGAAGGAGCTAGATGACGTGTCAGGCCGCCTCCGCAAGGAGGAGATGAGACGCTTGGCCACCAGAATCGAACGCTGGGTGCGTACACGTTTAGACGAATCTATTGGCCTGGAGTTCAACAAGCTTGGATCCGGTCGAGGTGGTTCCGGTGCGCCCGAGCATGGCGATCGACCTCCAACTGAAAAGGATCTCTGGGACCGGGTCTGGACAATCTTCACCGACACGGTAAAGAGCGCTGAGAAGCGTTTTACCGACCGAGCATCCAGCTTCGATGCTAGTGCCGACGAGGTTGAGGTTGGTCTATGGAGGCTGCGACGCAAGTCTTGGGGTGTACTTCGTGCAAAGATTGACGAGGAGGTCATGGAGGGTAACATTCTGTTGAAGCTCCGGGAGAATTTTGAGGACAAGTTCCGCTACGACGACCTTGGCGTTCCGAGAATATGGCGTCCTACGGATGACATTGATGGCTTGTACACAAAGGCTCGCGAGTCCACAATTACCGTCATTCCGCTTCTTGCACAGTTCAAGCTTGCAAAAACCTCGAAGCCGCCACCACTCGATGCATGGATCGGCGAAGCGCCTGCTTCAGTATCCCCTGCAGATGAGGAGGACCTGGCACCCATCGGCGGCGTAGATGATGACGAGGACAAGACACTGGAAGATGAGATGACCATCCTGTCTGATGGCAAGCAGGCCGACCTACTCATCAGGTTCAAGAAGACTGCCGATGGCGTCTACGTCGAAGCCAAGCGTGGTGCAATTGGCGGACTGTCCCAGATTCCATTTTGGTTGTACCCAGCAATGCTTGCTCTGGGGTGGAACGAGATTGTAGCCGGTATGCTTCCCAAAGCTCTATGTGATGTTATGGATCTGATTGCTGACATGTTGCAGTTCTGCGCAACCCAATATACTTCATCTTCCTCATTCTACTCGCCGTTGCTGCCTACGTAACCTATACTCTCAACCTTTGGGGGCCCATCATGCGCGTGGCCAACGCCGCCAGCCAACAAAGTCTCGAGGTCGGCAAGGAGCGCCTTCGTGCTTTCCTTGAGAACTCGGACGCTGGCCGTCAAGCCATGGCTATGAGCGGCGACTCAAATTCAACCAGGAGATATGAGGAAGTCAAAATGGACAGACTGAACGGCGATGGAAAGAAGAGCAAGGCCATGGAAGAGGACCTGGATGACATTTGAGCAGACTGACGTGGGCTTGGAGCAATATGGGGTGTTTGGCCGGGCAGACTTTTCGGTCTGTTTGGATTGAAAAGGAAAAATTTCTTCTTATCAGGTGGGGCTTTTGCTGGTGTGATTATTGATAGATTCCTAGAGGTTGGGGGCTTGGGCTGAAATGTAAAAGTTTCGAATTGATACACATACATGCTTGTGTCAGCGTGCAATTCGTCTGTAGCACCATCGTTAGCCGTTGGAATATTCGTTCCCCAGAACGAAGGAGCCATAATACATTTGCAAGGTCATGTAGTCATGCTAGACCGAGGAATTAATTCTCCTCCAGAGACGCTAGTTGGAATGGCTACATGTGGCTCTTTCGTTAGCATCTTAGTTAGGTTTATTTGTAATGTTGATCAACTATTGCAGGCAAACTTACCGGAGAAAACACTATGAGTTAATTTGAAGTTAAAAAATACATTTTACAGAACAATCACATATTTGCGACATAGTGCAGAACATGCAAGCTATGACGTATCTGAATAATCGGTACAATTCTGACCGAAAAGTGCATTACTCATCAAGTCCATACGTCCAACTCACCAACATCTGCATGTTGAGAGCAACTTCACTTCTAACGAAAATGATGGCAACAGAAGAAGAAAAGCGCAATATTGTCATAATCGGTACTTTTGTTGTTAAATCCATCTCCTAGTCTTGTCTTGCTAACAGAACTAGGTGGCGGCATAATCGGCTCCACCACGGCATACTTTCTCTCGCACCACCCAAGTTTCCGGAAAGAAAGCGACACGATCACGCTTTTGGAAGCCAGGGAAATCGCAGGTGGAGCGTCAGGCAAAGCTGGTGGTCTTTTGGCACTATGGGCGTATCCAAGTTGCATTGTGCCACTAAGTTATAAACTGCATCAAGAGCTAGCTGAGAAACATGGCGGCGCCGACCGCTGGGGTTACCGCGCAGTCCATTGTGGGCAGATTGACATGTACGGAGTGTTGGCTCAGACTCGGAAGGGCGGCGCCAAGGGAGAAGAAGCGGGAGAAGAAGAAGAAGAAGAAGAAGAAGAAGAAGAAGAAGAACCAAGCGGCCAATCCCGCGACTCGTCCTCTGTGAGCCTGCAGAAGCGAACGCAGAAAGCAATTGGATTATTGCGAGCAGCTGGGGTACCAAGCGATCTAGATTGGATAGCTGCAGAAGGCATCAAGTCTTACGAGGAAATGGGAACGCCGCTCACAACCGCCCAAGTCCACCCTTACCTCTTCACAACGAGCATGGCGCAGCTCGCCGAGGAGCAAGGCGTCAAGATTGTCTACGGCTCGGCCACCAATATCGTCGTGGAGGACAAGACGGTGAAATCGGTATCCTACAAGCCAAGGGGCTCGGACGACTCCGACTCCGACTCTGACGAACAAAGCCTCCCCGCAGACACCGTCATCCTCACCGCAGGCCCCTGGACACGATCAATCTGGAGCCCAGCGCCGATATCTGCCTTGCGTGCCCATAGCGTCACGATCCGCCCCTCTCGACCCGTGTCGGCGTATGCCCTCTTCACCTCCATCGACATGCCACGGGCGCACAACAACAACAACAACAACAACAGCAACAAACGTGGCGAAACAGTGACACCGGAAATCTACGCCCGCCCCAACAACGAAGTCTACGCCTGCGGCGAAGGCGACCATCTCACCCCTCTACCCACATCCACAAATCTGGTCGAATGCGACGACTCCCGTTGTCAAGACATTATCGACCAGGTCTCTGCCATTTCAGAGGAACTACGCAATGGAACGGTCACGGCGAGACAGGCGTGCTATCTGCCCAACGTCAGCAGAGGAGGAGGTGGTGGTGGTCTGTTGATTGGCCAAACGAGCGTGAATGGCCTTTTGATGGGCGCGGGGCATACGTGTTGGGGGATTCAAAATGGGCCGGCCACGGGCAAGTTGTTGAGTGAGTTTGTGTTTGAAGGTGGGGCGAAGAGTGCGGTGAAGATTGAGGGCTTGGATCCGAGGAGGTTTGGGGTTTGATTTTGAATTGTG
Organism: Drechslera avenae; assembly: GCA_034640345.1. Lineage (NCBI taxonomy): Eukaryota > Fungi > Ascomycota > Dothideomycetes > Pleosporales > Pleosporaceae > Drechslera > Drechslera avenae. Next base: position 188,908 of record JAXRVH010000022.1, read on the forward strand.
TGTGTGTGTGTGTGTGTGTGTGAGAGAGAGAGAGAGAGAGAGACGGAGAATATGAAAATCTTATTTCCTCGCTTCTGCTGGAAAAGAAGGTTGGGTACATATGTATAGAGAGAGAGTGTGTGTTTGTGTGTTAGTTCTTCTTCTTCTTCTTCTTCTCTGTCTTTGTCTTAAGTGGTGATATTTATATTCCTTGGATTAGCTTCATATGTATAAATATGTACATGCAGTTTCGCTCTCTCTCTCTCTCTCTCTTTTCTTTATACAACCTAGAAGAAGAGAGAGAGAAAAAAAATTCCTTACACTTTATATACTTGTCTACTGAGAAATCATTTACTTTTACTCTGCTTTAATATACAACATGTACATGTTTATCAAAGTACATTTGTCCTCATTCTCCATGCATTCATGTGTTATGCCTCTATCCAGCTGTGCAAAAGTTTAGAGAACGTTGACACTTGTTAGAGTCTAGTTCTTCTCCCGTCTTCTTTACGTATAAGGGGATGTTTATTAGATTAACATTGACTATGATTTTATCGCAAAACAACAACAACAACAACAAGGTTCGACTCTCGGTATCCGTCTAAACAGACACAAAGGAGAAAAGAAGGAAAAAAAATGTATATGCATAGAGGTACCATGGTTAGGAAAGAGTTTGCGTTTTCAAAAGTCTCCTCCGCCCATGTCGCCCCCCATATCACCTCCCATGTCTCCTCCCATGTCTCCTCCGCCCATGTCACCGTCATCCCCGTAGTTGTTCTCGACATACGTGTCTCCGCCATCACCGGCCATGGCTGAGCCTATGAGCCCACCAGCTAGTAGACCACCTCCGGCTCCGAGAGCCATACCTCCCATGCCCATACCGCCACCTCCTGGACGCCTGCCGCCGCCCATAGGCATACCACCGCCCATGGGCTGACCATATCCGCCACCGCCATAGTATCCACCTGCGCCCGCGTGACCGTATGCAGGCTGTCCATATCCGAGCTGCTGTGGTTGTTGATGCGACGACGAGGAGCCGGATGCCTTTCCGAGAAGCTTGCCTAGAAAGCCTTTGCCCTTGCTACTGCTCTTGTCCTGTGCTTGCGGCTCATGGTACTGCGTCTGCGCCTGTGGGTAAGGGCTTTGTTGGCCGTATGCGCCGTACTGTGGTGGCTGCACTTGGCCTGACTGGTTGTTGGTGTTGTAGTAGTCGTTGGCCGGTCCACGCGAAGAAGCAGTCGAGTGTCCGGCCGCCCGCGCGTCCTCTTCTTCTTGCAATTTCCTCGCAAACGCCTCGTCGTCGCTTATGTTCGCGTACGGGTTGTTGCTGCCAAAGCCTCCCTTTTCGCTTGCGCCTGTAGGCTGGCTGCCGATGGCTCCGGTGCTGGTTGGATGCGCATAGCCGGGGGGAGCGCCAGGAGGCGGCGCATCGCCAGACGGGTGGGCGGGCTCGGTCGGCTTATCCCACTGCGACTGCTTGGTGTAGGTGTTGACGTAGAACCATTCGCTGTATTGCGCGTTCCACACAGCTTTCCAGCCTTCCGGTACCTTTGGTGGGGGAGGACCCTGCGCGCTATGTTAGCTGTGCATATAACTATGCGGCGCCAGCGTTGCCATCGTCATGTCTCTCCGGCTACGTACTGGCGGGGGTGCAAAGTCGGCCATTCTGTGTGAATTTGGCTTGAGGTGAAATGTTCCAATGACCAAGACTGTAGGGTATGAATAGGAAAGCTGGATGCGTATTACAAGGTCTTGTTGCAATCTAAGCCTAATGGCGGCGGGGTCGTCATCTAATGACCTAGGACATTACGCGCGGGGAGCTTCAGTCGATTGCGCGTCATCATGGCGACTTGCATCTGGACAAGGCGCCACGTGCCTTCTGAGCCTTGAGGGAACATAACGTTTCATAGACTCAAAATAGCGCGAACGAAAGCTGCAGGTTCTGTGGGCTCTGCACATCACGCAATCATATCAACGGTAATGGTGGGGGCATGGATATGGTGTCCTTGCGACAATGATGTCATTGAAACCTACAATGGTCAACCAGATCCCATTCCGCATCGTTCCGGGCAGTGGTGCCTGACAATCCCCCGTGCAAATTCCAAACTACAGTTACTGTGCAGCCGGGACCCTGCGTTCTAGGCATGGCATCGTTCGCTGTGGTACACTTGCAATGCAATGCCTGCACTCTCAAACATCTTGCCCAATTCCGCCCTGTCGTGTGGTGCCAACCGATCAATACCAGGTGCCGACATCGTGCCCATCAGAAGTCCAATTACTACTTGTTCTACTGGCGATACAGGCCTGAGAAAGTGGAGACGCACATTCTTGAGCACTCGCAGGACACCCTCGGTCTTTAGCTGAACGAGCTGTTCCAAAATCATCTTGGTCTGCTGGTTGTAGGTCATGTAGCGGAGGTGAATCGTGGCCATGGTGGGCGGGATCTGCTCAAGCAGAAGTGTTTTGATCACTTCAGGGTCCAGTTCGTCCACTGGGATACTCAGCACTCCTGGCTGAGGCATCTCCAAATCCTTCAACTTTTCAAACGTAAGCAGAGGCGGTCCTTCATCTGAATTCCATTGGTAGAGGGCTAGCTTCTCAAGCGTGGTCTTGGACGAAGCGAGTGACGTTAGAATGTCGTTCAAGGTAAGATAGCCTCTTGTAATCTTATTCGAGTGCGCATGGTCAGGCACATACGCAAATTTCATGCAGCCGCTGGTCATGGAGCAGTTTCTGAAGAAAGCGGGCGCTGAGACCGCAATGGCCAAACACCACTGTTTTCAGCTTCCTGGATGGCAGTGCCTGGTGAGAAGCAATACTATGGTCCCCAACGGCGATGTTGAACATGCGGAGCTTCTGGAGGTTGGGCATGATATCCAAGACTTGGAGACTGTTCTTGACAACGGGGCTGGACATGGCATTGATAGATTCCTCGATGCCAAACTCTGAAAGCCTCTGGAGTGCCATGGTCGTAGAACGAGAGAGGAACTTGTGCCAGTCGAGTAGCGGAAATGGACTCAGGCCACGAATAAACAAGTCATCCAAGTTGGAAAGCAGCGCCAGCATGAGGACGACGTGTGCATCTTCTACACCGCGCAACAGAAGCCGTATCAAATCATCGTCTTTCCTTAGAGCCGTGTACCATATAATGCTCGACTTCAGTGCCGGGACCGAGAGCGATGCAGGCTTTGCAATCAACCCAGCCTTGACAGCAGCTCCGACAAACAGCTTGGATCTCTCTGTGTTCGATCCGCGCACAGCCTTCTCCGTACTCGAGAACGACGGACCATGTCTCTCGACGCGGTCGATGGCTCCTTTTCCTCTCAAGTCCTTCCATGCAACTCCGGTCGCTACCTCACACTCTGAGCGCCAGCCTCGAATGTCCACACGCTTGACCCTGGCCGCAAGATCGGGGCGCTCGCATAGCGTACGGAGGAAGAGGTAGAAAGGTGCTTTTGCGGGCGCTGTGTGGTTGACATAGGTCTCGTACAGCACGTCAGTCGCCGAGTGGTACGTCTTCTTGCTGGTCAAGGCGAGGGCACAAAGCGCTGATCGGGGAAGGAACGTTGCAATCTCGTCGAGCACCTCGGTGGGGAGATAGGAGGTTCATAGTAGGGGTAAGAGTAGAGGCAAGCGCAGGGGCAGCTTGCTTCTGCGACATTCCTGAGGCTGTTGTGTCCGCCGTGGGGTGAGCCCGAGTCTTTGTGTTTTTGAGCAGTCGCGGCCGTATTGCGAGCTAGGCAGCGACTTCTGCGGTTGTATCCACGAGATTTGTCTCTCACTTAGCTTGTCATGTTCCTGCAGCTTGGTGGTGTTCGTCCACTCCCCAGACTCACCTTCACCTTCATCTTCACTACGCAGAACCTTCCAGCCACCTGACCCCGCGCACTCTTCCAATTTACACACCCTTTCCATATTCGTCACATTGCGTGCACGCACGGGCTCCGGCCTTGGCGCACACCGCCGTCAAATACTTGTATCTGCAGCCTCGCTCACTTTCTCGCTCTCCAGACCACAGCGACGACGACGACGACGAACGAAGACGACGACGACAGCGAACGAACGAAGACGACGACGACGAACGAACGAAGGCGACGACAGCGACCAACACTACCACCATACTGTGAGCCCCATCAAACTAGTGCCCCCTTTCGGCTGACGAGCACAGTGGGCGGAGCTCGTGTTCTCCTGGTATTAACCTGAGTTGGCTCGTGACCCTGCCCTGCAGTGGGTAGTACAAGCACGCTGTGGCGGACCTTCAAAACCCCTCAGGTGCTTAGAAACCCCGTCCGACCGAGATGTGGTCTGGGACTGCCCTGCGTGGTGTGTGTGACTTGGGCCCACACATACCACAACGGCCTCGGTCCTCCAGCACAGCTTTGGTTTGGAAAGATCGCCGCAGAAATGGATTGCCTTTGGGCTTCTCTGACAGGTCTTATGGCCCTGGCATAACACTGCAGTGTATTCACCCCTTCTCTCGAGCCTGGCAGCTTAGTATTACACCTATGGGCGGTTCTGCTCCGAAGTAGTTGCTTGGTAGTTCGGTACTCCCGAGACTGAGCACTGCTTCATCGAGAATTATTGGTAAGTCTTTTTCCCGAATTCGTTGGGCTTCTCCACTAACGTCAAGTAGCGGATGTGGTCCATAGCCTTGCCTACAAGTAACGGTTTACCCACAATGCTGCTTGCAGCGCACTTCGCTTTTGCGATATTCCAGCTGCTTGCGGCTCTTTTCACTTCGGTGATTCTTCTGACGTGTCTTGTCCTCTCGCTTCGGTGACTAGGCAAGCATTGTCGAATTCAAGGCTCAGGTGTCAAGTCGCGGTCACTTCGGTGATCAGCCTGACCCTGGGTCAACTTAAGACGTTGTCGCTTGCTCGGCTTCGGCCTGCAAGATGAGGTAGTTTGGACATTGTCTGAACCTCTTCATTTACTTCCCTTGTGGAGGTTAAGACATCGCACCAAATTTTTTCAACCCACAACACACTTTTTTTCATCAAGTGTTTGCCCTTGTGGCATTGCTCGAGGAAGATGTCAGTGCGTTGATACGTGATGTAACATCCTTGGGGTAGTTTGGTACTGATGCTGCAGGATCGCTATGCTCGTAACGAGTTCCACTAAACTGTTGTGGATGTTGGCTTGATTACTCAGCCTAGTTGTGGCTGTTGCATGCCGGAAACAACGTTTGTTCGCGCGTATGGTGTGTAGCAAGAAGAGAACCAAGACCAGAAACTTTGGATGATACCACTTGATTTTGTGTGGTATATTCATGAATTCGCGAAAAGAGAAGACGTTACGATATCTGAGGTTCTGACTTTACCAGAGCAGCAGGTGGAATTGGAAAGAAATTGAACTTGCTAGATGTGGACGATGATGTGGATATGCATGACTTGGACGCAAGTAGGGAAAAAACAGAGACGGAGAGAGATGCCAAAGAAGGAATAGAAGACATGAAAGACTAGCTACTTGACGTGTGACAGACTCGCTCATGCAAAGCCAGCGAATGTGGTGAGAGGAAGTGTGTACCCATATACTAGCAGAGATTGTAGTCGGCAAAACTAGAGCAACAAGGCCCCAAGTATTTATTTTTCATGCGTACTGCGTCGGCCCTGCGCAGCGTCTTCTCTTTCATTCGCTTCTCTATACCCACGCTATTGTTTATGCATTAAGCCACGACTTGGGGCACCGGCAAGAAATGCCGGTTCATCAATCACAACACTTACAAATACTCGCTACATGAATTTTGGCAAACGCACCAACACGGTGGAGTCGCGGCAGTCGCGTTAGGTCAGCTCATGAGTTGCTACTAAGGTGCTACTATACCCGGATACGGAGCTGCCGATGGAAGAGTGACCGTCCGTGGCCTAGCCTCATAGACGCAACGGCTTCCGACGAGGTACCAGAATAGCTGACCGCCTTGCCCAAGAGAGGATTTTGACGTAAGCGACAAGTCTCGTCACTTTGGGAATCGGACGGGGCCCACCCCACTACTTCGATACGACGTCTAGAACACAGCTGCGTCGGTAGTGCTGAGTTGACCCGAGAGCTCAGTCTGCTCGCCCCCAGCTGCTACGGACCAGCCAACAGCGTCAAGTATTTCCAAAGAGCGTTGAGCATGTCGTCCTGTATGGGCCTGTGGATGTAGTCCCGGATATAAACAAAAGGGCACACAAAAGGCCCTTGGTCGACAGCTCCCGCCCGTACTGCTGTGCCGCTCGGTCGAAGAAGGTACCGGCGGGCCTGGACATGGCGTCCGACTTGTCCCGGTGGCAGGCTCGCTTGGATGCATCATAGGCTTACGCCTCGGTAACATGAGACGGGATGTTGCCATCAATATGGCATAGCGTTGAGAGTGTGGGCAAGCCAACTTGGTTGAATGTGGAGATGCTTGGCAGGGCATCGGTGACCGGAATGGATCAGCGGCTAGAAGGGATATACCAGGTTGCAACGGTAGGCGTGGGATGAAAGCTGAGCCTGTAGCTGAGCTGGGATGCTGCTTTTTTTCTTAGCATTGGGAGCACAAACTTTGGCGTGCTTCTCGGCGCCGTGAAAGCGATGCGAGACGCGTACTAGAGACGGGCTTGGAGTGAATGGGCTGGGGGCATTCCTTGCAGCCGACAGACGCAGATGACGCAGCATGTGGAGCTGGCATTGTCCGGCCGGGGAAGTCGCAATCAGGAGCGACGGCGACGGGCGATGTGCGGGATTTCGGGGGCACGAGGCATTTTGTCGGTATTGGGAGAGTCAAGATGTAAGAGTGGAGTAGCGGTGCCGGCTAGGTGGAGATGGAAGGTGGCTGAGTCGAGATTACCAGGCGACTAAATCGAGTGTCGCGTGACGGTTAGTCGGGATTCGGCTTGGCAGTCAACACCACCAAAGGGCGTTATCAGTCGGCCAATCCCCAAGCAAACGTGCCTCTTACGATCCCTCGCCTCAGATGCAGGCCGAACCTTTGCAAGATGATGATCCAGGACGAAGACTACTTCATCCCGCCCCGGGGCAGCCGCTGCCGCTGGTACAACACGCCCCGCCAGCCCTCGTTGCGGTCCATCAAGATGTACGAGCACCACTTGCGGATGAACGACGCCAGCCGGCTGCTGCAGCTACCGCGGGAGCTTCGTGACGAGATTTGGGAGCTGGTATTCAACTCGACGAGGCTGACATTCGGCCTGCGATACACACCCCGCTACGGCGAGCGGTACCTCAAGCCTGCCCCACATTCGTTGGCGCTATTGCGCGTGTGCCGCCAGACCTACATCGAGACTCGCGACATGTGGCTGCAGCGTGTCCTGCTCAACTTTGAAGACCCCCAGACCATGCTGAACAAGCTGTCGGACATGCCGGAATCCACCGTGTCCAGGATCCGCCATCTGCGCCTCATTGGCTCTCCCATGATGCGCTACCTCAAGGGCTTCGACGACCTCATGTACCGCCATGAGTCCATCTTCCAGCTAGTCCCCGCACTACGCCTAGAGTGTCTGACCATCTTTGCCATTGCGCCTGCTGCACCCGAGTACGATGCCCTCACCAACCTGGTCAACCGCGGCAACGGATGGAAGGAGCTTCGCTATGTTACCCGCAACTCGAGCATGCTTGGCTTCAGCCCGTCGAGGAGCCATGGGTCACGCGAAACGGGAGACATATGTCGGCAGCCCCAGCCAAGCTCATGGAACAAGAGACTTGTAAACAGGGATGGAGAAGACTCAGGCTCCTCTGTCGAGGTCTTTAGGGCGATGGAGCAGAATGACTACTTGTCTGTCCTTGACCCAGATAGGCGTGAGATTTTTGAACAGAACCCCGAAGAGCACGAGCTCCAGGACTTTGGCCGGGTCGACGATGAAGAGCTGACAAGAGGTCCTGGTTCGCGCAAGGCGCTGCTGGTTGTGGTGAAGCGTGGAGACAATGTCGACGTCAGTCAGAAATCTCCAGGTTATGGCAAAGAACGGGACATGAAGTTACGATTTAGCAAAAGGAGCTGGAGGGTTCGCAAGAAGGTCGTCGTCTGGACCCCGTTGGATGCCGGAAAGGACGAGGATGATGTGGGCAATGGATGGGCAAGACCTCAACTACGCCGCCCACCTTACGGCTTCGATGACTACTACGATATTGACGAATTTTGAAGGAAAGCTGGCTCTCGGGTTTTGTTTTGTTTTGTTTTGTACGTGTGCGTGTGGTGTTTCTGGTCGTCATGTTCATCACGACCGTATCGCGACGTGCACGTCACTCTAGGGTCATCGACGGCAGCTGATACCCAGCACCCAACCGTACGTTTGATCCCATCCTGTCCGCCACTGGCAACTATGATGAAGAAATGTGACAGAAGCTACTAAACAGCTCGGGCTGGAGTCTTGCGACAGCGTTTTTTTTTGGCTTGTCTGCGTCAGATCAGAATGAGCTAAGTACAAGTTCACTTCAAATGTTGAGAAAGCCAGTGGCATAACACATTGAGCATTTTTGGTGGGTTACATGGGAAAAGCAAGGTTGAGTGGTGTTTTAACGAAACTTTCCTTCACTTCGGTTCATTGGGTATGGGGCGATGCCGGCGCAGGCGGTCTTGATTTACGCGGTTCGATGTTGTTCGTGTCATGCAGGCTCGCTAGGTACCATAGCTCAAATGAATGCTCTAGGTCCATAGCAGAATACATCATGGTCTATCACTCTGCTTTTTGCTCAAATCAGGTCGTGTCTACCCTATCTTGGTCACCCGATAAGACAAGCAGTTCTGACCCTCCACATAGCCAGGCGTCCAATCCTTTCAAGCGTTGAGACGGTAGCCAAGGCCATGAGATTGGGGAGAGAGACTTGGCAGGATGTGCGACATGTTGCGGATGACCTATGTGTTGAGGTCTGAAGCTGACATGGAGGGGGTGGGTGCCGTCTAATACGGCAGGTGCATCAGCCCCCCCCCCCCCACTGAACTTTACTATTCGAATACTACAACCCAGCCCACCTACTTCACTGTAGCCAAAGGAGCTACAACTTGGCTTCCCGGCTGACTGGTTCAAGTGCGCAATCTTTATGCCCGCTGGGCTTTCTAGGCGCTTAGTTGCTTGTTCGTTTGGGTCAAGTTGTTGAAAAACATCCACGTGTAATCTGGCTCAAATGTCAAGGGTGATCGTAATGTACAATGGTACAAGGACCTTGTTGCCAATTCTGCGAATTCAAGAGACCTCTTCAACCCTTTTTTTTTTCTTGAAAAAAAAAGCTCTCAAAGAGTCCTAGTCAATATTGCCTCTCAAAGTTAACAAGTCAGATAACCTCTCCTTTCCAAAGTCTATCGGTAGACCCGGAGTCTTCCCAGCAATGTCATGTTCGTGGGTTACCCATTTCAATTCAAACGGACTAGTTGAACTCGTATATGTAGAACGCATTGGTGCTCTCTTATCCCAGACAGCAAGTGCGCCGTGCACTGGGCCAATTGAAGCCCCCTTTCGTCTGTTCAGCCCAAATGCCAGAACCACAGCAAACGCGATTCTGATAACAAAGTTAGTCAAAAGTTCTTGCTACAGTGTTTCCTGCAGTTCTATGAAGATAATATGATACGCACCCAAAAGGCCATTTTTTTCTCTCTCCAGTACCCGCCAACTCGGTCGTAATGTAGTATCTCTCTCTCTCTCTGTCTCTGCTTGCCACCTACACGCCCGAACAATCGTGCTGATCATTTTCTCTTAGGGAACCAGAAAAGAGCGTTATCGTGAGCTTGAATAGCCAAAATTCGGTCACATGCATACCCCCAAAAAGAATCTGGAATTTTGTTCATCAATGTACAGCAGTCTGTGCAGGACCTGGACAAGTCGCCACACAGGACCATCTCAAGATCGCCAAATGATAACTTGGAGACAGAGATTCTTGTGGGCCACTTTATAAAATGCTCTCTCGTGTCCGATGTTCCATTAGGAAAACAACTTGCTCGCAGCCGGCGGCCCTACTTGCAATTTGACAGTCGCGTTAGCCAAGGGCTCTAGTCTGCAAAAAGACAGAATGTCACTCTCTGTAGTCGCGTCGCCGGGGTGGAACCAAGCCGTCTTTGGTAGATGAGCTTGCTCACAAGGCCATGACCGACCTGGAGACGTTGCGCAAAGTCATCGAGGCTTAGACAGGTTATGATGGATAGGACAAGGCCTAGGCTCGCCGCGACATTGGTACCTACCACAAGAAGATGGTGTCGTGATAAGCTGGCGCTGGCTAGCACCGTTGCCAAAGCGCAGCAACACCACGTCAAGCCAACATGAGCAGCGAAGCGTCTTCACCGAAAAGACCTGAAGCGAGGTTGTGAGGTGCGAAATGACGCCAATATTCCAAATGGCTAGATGCACGCAATGCGGGTACAGGCAGATTGCGCAAATGCACCAAGGACAAGGAGGAGCTCACCTCATTAGGCGATCAGCCCGGGGAACCGCAGCTCTCAACCCACGGCGTTGGCCACTAACTGTCTTGGCAACAGCTTTCTCCATCTCGACGTGACCCCCCTTTGGGGTCCAAGAGTCCGCCACTGGTTCACGCTTGTCCTGCGCATCTTTGTGTCGGTGGCCCTCGTGAAGTCTTGTGCCTTTCCCGACATCTGGAACACGCGGCAGTAGAGGCGTCTCCGTCCTACATTGGCCCTATCCGCTGCCCTCTCACCACGGAACCCATCACGTTTTGCGACAGTGTCCTTTTCGCCCCCGGCTTACCTGACCACGTGTTGTACGGGCTCGTATCTACGCGCCTTCGAGTCTGCACCTGGACAGTGATGCCTCGTAGTACTTTCCACCGACGATAGCGTACATGCCCACCCACTGCGACACCACTTGCGCTCAACAATAACACCACCACCACCACATGCACCTGCAACATGGAAAGACGCCCGTGACATTCTAGACGACAAAGCACCCTGCTTCTCATCTTGCGCACATTTCATCATCGACGTTTCAATATCGCAACCCATCACTATCCAGTCCTGACACCAGTTGCGCCACAATCATCATGTCCGAGGTATGTCGCGTTGCTACGCCCCGCACCCTTGTCGGAGCTGACCCGCGCACAGTCTCGGAGCGGCTCGTCGCCAGACCGCGACGACATCAATGTTTCCAATGGTCATGCGTACGACAAGTATCATTTTCAAGAAAAGAACGTCCATGCGCACGGCTTTGAGCTGGAGGAAGAGGAGGATGAGGATATAGACCAACTCATCGAAGATCTGGAATCACAGGATGGTGAAAATGCAGATTACGAAGAAGAAGAAGTCCAGCAGCCAGGGGGCGCCCGTCTGATACCAGAAGACCTTCTCCAAACCGACACACGTATTGGCCTACTGTCCGCCGAGGTACTGATCCGGCGGAAGAAATATGGCGAGAATAAGATGAAGGGTATAGACCACTTGTCTCCCATCGTCAGCACCAACTAACATTGCCCAGAGGAAAAGACAAACAACTGGATCAAATTCTTCATGTTCTTCGTTGGACCAATTCAATTTGTCATGGAAGCGGCTGCCATTCTCGCAGCCGGCCTCCGAGACTGGGTTGATTTTGGTGTTATATGCGGCTTGCTTCTCCTCAACGCCAGCGTCGGCTTCATTCAAGAGTACCAGGCCGGCTCGATTGTCGAGGAGCTGAAGAAGACGCTGGCCCTCAAGGCCACTGTACTGCGCGACGGTAACTTGATCGAAATAGAAGCTGCTGAAGTGGTGCCTGGCGATATCCTACACGTGGAAGAGGGCGTCATTGTTCCAGCAGATGGACGCATCGTCACCGAGAATGCCTTTGTACAAGTCGACCAATCATCCATTACCGGGGAGTCGCTGGCTGTTGATAAACACCGAGGAGACACCTGTTATGCCTCTTCAGCGGTCAAGCGTGGCGAGGCTTTCGTCGTCATTACAGCTACTGGTGACTCGACTTTCGTTGGGCGCGCAGCCTCCCTTGTCGCCAGCGCGTCGAGTGGCCCCGGCCACTTCACGCAGGTACTCCACGATATCGGTACAATACTGTTAGTTCTTGTCATTGTGTCGCTGTTGGTCGTCTGGATCAGCTCCTTCTACCGCTCCAACGACATTGTCAAAATCCTCCGCTTCACACTCGCAATCACCATAGTCGGCGTACCTGTGGGTCTCCCGGCTGTTGTGACAACGACAATGGCTGTGGGTGCCGCTTACCTGGCCAAGAAGCAGGCCATTGTACAGAAGCTTTCCGCCATTGAATCGCTTGCCGGCGTTGAGATACTATGCTCTGACAAGACGGGTACATTGACCAAGAACAAGCTCTCCTTGGCCGACCCTTATACAGTACCTGGCGTAGATCCAGAAGATCTTATGCTTACTGCCTGCTTGGCCGCTTCTCGCAAGAAGAAAGGCATCGATGCCATCGACAAAGCCTTTCTCAAGTCCCTGAGATACTACCCACGTGCCAAGCATGTGCTGAGCAAGTACAAGGTCATTCACTTTCACCCCTTTGACCCCGTGTCCAAGAAGGTTCAGGCCGTCGTCGAGTCTCCTCAAGGCGAGCGTATAACATGCGTCAAAGGTGCACCCCTATTCGTCCTCCGAACCGTCGAGGAAGATGGTGAGATCCCTGAACACGTCGATTTGGCCTACAAGAATAAAGTTGCAGAGTTTGCTACACGCGGCTTTCGCTCACTTGGTGTTGCTCGCAAACGGGAGGATTCTTCGTGGGAAATCCTGGGTATCATGCCTTGTTCGGATCCACCAAGGCACGACACGTATCGTACTATCAACGAAGCTAAATCTTTGGGCCTTTCAATCAAGATGTTGACTGGCGATGCCGTTGGAATCGCGCGAGAAACGTCGCGCCAGCTCGGCTTGGGTAGGCGATCTGCATCACCTGCACCACCACTATCACTGACTTTCCAATGTAGGTACAAACATCTTCGATGCTGAGAAGCTTGGTCTGAGCGGAGGTGGGGAAATGCCTGGCTCAGAGTTCTATGACTTTGTCGAGGGCGCTGATGGCTTTGCCGAAGTGTTCCCTCAACACAAGTACAACGTCGTCGAGATCCTTCAACAGAGAGGCTATCTCGTCGCAATGACGGGTGATGGGGTGAATGATGCACCATCCCTCAAGAGAGCGGATACTGGCATAGCTGTGCAAGGTGCCTCTGATGCTGCTTGCTCGGCTGCAGATATTGTATTTCTTGCCCCAGGCCTATCTGCAATTATCGATGCTCTCAAGACGTCTCGGCAGATTTTCCATCGCATGTACGCTTATGTTGTATACCGCATCGCCTTGTCGTTACACCTCGAGATCTTTCTGGGTCTTTGGATCGCGATACTAAACGAAAGCCTGAACCTTCAATTGGTCGTATTCATCGCAATCTTCGCCGACATAGGTAAGTTCTCTACACACAAGATCGCATTGGATCATCGTAGTCTCCTGGATGACTACGCTCTATACATTCATTAACTCTTACACAGCGACGCTTGCTATCGCCTACGACAACGCACCATACAGTAAGACTCCAGTCAAATGGAACCTCCCAAAACTTTGGGGCATGTCCATCTTGCTCGGCGTGATTCTCGCAATAGGAACTTGGATCACCATGACGACCATGCTGCCTTATCTTACTGGCGAGCAACAAGGTGTCTCAGGTGGCATTGTTCAGAACCACGGCCAACGCGACCCGATCCTGTTTCTTGAGATTACATTGACTGAGAATTGGCTCATTTTTATCACTCGTGCCAACGGGCCCTTTTGGTCATCTATTCCCTCATGGCAGCTCGCTGGGGCCATCCTTGTTGTTGATATACTTGCAACATGTTTTACTATTTTTGGGTGGTTTGTGGGAGGAAGGACGAACATTGTCGCTGTCGTTCGAGTTTGGGCCTTTTCTTTTGGTATCTTCTGCATCATGGCAGGGGTGTATTATATCCTCCAAGGCAGCCAGGGCTTCGACAACCTCATGCATGGAAAGCTTCTCAAAAGGAAGCAAAAACAGCGGAACTTGGAAGACTTTGGTAAGTCAGAATTCATGTTCCCATCGTCGCGCTCATGCAAGTAACTGACCGTGCCATAGTTGTTTCTTTACAGCGAGTGTCAACACAACATGAGAAGACGACATAGCATCCTCGTCCCGCGCCATTGCTTAAACAACGGTCGCTGTCTAGCGTTACGCTATCGTGACTGACTGGATCTACAGAATCTCGACATGACCTTCTTTTGTTGTGTCATGAGTACCAAAACGGCGCATGGGTTTGTGCGCGTTTGGGCTTTCAGCACTTTTTCCTGTTGTTATTAATGGCTTAATTCATGTCATTGTACATACCTAGGGTCGATTGAGTGATTAGCAGGAGGCAGTCTGATTTCAGAAGTTTTTTTTTATGCCAGTATGAATTCAACATACATGAGGGGTTATCAAGCTCCACGTCTCGAAACAAATTGATTCGGAGCACTTTTGGAGTAGAACGACAGGTTTCCGATAAAATTGGAGATGCCGCCATCGCCATGACGTCGCTTACCAATCCCGATGCTGAACCCCACCTTTGGCATTGTGGGACACGCATACCCCTACAAACCTTATGTGCTTCCTATTCAACTTGCCCAACATCGCTCTTCTTCTACTTTATTCATGATCAGAGCTATAAGTAGCTTCAATTCACAGTTTCGACATTTCTCCAAGCTTTGGCATAGCTCCTTGCACCAAGTCTATCAGTCGCATCTACTACGAACTCAAGCATTTGCAAACATGGCCAATTTGGACGTCACTATCCCCAGTCTCAAGCTCAACGATGGCACGTCTATGCCAATGTTGGGCTATGGGACTGGGACAGCTTGGTTCAAGAAAGGCGAAGAAAGTAAAATTGATCAAGCTACTATTGATGCTGTAAAGATAGCAACAAAGTTGGGATATACACATCTTGATGGCGCAGAGGGTGAGTATATCATGCATACAGTAGAGCTCTCTTTAACCTCCACATAGTATACAAGACAGAATCCGAGCTTGGAACAGCCATCAAGGAGAGTGGTGTACCGCGTGAGAAACTCTATGTCACCACAAAGGTGTTCCACGGCAATATCAATGACATTGCTGGTGCACTCAAGACGAGCTTGCAGAAGCTACAGTTGGACTACGTTGATCTGTAAGGATTCTCATGATAACCGCACACAAGGCCTTTTGGCTGACAAGCGAAGATATCTTATCCATCATCCCTGGTTTGCAAACTCCGACGCAGATCTTCAAAAAGCTTGGGCAGACATGGAAGCCGTCCAAGCCGCAGGTCTCACGAAATCAATTGGCGTATCAAACTACCTGCCCAACCACCTTGCGGCGACGCTCAAGACGGCCAAAGTAAAGCCTGTTTGCAACCAGATCGAACTGCATCCTTATTTGCAACGTCGAGAACTCTTAGAGTTCCACAAGCAGAATGACATTGCAACGACGGCCTATGGACCTCTGACTGCAGCAACCAAAGCAAAACCTGGCCCGCTGGACGACTATGTCGAGAAGCTAACCAAAAAGTACGCAGTCAGCGAGAATGAGATTTACCTGAGGTGGTGTATTGATCAGGACATTGTACCTGTGACAACGAGTGGCAAGGAGCAGCGACTGAGTGATTATTTGCGGGCGATGACTTTCAAGCTGACGCCCAAGGAGGTCAAGGAGATGAATGAGTTGGGACAACAGAAGCACTACAGAGGATTCTGGAATGACAAGGTACAATTTCTCGGAAGGCATATTTTTTTTTCCTTGGGAGAGATGCTAACTCGAGATCCAGTTTGCTGAGAATGATCGGTCGTAGACTAGGTTTTCAAGGAGGGAAAAGGGGCATCCGCTGGAGATTGTGATGTGTATCAAGCAAATATGGGAGGATGTTGGAATATGCCAACTGAATGCATTGTGAAGTCATACATGAATACCCTCTTGAAATGCATTTAGATTGTAGTATGTCTGGGGAGGGCTGCGTAGGCACGTTAGCTTAGTAGTCGCTTTGAACTGCAATATGAACAATGATTTTGCTTGATAACCAAAGTATCCATTCTTCTAATTTCTGGCGCATAACATGCATGTTCATTGACGCTAGATTCAGTGCAAGTGGCTGCTGACCAGAGAGCCCTGGGAAGTCCAGTCTTCACGTGTATGTCAAACGGGAGCGCCAAGGCGGCCCGCTCAATCTTTCGACGCGAGTTCCCTCAACTCCAAGCTCGACCTTTCCTTGTCGCTCACCCACGCCCAACGCCCGCAAAAACGCGCATCTCGATTTTCGCGAGAGCAAAGACACAAAGTCGCAGATACAAAAGACTCGAGTGTTGCAGCGCGTACCACGGCTATAATGTCGGGCGCAACTGCAAAAGGCAAGAAGCAGGCGAACAAGAATGCCTATCGCCGAGCAAAGAAGAAGCAACAGCGCAGTGTAAGTCTTGCATAGATCCTACAGGCTCTCAGTTGCGCAGTGGCAATACTAACAATGCGAAGGAGACCAAGTCGGACGTGGGCGACTCAGCGCGTGAGAGCGAATCCCCTGCGCCAACGACAGACGACAGCAGCGACGCACACGCCGTGAAGTCTGCGACTCTTCTCACCGTCGACGATATCGCGAACCAGTACGACTTGGACGATCCTGCATTCGAAGAGTACAAGAGCGTGTTCGAGAAGTTCAGGGAACGAACCGAGGAGGAAGAGGCGACCAAGGACGAGGAAAAGGCCGAGATCTACCTCTCCGACGACGACATTCCCGACGAGGAGGACGAGGACGAGGATGGAAAGCCTAAGCTCTCCAAGAAGAAGAGGAAGCAGATGAGCAAGCTGTCGGTCGCGCAGCTCAAGTCGATGGTTTCCCGGCCCGAGCTGGTCGAGTGGACTGATGTGTCATCGTCTGATCCCAAGCTACTAATCTCCATCAAAGGTGCCAAGAACGTCATACCCGTCCCGACTCACTGGTCGCTCAAGCGCGAATATCTCTCTTCCAAGCGCGGTATCGAGAAGCCGCCGTTTGCGCTACCGAAGTTCATACAAGAGACCGGTATAGCAGAGATGCGAGATGCAGTCTTGGAGAAGCAGGCAGAGATGACCATGAGGCAAAAACAGCGCGAGCGCGTTCAGGGAAAGCTTGGGAAGCTCGACATCGACTATGCAAAACTCTACGACGCATTCTTCCGCCGACAGACTAAGCCAGAGCTAACACGCTACGGTGAAGTATACTACGAGGGCAAGGAGTTTGAGACCAATCTCGTCAACCTTAAGCCGGGTGAGCTGAGTGAGGAGCTTCGGGAGGCACTTGGAATGGCGCCTGGTCATCCACCCCCGTGGCTCATCAACATGCAGCGATGCGGGCCGCCGCCGTCGTACCCTAACATGCGCGTGCCCGGTGTGAATGCTCCGATCCCTCCCGGTTCTTCTTGGGGTTTCCAACCAGGTCAGTGGGGTAAGCCCCCCGTAGACGAGGCTGGCAAACCACTGTTTGGAGGAGACTTGTATGGAACGGCCATACTGGAGGAGCAACAGCAGCCGACACATGCTGGTGATCCTGTGGAGCGCGGCATCTGGGGAGCACTTCGCGCCGAGGGCGAGAGTGAAGACGAGGAGAGCGACGAGGAAGAAGAGGAGGATGACGAGGACGACGAGGGAGGTGACGAAGACGCGAGTGGCATTCAGACTTCGATGACGACAGCCTCAGCTATGCCATCTGAGATTGGAGGTGCAGAGAGCATTGGTGGAGAGTTTCAACTTCGGAAGCAGCGTAAGGGAATTGAGACTGAAGAGCCAGGAGCACCACGGAGTGCCTACACCGTGCTTCCAGAGAAGAATATTTCAGCGACTGGCTTCTTTGGTGGTGAACATGCTTACGACCTGGACGCTGCTAGGCGCGATACACTAGGGCACTCGCAGAGGAAGCGCAAGGCTGGTGACGTTGACATATCGGTTGACGTCGATCAGCTAGCGGATAGCGACAAACTCGACAAGGATGCACTGAAGAAAGAATACGAGTCTAGGCAGAGGGCTGAGGCACAGGGACAATGGCAAAGTATTGATCAAGATGATTTGGCAGACATGATCAGCCAGGAGAGCAGGAAGCGGGCGAAAAGGGAGGGAAGATGAGCAAAAGACCTGCTGCGCTAGGTGTATGATTAAGAGTCTGCAGAGGACAATGAGTTTTGTACAAAAGATTTCGGGTTACTTTCGAGCGCTCCAAGAGCGAGCCGGCGTCACGGATGTCAAGGGTCAGTAGGGCTTTCAGCATACTCAGCATTGGGACACGGCGTTACACGCGGCAGCCAAGGTTAGCCGCAGATGAAGATAGTCAAGACCAAGAAATCAGTTTCCAAGGGCAAAATGACTGGGCAAGAATGATATGTTGACCTGTCGAGACGAGAGTATCCCGCGCCTTGGCCGTAACGGACGCCGACGAAGACGCGAATGGCCAATGTGAGAGGAGTTGTTAGGAAAAGTGTCCTGGATGGTGAGTTGAGCATGGTGTTCAGGAAACAGGGCATAGTGATTGTTCAAGACTCCAAGGAACTGATGGTATTTGATGCTGGTTGAAGTGACATGGGCAAATGGAATCCGGAGCCGAGATGTGCTAACTGAAGCCTCAAAAGCAACTGCAAGTCGCAATTGGAAAATATGTGCAGACGATACGGGGCACTGGGTTAACCACTCGCCGTTTGCATTGGTACGGTTTATTTGCAAAAAAAAGGGTTCAGGTTGTGTGCACCAGCAACGCCCACGGCACGTGACAACAAACGCGTCCAGTGGCAGAGGGCTTGGCTTTGAAACTTCACTTTTTGCACAATCAACACACACACGACACAACGCGCCCGACAACTCGCACCACTCGACTTGCCGCTGCCTCGGCCGCAAACTTATTTTGTTTCTTACTGATCGATCGGTTAATACTTGGCAAAAGCGATAGGTCAGACACATTACTATCTGCGAAGATGGACAGGGATCGCGAGCGAGACAGAGACCGAAGGTTTGTTCGCCCCAGATTGTCGCATGGACTCGGATAGGCACATTTGCCTGTCGGGCGTGTGAAAGCAGATTCCAGTTGCTTATAAATTCGCAGAGATGACAGGTACTCGAACACATACCGTCCGCGTTCCCCTGGCCCTCGCCCACGCTCGCCTCTACTTCCACGCGGAGATAGCTACCGTGCCCGCTCACCCCCTCCCCGCCGTGGTTCGCCGCCTCCTCGCCGTGGGTCACCTATCCGACGCGGTATAGCGTCTGCTGATACCTATGTTCCTGGTGGCCGCTCTTCTCGCCCACGTAGCCGATCGCCTGCTTTCCGAAGAAGATCTCGCAGCCCACGTCGCGACGACAACTGGAGGGCACGTCCTCGATCGCCTCCTCGCCGAGCATTCTCACCAAGACGCGATGACTACAGGAGCGAGAGGGCAAGATCTCCGCGAAGAGACCGGGATCGGGATCAGTACGATTCGTACACGCGCTCCCCACGTCCCCGCGAAAGGTCTCCGCTGCCTAGAGAGCGCGATGTGTCACCAGCCAGGAGTCGCGGGCTGCGCTCTCCAGTTCGTCCAAGTCGGTATGAAGAACCTCGGTCGCGCGTCAACAGGTGAGTTGCGAATCACTAAGTGACGCTGACTAAATTACTGACATTTCTTCCTAGCCCTCCCCGCCGCTATTCTCCTGTCCGCGACTATAGGCGCCGTTCGCCTTCTCCGAGGCGCGAGCGTGCCGACCCATACACGGCAGATACCTGGAGAAGTCGTAGATCGCCTTCGCCTGTACGACCCACTTACCCTTCAAATGAAGCGTCAGGCAGAGACTCGGCTGCAACCTCGCGCCGTTCCTCACCACCACCTATCCACCCCAGCCGAGCTGCACTTGTAGAAGAACGGCCAGCCAGAGAACCTGCATCGGCGCCGCGATCACCGTATCGTGAACGCATCCCCGATAGGAGCCGAGACTTCAGCCGTGAGCGTGAGCGTGAGCGGTCGCCTCCACGCCGCAGGGAGAGTCCTCCAACTGGGCCACGCGGTGATAGAGACTTTGCGCCTCCCACTGGACCATCTTCTTCCTACCGCAACGGCGACAGCAGCTTTACTAGGGCGCCACCAACGGGGCCTTCCAGTCGCAGCTATCCATCCCCTGCCATCTCCCCGCCCATTGGCCCTTCCAACTCGACACCGCAACCGCCCACATTCCCCCGGGGAAGCAATCCCGTCTTGACAGCGCCGACACGACCGCGTGGTGGAGGCCGAGGCTTCGGTGGATATGAAGGACGAGGAGACTTTTCTGGTCCACCTCCACGCCGAGGATCGTGGGTTGCAGGACCGCGAGGAGGCTATTATGGTGGCGCACCGTCCGGACCCAGGGGACCCAGCAGTGGCCCTGGTGGACCGGCACCCTTTGCTGCATCATTCCGTGGGTCAAACAACTCTACGGCTACAACCTATCCCCGTACCATGCGCTTCCGCGATCATCTCGCCGATCTTCCCAAGGAGATTCCCGGCGGCCAAAAGGCTCCTGAGATGTATGACAAGAGCAAGATCTTGAAGCTTGAGGCGGAGGCGCAAAAGCTGAGAGAGATGATTGATAGAAAAGAGGATGCGAAGAGACAGAAACTGAGGGAGTGGGACGGCCTTGAGCGTGAAGCCGAGACAGCCCAACTGCGAGTCGACCTAGCCGAGAGTTCTCTGAGGGGCTTGAATGGCGAGGCCGATGTTAGCGATGCGTTCTAGAGGGTACGCAATACACCATCAATCGTGGCGGCTTCAGTCGGCATTGTGCTAGGTGGATGACTGCACAGATTTCGTAGACGATGGGACAGTGTACGATATGGAATTGTTCAGGGGTTGGAGGATCAGGTCTGCATTTTCGTCTCGGACAGTGCTTCTTGGTGAGCATGGCGGGCGTTTGGTGGCATGGGATGATGGTAGCCCAGATCTTCGTCTCTCTCATATGATAGATTCCCTCAGTTTCCAATGAAAGTCTAACATAGCGTGCGTCATCTTAATACTGAATCACTGCATCACGTACTTGGGATGGTCACCCACCCGTCGTGGAGCAAAGGAACTACTGCGGATTACCGATTGGCCAGTATTCGTTCTCCACTCTACCCGCATTAACTGACTCGCCAAACGCCAAATTGTTGCGGCGGCTTCTACTGACTTACCTGCCCGCTTCTGCTTCCGCCCCCGCTCAACTGCTTTACTGTCGCAGCCATGGTAGGCAAAAAGGTATGGAAGCGCATGCCAAAGTAATAGCCAGGTGCTGATATGAGTATAGGAAGCTGCGAAACCGAAGCCAAAAGCTGCCCCGCGCGGGGTGACAAAGGCGAAAGCTGCACCCGAAGTCCAGCAAGCAAACGGAGGTGACTCTAGTAATGCTAATTCTACCACTACCACCACGAACGGATTCAAGGGTACCGTGGGTGAGGACACAAAGGACATGAATCCAGGAGCTTCGACATCGGCAGAGCAGACACGAAAGCGACGGGCGCCACTCACGCATGCCAAAGACGAGTTCGCCGCCCTCCTTGAGCCCTTTTACTACGGCAAGAGTTTGACGGACCCCATCAACACGGCGCGTGACAAGTGGAATCTACTGCCGGCCTTTCTGAAGACCAAGGGTCTGGTAAAACAGCATGTCGACTCGTACAATCATTTTGTCGATGTGCAGCTCAAGAAGATCATCAAGGCCAACCGTTTCGTCCGCAGCGACTTCGACCCCAAGTTTCTACTCGAGTATACTGATATCCGCGTTCTGTCGCCCAACCGGCAGGAGGAAGATGATCTCGATCACCACCGCAGCACCATTACGCCCAACGAGTGCCGGCTACGCGACATGACATATGCTGCACCAATCGTGGTGGACATTATATACACGAGGGGCAACGCAAAGGTCAAGCGAACGGGTATCAAGATTGGCAGGATGCCCATTATGTTGAAGAGCAATAAATGCGTGCTTACGGGCAAGAACGATAGCGAGATGGCTGTCATGGATGAGTGTCCACTGGATCCGGGAGGTTACTTCATCACTCGTGGGCAGGAAAAGGTCATTCTGGTCCAGGAGCAGTTGAATAAGAATCGAGTTATCGTTGAAAGCGCAAAGGGCATCATGCAGGCCAGCGTCACAAGTTCTACTCACGAGAGGCGGACCAAGACGTACGTCATCCAAAAGAAAGGTCTCATGTACCTGCGACACAACACACTCTCCGAAGAGATTCCCATCGTCTTCGTGATGAAGGCGCTAGGCGTGGCTTCGGACAAGGAGATTCTGGTCATGGTTGCTGGCGAAGACAGCGCCTACCAAGACAACTTCTCTATCAACTTTGAGGCATGCGCAAAAGAAAAGATCCACACACAAGAGAGGGCATTGGAGTATATCGGGCATCGTGTGCGCTTAGTGAAGAAGCCGCTTGGTACGTCGCGTAACCGCAACTACCATCTTGAGGCTATCGAGTGTCTATCCAACGTTGTCTTGCCACACGTACCGGTCGAAGGCACAAACTACCGACCCAAGGCCCTTTACGTCGCTCTTATGGCGCGTAGGGTGCTGATGGCCATGCAAAACCCCAAGCTAGTTGACGATCGCGACTATGTCGGTAACAAGCGTCTGGAATTGTCCGGCCAGATGTTGTCGCTGCTCTTTGAGGATCACTTCAAGCGCTTCAACCACGACTTCAAGCTGAGCATCGACAAAGTTCTCAAGAAGCCAGTCCGAGCCCAAGAATTCGACGCCTTTTCACATTTCAGCGTCCACAAGAACCACATCACCATGGGAGTCGAGCGTGCTATTGCCACCGGAAACTGGAGTTTAAAGCGATTCAAGATGGACAGGGCTGGTGTCACGCACGTACTGAGCAGGCTGAGTTACATCGCTGCACTCGGTATGATGACGAGAATCAGTTCACAGTTTGAAAAGACACGCAAGGTCTCTGGTCCCCGTGCGTTACAGCCATCGCAGTTTGGTATGCTTTGCACGTCCGATACACCAGAAGGAGAAGCCTGTGGTCTCGTCAAGAACTTGGCGTTGATGACGCATATTACAACAGAAGACGACGATGATCCTGTCCGCAAGATTGTCTTCATGCTTGGCGCTCAAGACATCTGCTCGCTGACAGGTGAGGATATTCACGCCGAGGGTGTGTACAGCTTGTGCCTTAATGGCACACCCATTGCTACCACTGATTCACCCAAGCACTTCCTAAACAGCTTTCGACAGCTTAGGCGTATGGGACGTGTCTCCGAGTTTACTAGCATTCACATCGATCACGACCACTGTGAAGTTCACATCGCCACGGACGAAGGCCGGATTTGTCGGCCATTGATCATCGTTGAGAACCAACGCTCAAAGGTTACATCGCGGTACCTGAAAGCTCTTCGCAAGGGTACACTGGACTTTGAAGACTTTCTGACAAGAGGTCTGGTTGAGTATCTTGATACCAACGAGGAGAACGACACGAACATTGCTTTGAGGGAACCCGATATCAATCAGCACACAACGCATCTCGAGATTGAGCCCTTTACCATTCTAGGGGCTGTTGCCGGCCTCATTCCCTACCCCCATCATAACCAGTCGCCGCGTAATACTTACCAGTGTGCTATGGGCAAGCAAGCCATAGGAGCCATTGCATATAACCAGTTCAACAGGATAGACACACTACTGTATCTCATGGTCTACCCACAACAGCCCATGGTCAAGACCCGGACCATTGAACTTACGAAATATGATAAGCTACCCGCCGGCCAGAATGCGACAGTTGCCGTCATGTCTTACTCCGGTTACGATATCGAGGATGCTCTGATTCTGAACAAAGCCTCTTGCGACCGCGGCTTTGGTCGCTGCCAGGTCATGAAGAAGCACGTAACGCAGTTGAAGACGTATGCCAACGGCACCTCTGACCGTATTAATGCCGGCGCCTTGGATGTTGAGAACAAAAACCACCAAGCTATCGGCGCCGACGGGATTGCGCAGGTGGGCTCCCGTATAGAAGCTGGCGATGCTTATCTCCTCAAGTCTATTCCACTAGACACTGCTGGCCCGGCATCAAACACGTACAAAGACAAGCCTGAAAAGTACAAGAATCCCGACTTTAGTTATATTGACAAAGCTTGCGTAACCGAGAACGAGGCAGGAGTGACTCTGATCAAGTTGCTGTTTCGACAGACACGCCGGCCCGAACTTGGCGACAAGTTTTCGTCTCGTCACGGGCAAAAGGGAACGACGGGCTTGATTGTGCAGCAAGAAGACATGCCGTTCAACGACCAGGGCATCTGTCCAGACATCATCATGAACCCGCATGGTTTCCCGTCGCGTATGACGGTGGGAAAGATGATGGAGTTGCTGTCTGGTAAAGCTGGTGTACTCAACGGGACTTTGGAGTATGGAACGGCGTTTGGTGGATCCACAGTCGAAGACATGAGCCGGATCCTGGTGGACAAGGGTTTTTCGTATACAGGAAAGGACTACCTCACGTCTGGTATCACGGGCGAGGCGCACCAGTTCTACACCTTCTTTGGCCCGATTTACTACCAGAAGCTCAAGCATATGGTGCAGGACAAGATGCACTCGCGAGCCCGTGGTCCCCGGGCTATTTTGACGCGCCAGCCTACTGAAGGACGAGCTCGAGATGGTGGTTTGCGTCTGGGAGAGATGGAGCGTGATTGTTTGATTGCGTACGGGGCGTCACAACTTCTCCTCGAGCGTCTGATGATTAGTTCGGATGCGCATAATGTTGATGTTTGTGAGAAGTGTAAGTCTTTGTTCTCTTCTTTCCTCTCCTTTTCTTCTTTTTCGTCAATCATCCCCTCTGAGATTTTTTTTTGAAATACCTCTGTAACTGACCAATGAAACCCAATCGATAGGCGGCCAAATGGGCTACAGCGGTTACTGCAAACTCTGTGAGAGTGAAAAGGCGGTTCGCAAAATCACGATGCCGTATGCAGCCAAGCTGCTTATTCAGGAGCTGGGCAGTATGAATATCAAGGTGACGATTGGCTTGGAGGATGAGTTCCCCAGGGACGCTTAAGTTTGGGGGTTTAAAAAAAACGTTGGAGGCATATATTTTGGTTTTGGCGCAGACAAGAGATGGATGGCAGCTTTGATGCATAGCGTGGCGTTTATGAAAGGGAGTGTTTCCATTTTCGTGTACAAGAAGAGTTTACGGACATAAGTTACTATCCTGTCATTTGTATCTCTATGGAGTTATCCTCACATGGATATGGAAAAAATCTTTGGGGTATCGTAAATGTAGCGCCTCACTCACTCATTCACCCACTCACTGATCCTGCTCCCACACTCCTCTGATACTCAGTGATTCGAAAAAGAAAAAAAAAGAAAAAAGAGGACTGTGTTGCTTCTTTCCCCGTTCCCCTCTACACGTGCTCAGCTCATGGCACATGCATGACTCAGTTACATGTTTTTTTTCAGCCTTTCTTCTTGGACCTCCGACTCCAAATTGTCAGCCTATCCCGCGTCTCCCTCGTCACCGGCACCCGGGACCAGGGGCCAAGGGGGGCAAATATCATGGACAGATGGTCGGCTGGCTCGAGATAGTGGGCAACCTGGAGCCAAAGTTCTGGCGGTATCTGTGATATAGCCGAGTTCGTTGCTGTACTGAAATGAGAGTGTGGATTACGAAGGATGCGGATAAAAGTGTCCGTGGTGAGCACTGGTGCAATGTTGTGGCGCTGCAAAGTCGGGTAGATGGCCAGTGCCAGGTTCGTCAGGCTTCTAGTACCCGCATATTCGTATATCATGAGGAGTAGTTCGGCGGGGAGGTGCTCGAACGGGTTGCTCTTGTCAGGGGGGTTAGGCGGCGGCGGAGGAGGTGGAGGTGGAGGCGGAGGTGGAGGCGCTCCAGGAACCGTGGACATGCTCGCGAGAGAGTGTGTGTGAGCAGATGACGAGGTGGTGGTTATTGGTTGACAAAGAGGGTTTCGCACAAGCTCGGTGGCTTGTGTTTGCAAGTGTTTGTCGGCCGAGTCTCAAGGTGGTTTGCTCAGTCCGTGTGTGGTTTGCTGGGCGGATCGGCGGCGAGTGCCAGAAGAAGCCAGCGGTAGATGTAGGCGGAGAGAAAGTATGCGCCGACAGCAACCGCAGTTATGTAGATGGCGATGGGGCCGAGTGAGTGGGGGAAGACGTTCAGTACAAACGGATCGAGGACTAGAGCTGTCAGAGAGCGAACTTTGCGCATTGAGGCGCGGCATACTGATATCTGCGTCTACGGCAGGCGGATCGTCCATCAGCGTGCGGTTCGTCGAGTAGTAGGACGCTGCAGCCTGGAGGCGGAGGAATAGCACAGACTCTGGGGCCTCGGATGCGACTCCTTTGAAATCCTGTCCGTCGGCGTTGACGTGAGCCTGGCGCTGTTCGCTGTACTGTGCAAGTGAGGATACAAGTTCAGGCGTGGCGAAGACGTGGGCGGGGGGAAACGTCTCCAGCCAGAAGTCGGTGGGTTGCTGGGCATGGTCAGTCTGGGGGCGCATGTGGACAGGGAATGCAAACGGAAGCCGCCATGGACTCACAGTTGCCGGCCAGCAGATGCGCACCTCGTACCTCCTCGCGCCGTCGAGTTGGCGGAGCAGGTACCAAGATTCGAGGCCGCGGGGCAGGGAGTGGGTGGGAAACTGGAGGCGGAGACGTGTCGACAGCACCGTGTCGGACGGGGTCAGGACTTGTAGACCGAGGTCGTCTAGGCCGGGGCGCACATGTTGGAGCGTCACGGGACTGGGGCCCAGGAAGACTGTCTTTTCGACATTGGCGTTCACCGTCCCGATGTGTGTGACGATGCAGACCAGGGCGGCGGCGAGGCGCATGTTCAACCGGAGGAGGGGAAGAGGGAAGTGAAGGAAAGCGGGCGTATTCTCTTTCTTTCTCACGTGCTCGCCCGGAGTGTCATTTCATTGCGCTCTCTGGTCCAGGGCATGCAAACCCATCCAATTGTCGTGATGGATTGGTGATGTCGTCGTCGCGCTCCCCAGCGACGGCTAGGCAGCTGCATTCGACGTGTTGCTTAGCGCCGTGGCCCGTGATAGGCGGGCCGTGAACACCCTAAAAGTTCGATTCCACAAACACAACACCACCGCTTCCTCCCCCCCACTGCTCCACTCGACTTCTAGCAGCTCCTCGACCTCGTCCACACACATACCCCCCGACACTGCATTTCGATACCCCAATTACTAGGCTGCTTCAAATTCAAAATGAGAGAAGTCATCAGTCTGAACGGTGCGTCGGCTCTGGTGCTCACCCGCCCTGACCGCCCTGGTTGGGTGGCACATCCCTGACCCTGACCCTGTGTTGATGCTGACTTTTGTAACGCGTCTAGTCGGCCAAGCTGGTTGCCAGATTGCAAACTCGTGCTGGGAGGTGAGTAGACTCGACATGCGCCTTCACGACGCTCCCAATCGTTCGCAGGGCGAAAAAGGAGCGGAAATGTCGGATGCTTGACCGCCAGTCCGCAACCGTAGGCTGACTCGTTGCCACAGCTTTACTGCCTTGAGCACGGCATCCAACCCGATGGTTTCCTGACGGACGAGCGCAAAGCTCAGAACGATGACCACGGCTTCAGCACCTTCTTCTCCGAGACCGGTAGGCAGCAGCTCCAGTCGCAACAAATGCCGCACGACAACTAACACGGCGCAGGCCAGGGCAAATATGTCCCCCGTACCATCTACGCCGATCTTGAGCCCAATGTCGTCGACGAGGTCCGCACCGGTGCCTACCGCTCGCTTTTCCACCCAGAGCAGATGATCACAGGCAAGGAGGACGCCTCGAACAACTACGCCCGCGGTCACTACACGGTCGGCAAGGAGCTCATCGACCAGGTGCTCGACAAGGTCCGCCGCGTTGCCGATAACTGCTCGGGTCTGCAGGGTTTCCTCGTCTTCCACTCCTTCGGTGGCGGCACTGGCTCTGGTTTCGGCGCCCTGTTGATGGAGCGCCTGTCCGTCGACTATGGCAAGAAGTGCAAGCTCGAGTTCTGCGTCTACCCAGCGCCCCAGGTCGCCACATCCGTCGTTGAGCCCTACAACTCGATTCTTACCACCCACACCACCCTCGAGCACTCCGACTGCAGCTTCATGGTCGACAACGAGGCCATCTACGACATCTGCCGAAGGAACCTCGGCATCGAGCGCCCCAACTACGAGAACCTTAACCGCCTTATTGCTCAGGGTAATGTTCCTCCATTCTTCAAACACAACTGCTATTACTAATGCATCCCTCCAGTCGTCTCGTCCATCACCGCCTCGCTCCGCTTCGACGGTTCCCTCAATGTCGACCTGAACGAGTTCCAGACCAACTTGGTCCCCTACCCGCGTATCCACTTCCCGCTCGTCGCCTACGCGCCCGTCATCTCCGCCGCAAAGGCTGCTCACGAGGCCAACTCGGTCATGGAGATTACCAATGCCTGCTTCGAGCCCAACAACCAGATGGTCAAGTGCGACCCCCGCAACGGAAAGTACATGGCTACCTGCCTGTTGTACCGCGGTGACGTCGTCCCCAAGGACACCCACGCTGCCATTGCCCAGGTCAAGACCAAGCGCACCGTCCAGTTCGTCGACTGGTGCCCCACTGGTTTCAAGGTTGGTATCTGCTACCAGCCACCTCAGATGGTTCCCAACGGTGACCTCGCCTCGGTCAACCGCGCCGTCTGCATGTTGTCAAACACCACGGCCATTAGCGAGGCCTGGTCTGCTCTCTCCCACAAGTTCGACCTCATGTACAGCAAGCGTGCTTTTGTCCACTGGTACGTTGGTGAGGGTATGGAGGAGGGTGAGTTCTCGGAAGCTCGCGAAGATCTCGCTGCTCTCGAGCGCGATTACGAAGAGGTTGCCGCCGACAGCCTCGGCGATGAGGAGGGTGTTGAGGCAGAGTACTAGACGCATTGTTACCTGGCTCTGAACCGTCGTAAAGAGTACTTCACTGGCTCTGCATTGTTGATTGGCATCTTTCTTGTTCGAAGCTTCGCTTTTGAAAAAGAGCAGACCCCAACTTGGCAACGAGGTTCAATGGCGTTTGCAAGGAGAACTGGTAGCGTACATTCTCCATACATGAAGCGATTTGGGATCAATTGTCCTCTTTCTATGTTACTACTACCTTTAGTAATGCCAATAAATTGTCACACGGCACCCTGAGTTACTGCACTTCCAGATTGTGGAAGAAAAATTGGATGTGGATTTATTAAATTTGACGGCAGCTACCATTGTTCGAATACAAGAAAGTTTGGCTGGAAACTAATGTTTGCATTAGTGCTGATTATGGTAGACCGTCTTTGCCATGATGCCTATTCCTATCCACGCAACTAATCATACCAAGCAGTGCTAGAAAAGGCCTACATGTTGTCACCATGTGCAAACTAGAACCCCTATTCAGAGTTTCTCTTTCTAGCCAGAGCAAAGTAGTCGAGGAGAAGTCTTGCGGTTTAGTCTGTGTCTACCGCTGGAATATCTCGTCGCTGGTACCGTACCTTGAACGAGGATACCCGGGGTATTTCTATCATGTCACTGCTACACCATAGACCGGGGGCGTGAGTAGTGGTGTGTTGAAGCGAGCAGTAAAGGTACATCATAGAGGGAAGATGGCAGTGTCTGAATCGCTTATCTGGCACGTTACCTACTGGCTTTTCAGCCTTCCTAAACCAGAACATCTGTGCGTTCTCGGCTACCCCAACATATAAACACCCACGCATGCACAGTAACACACGTAAACCCCGCCTGTACGTACCCGGGACCCAGCATTCAGCATGGGCTTCGAAGTGGAAACGTGCATAGAGCTGCACAACCGCATCGTCGCTCACGCTTGCTCACACCTTCCGCCCAATCACCAACCCAGAATCCAACGCAGTTGGTTCACCGCACACTCACTGGATCTTTCATCTCCAGGCCTGGAATTTGAACTTGATGATGAACTCACAGCCTTCCTATCAGGCATCGACATTGTGGTGCCCGAAAAGCATCAACATCTGGCCTTTAACCCCTTCCTTGTCGGCATCCCACCGCCCTCTAATCTGATACCCGACATGTGGCTCAATCTCCAAGACGAATACGGGGATTACATGCTGCTCTATATGGGCACTGGATATGATCCAGGCGGTCTTGTGTACAGTCATACGACGCAGCAAGTATGCTACATGGATAGCCCGTTTCTCGAACCTGACCAGCTCCTGTGGGGCGATCTGCAGAATGTGCTGGAAACCTACTGGCGCTGTGTTGAGTCGGGGAAATTCGTCACTGATGCAGAATATCCGGGCTTTGGTGATGGAGATGGGCTTGTCACACAAGGGTGGAGAGTAGAGGAGTGGACGGAGATGGAATTGGAGGGCGCGCTGGAGGTGTGGGACAATTTGGTGGATGCTATCACTAAGAGGCTACCAGGAAGGCAAGAGACGGAGGATGAAGAAGAGTCTCAACAGAATGAGGAGGATGCTGAGGATGAGAATGAGGAGGAGTATATGATCTCCTCTGAGGTCCTGGAGCAATATCCTGCCATCCCACCTTTTGCACGCGCATTCCTTTCCCGAGCAAAGAAACCATCCTTCACCTCCATTGCCCCGCAACTGGACATTCCGGATGAAGCATTCATTCATCGTGTTGGCGCTCAACTACAAGAGCTGCATCCCGACGCTTCTCTCACCACCCGACAACATGACATTGTCTATCTGCCCAATTTCCTTTTGTTCCCATGGCGCACACCAGGCACTCAACTCCTATCTCAGTCTGATCGTGATCGATGGGAAAACAGACCAGGACATTCCCACACCCTTGACAACCGCGTCGGTCTATATCTAACTCCAGATAGTATACACGCACACTCCAGCTCTCTACTTCTCCCATTCCAACTCGGGGCCAATGGCCACGTTCTCAAACATGATGGGTCCACGGTGGAGCGCGAAAAAGCGGGTCAAGATGTCCTGTATCAGCATGGGCAGTGTTTTCCTTTTTTGCCTGGGCATGGCACTCCGTTGGCTGCCGTCCTAGCCAATTGGTGGGAACGGGTCGAGA
Source organism: Drechslera avenae (assembly GCA_034640345.1). Classification (NCBI taxonomy): domain Eukaryota; kingdom Fungi; phylum Ascomycota; class Dothideomycetes; order Pleosporales; family Pleosporaceae; genus Drechslera; species Drechslera avenae. The sequence continues at coordinate 219,786 of JAXRVH010000022.1, forward strand.
ATGAGGATTGGCAGATTGACCAGAATGGGGTCGCTGATGGAGAAGATATATGGAAAGAAGCGGATACGGAAGAAAATGCAGAGGATTATCAGGCGGAGTGGAGCTGCTTTTAAGACAGTCGTTCCGCTATCAGTTGGCAGCACTGGAATACGACAGCAACTACATTCGCTGTCAATCGATGCACCACTTCTAATATTCATCTTCTCTATAGTACCTGAATGCAGAACTGTTTTCTCTCATTCGCCCAGTTTACGCAACAATACGTTGACTACGATCCTACCATTATGTCTGATGCATTTCTACTATGTATCACAAGCTCCACTGTGGCAGTTATCCTTCCCACAATACAATTCCGTGTCTCCGCAATAGCCACTACTCATCGTTAGCTAATAGAATAACAGATACCGGTAATGTACTTACTAGTTGCTGCAACACTTTCCAAATTGCGTTCCGGCACAAGTTTTGTCGCCTGGAAAATTGGGACCGCAAGAGCCATCTGTGCTTGGTCCTCCGAGCGTCTGGTCACAGTCTCCGCTATGACAGCTTCCTGGTGCACAGTGATCTACCGAGTCTCCACACCATCCGTAGATGCTGCAGCATTTGCCAAACGAACTCCCGCCACATATCCAGTCGTAGTGAGCTGGCCCACAACTACCATCAGGCGTTTCCGATCCTGCACCTGGCAAACAGTCTCCAGAGTAACAAGTCCCGGGACCGCATTCAGCTTCAGTGGATCCACAGGTACCTGAAGTCGAACAGCATTTGCCAAAAGTCGTACCCGCGCATGTTGCAAAGTCAAAGTCTGGTCCACAATTCCCGTTTTGCGAAACAGGCGGGACAGTCACTTTGGCGACGCAGACGGAGGATTTAGCCCACAAGTTCATACAGTCCTTGGTCAGGTATGCGTTGTACTCGAAAAGTTGCTCAACTGTGATACCGAAGCGTATAGCGACCGTCTGGCAGATGTCGTCCGCCACGACATCATAATAGCGGCCGCAATCTGAAATGGTCCCACTCTGGGTTGGTAGCGCAGGCTGTGCGGTTGAGTAATATGTGCCTGCAGTAGGGGCAGCGATTGGATCTGGCATTGTGTACGCACCGCCCGGAGGGCCTCGACAAACTTGCTGTACGTCCTGCAAATTGTCGCATCGGCCCAGGATGTATGGGTTCCATACCAAGAGTTGGGTCATGGTGATGTTAGAATCGAACTTGTTGTTGATCTGGTCTACGACCGAACGGCATGTCTGCCCACCGTTGACTAGATGGAGTTCACACTTTGGAGGTAGACAGAGGGGGGCAGTGGTTAGGCAACCCTGGCTGCCGCTCAGTTGGCGCAAAGTACCGAAAGGCACTTGGTAGTCATCGGCCAGCTTCCTACAGCTCGACTGTCCAGTTTGTACCGGAAGAAACTCGCCAGCGCACGTCGTTTGCGCTGGCACGTTTGTTGTAGGACTGGGAACGATAGTTCCTTTGGTCAAGGCTCCGCTGAAGGTAGTAGCAGGTGTATTGATGGAACACAAGGTTTGGATATCCTTGTAGTTGGATACCAAGTACTCTTTCTGCTCTTCGCCGAAGAGCACCGGTGATTTCAGACGCTGCTGCCATATTTTGACGAAACAGTCGTCGCACACCTGCATCGTTGTGTTAATTGGAGCCTTACTTCTCAGTATAGAGAGAGATACACACCAGTTCTTTGTCGTACAGCCCAATTATACTACTGTCGTTCGCAGTATACGTTGGACGAAAGCTCATCTCGTAGCATTCAGGCGGGTCGTATTCTGGATCACCAGTCAAGCAATAGTCCTCTGGATACTGCGCAAAGTCCCTTCCTTCCCATTCATATGTTTCTGGGATACACCAAGAGCCCGAGCTAATCTCAGTGTTAGCAATCTACTACCATCAACAGGCCTTGGGCCACAAAACTTACGATGACTTCAAGCAAGCAGTGTCAAACCCATTCAGGTATCGCAGAGGAAAGTACGTCGCATAAGCTTCTTTGCCTCCAACTGGAACTGTCTGTCCAGCGCAAGCTCCTTCCACACGCGTAAGCCAGGACTTGAGATCACCTGCGCATCTTGTAGTGCACAAATCCGTCAAATTCTGGCTCGACCAGAAGTAATCGTCAACATCGAGCGCGTTAACAATGTTGTACGAATCGCATCCTAGAGTAGAGTTTCTGAACATCTTTTCAGCTGCGGTACTTGGTTCCCGTTTCCACACTGCAGAAAACTCACATTGCGTCGAAACACCCTTCTGTAATGCTGTATGCTTCAATAAGCGCTTTTTTGTTCACCGTGGGGAGATAGAGATGGAATGCAGCGCTCAAGTCCAGCAAGCTGATGAACAACAAGGGCACAACACTCCAGAAACGCGACATCTTGACAACAATACTTTTGCTAATTCTCAGAATAAGAAGGCTGTTTTCAATCTCATCTGTTTTATCGCGAACCTCGCGCTGGGCCACATACGTGATCGGCAGCGAGCCGTGCCGACCCCTGCATACCCAATGTTTACAACGGAGTCAATCAACCGCTTCCAAATCACATATACACCAAGTACAACACTATTGAAAAAAAATTACTCGGCCTTCCATCGCGCTACCTGTTTAGGCAGCTCTCAGGACGTGCATTCCTTTCCCCTGCAGATGTAGATTGCGGCTCGTCCGGCAGTAAAAAATGGTGGCTCGACCCGCGGCGTGCCTCGACCCGCTTAAATTTTTATCAGCACGGATCGGCGCGGCCATGATATCTGATTGAACAGAGTAGATGGATTCCTGTCAGGGCGAATATCACTAGTATGGACGCCTAAAGTGGGAATCTGCTGTTTTTACGCCCCGTAGGATGATAGACCAGGGTCGAGCCTTATCCATGCTCAGACCGTCGACTTGGCACGTAGCCCTGCATATGGCAGTCTTCATGGGTGCTCATATGGATATCCAAAACCTTTAGAGCACATGCTTCACAGCATAGGTACGAATCTGTTCAGATCACTGGCTGTGTGCTCAAGCTCTTCATCATGAAGAGCAAACGTTTGTCAGTCTTTGGCAATCTTGCCCTCATTAGCACATATCTTTTATCCGTCACAGCTTTAGGCACCGGGAATCTCTCCCACGTTCCTGTCCAGCGCAATGGTTCAGAACTTTACAAGCCGCTCTTTATCCCTCCTTCAAACTCTACTCCGCGCTTCTTGAATGTGACGAAGAAGGAAACGAATCCACGAGTAGCAGCTGCTGTGGCCTTGAATGGAGGAGGTACATCTGAGAACACACGGTTCGTCACTGTTGTAGCATTCGCTTCAAAGAATATTTTCTGACAGTGATGAGCAGGGCCAACAGTTTGCGGCGGGCAGCCAGTGTAGATCAGCCGGAAGGAACATGTGGACCTGGAATGCCTTGCAAGAATGGAGCATGCTGTCGCAACGACGGTCTCTGTGGCTATTGTGACGAGTTTTGCTCTGCCAAAGTCTGTCTATCCAACTGCGATGCCCAAGCTGAATGCGGAAGATGTGCTCCCAGTGGAAAGGGAGACTGCCCGCTCAAAGTTTGCTGCAGCCAATTTGGATTCTGTGGCACGACTTCAGACTTTTGTGATGTCAGCGCTGGTTGCCAGACTGCATTTGGCGGATGCGGACCTGCACCCAAAGCAACTTGTACAATTTCGACTTCCAAGATCAGGAACATTGCGTATTACGAGTCCTGGGCGATGACTAGATCATGCGACAAGGTTGCTCCTGAGGACCTGGACCTGACGGGCCTCACACACATCAACTTTGGTAAGTAATTTGCACCCATCAACCCTACATGAAAGCTAACTATGCTCCAAAGCTTTTGCATTCTTCCACCCCACGACCTTTGAAATTGCGCCCATGGATGCCAATGCCGGCAAATTATATTCCAGGTTCACGGACCTGAAGAACCAGTACACGAACCTTGAGACTTGGGTAAATTCTCCAATCCCACGAACTGCTGCACCTGAGACATAAACTGACATGGTATACACCAATTTGTCAGATAGCTGTTGGTGGCTGGTCTTTCAACGATGAGACCAACCGACCCAATACCCGCACAGCCTTTAGTGACATGGCCTCGACGGCCGGCAACCGCAAAAAGTTCATCGACTCTTTGATCAAGTTCATGAGGACATATGGCTTTGACGGCGCGGATTTTGATTGGGAGTACCCAGGCGCAGACGACCGCGGCGGCAGGCCTGGGGATGGTGATAACTTTGTCCAGCTTGTTAAAGAGATGAAGGAGGCCTTTGGCAATACCTACGGCATCTCAGTCACGTTACCCGCGAGTTACTGGTATCTTCGCCACTTCAAGGTCAAGGAGATGGAGCCATACATTGGATGGTATGTTTTGGTACACAACCTCTCTGCTGAAAACGCTAACCATATCCGGTAGGTTCAACGTCATGTCGTACGATATTCATGGTGTTTGGGACTCCAGTAACGAGAATGTCGGCCCTTATGCCCGTCCGCATTCGAACTTGACCGAAATCGATAGCGGATTGCAACTTCTCTGGCGAGCGGGCGTCAAGCCCGAGAACGTGGTATTGGGCTTGGGCTTCTACGGACGGAGCTTCACGTTATCCGACCCAAGTTGTAACAAGCCTGGCTGCCCTTTCTCTGCCGGCGGAGAGCCTGGCAAGTGTAGCAAGGCATCTGGCGTGCTTACGAATGCTGAAATCAAGCGCATCATCGACGAGAACAACCTCGAGCCAATGTACGACAAGACTGCTGCAGTCAAGTGGATAACATGGAATTCGAACCAGTGGGTAAGCTACGATGACGAAACAACGTTGCAACAGAAAAAGACCTATGCCGACGACAACTGCCTCGGTGGCACTATGATCTGGGCCATTGATCAAGATTCGACGGACGGAGACTCAATGAACAACTACCTCGGGACGCACAACGCCGGCATCTATGCCAAAGACATGGTGGGCTCGCCGTTGAAACTCAAGAAAGCGATCACGGAAACACAGCAAGGTATCGCTTGCTACACCAGCTTCTGTAACGCCGACTGTGCAGCCGGGTACGAGGCTGTAGACACCACCAGAGGCCAAGTCGCTGATTTCCAATTCGACACATCGTGCAAGGGCGACAGTTTCCGGGACGGCGGTCAATACATCTGCTGCCCCAGCTCTGCTCTGAACAGCGACAACAAGCTGGGCAAGTGCGAGTGGCGAGGATTTAAAGGTGCCGGCATGTCTTGTCTACGTGGTTGCAATGACAACGAAATTGAAGTTGCGGCAAACAGTGCTGTGGGAGCGCAAGTTACAACGCCAATGGGAAACCTCATCGAGGTTGCGCGCACATGCAACGGAGGGTCTCAGAGTTATTGTTGCTCTGATTACGACCTCTCTCTCATGGGAGGCTCGCCTGCAAACGTACTCCAGACCAACAGATACCAAGCCATCTCCGCAAAAGAGCTTTCCACGCGAGAGATCAAGGCGCGGGCTGCTGAAAGAGGATTATGGGTGCTCGATGGCGAGATTATCGATCCAACGGATTACGGAGGCTCGGTCCTATCCAATTCAGGCGCCATGAAGATTAGCGACATGTACAGCGGATCCTCGGGTCTCGACTTCATCGTCGGATACGGCGTGGGCAAAGGGTCGAAGAAGAAGTATGGTCCTGGCGGCTCCAACTATCGAGGAGGTGTCGGACTCTGGAACCAGAAGCCAGTGCCGGGTAAGTTGAAAGGTTCGAAGAGCAAGCCCAAGTTCGATGCCAATGGCAACAGAATCTACGGAAAGTACACCGCCAAGAAGTACGACAAGAAAAAGGACAAGGACTGCTTCGTCACCTATACATGCATGTACGGAGCAGGTTACGACGAGATTTGCGACAACCAGCACTATGGCGTTAGCGAAGTACGCGGGGGCCGCACCGTCTACGAGATGAGGACTGCAGCTGGCGTAGGACCGCGCCAGCAGGCCAACTGGGGCCCTCAACACCACACAAACTTCCGAGTATGGGGCAAAACGGTAGGACGCTATGGCGGCGGACCTCGAACGCGATGCTGGTGTGAGGGAGACGAGTTTCCTCAGAACGCATTGGAAGAAGCATTTGGCCGAGATGTCCCCCAGGCGATTCGGCAAATAGATGGCATTCAGAATGGTGGCCATGGTGAAGGTTCGTAATATCCTTTTTTTGCCTTCCATTTTGGTAACTCGACTAACCATTTGTCATCACAGACTTCAAGCAATGGAAGGCGGCAGAATGGACGCCATGCAGTATTTTACGAGCGGCACTCGGCAAACCCAAACCCCCCGTAACCTGGACTTTCAACAGAGACGCCCTCGACCCCGAGGATGAACGCCATGATAGCTTTGCTGAGTTTATTCCCCGATATGGTTTCAACTCGATGGATCCGCCTAATCGCTGCTTCGCCCGATTCACAGCCGGTGGCCGTGGTGTTACCATTTCAGACCACGGATTCCGCGTCGATCAACTCGACACCATGTTTTACGCCCCGACGAACTGGAACGGCGGAAATACGCAAAGTTGGCGCGCTGACCCCCTCACTGCTGCTGCTGGCGACATACCGACAGACGTGGATAGTGCCAATCATATGCGAAAGCGCACGGTACAGCCAGAGTGGGAAGTGTACGACGAGGTCGAAGATGGTCAGGCGTGGGACTCGCCTCCTCCGCCTGAGCCGACTCATCTGGAGTACCCTCCATCCAGGGTGAAGCGCGCCATGCGACAGCTCGAGGGTGCCTCACCAGCTTCTCGACCGGCCTCCAGCGCGCCGACGGAAACCAGTGCGGTTGAGGAGAGTGCTGAGAAAGAAGTCGTGGAGAAGGAAAAGGCCGAAGACGCTTTCACCGAATGGCGGAATGCGACAATGGTTACTTCCTTGGAGCTGCGCGCTGAAAACGAGTATTGCGATGCAGGCAAGGCGCTAGAGCTGGTGGATGACATGGATCAACTGTATGGATATTGTGACTGTATTGGGTGGGAAGGAGACGAGTGAAGAAAACTTGTCTGGATATCAGTGTTTGAAATAGACGTTTAACATTATATCTTTCTCTTATCATCTCTAAAATATGTCATAAATGTAGCCGTTCAATCATGTTTGCACAGGCATTTTTCTTAGTATGCAAACCTCCATCCCTTCTCAACACCCGTATGCTCTGACCAGCCCTCTGCCTCGTCCAGCTTCTTGTTGAGACTCTTCGCCCGCCACCTAACCAGGAAAGCCGAGACGACACAAGCCATGCAGCCGAAAAGAATCAAACCGCCACCGAGTCTGTAAAACGGCTCCTGCGAGGTGGGGAAGAAGTAAGGGCTGAACCAATGACTCGTCTGACTAATGCAGTTTGCAATAGCAATCAGCGCCGCCTTCTTACTCCTCGGCGCCGGCACGAGTGTGGTCTCCCAGCTCAACTGCAGGTTCAGGCCCGAGTAGGTACCGCTGATGAGCAGGATAAGGCCAAAGTAGCGTGCGCCAATGTTCAGGGTGCCGATGAGCATGCTGCAGCCCGCGGCACTCATGATGATGGGGATGACGATGTGGTAGCAGGATTCCTGGAAGCGACCGGATGTGTATGCCAAGGTACATGCGACTGCGTAGGCAATGGCGTAAGGAGGAGCTTGGACGAGGTAGGTGGTGAGTTTTGAAAAGTGGAAAGTCTTCATAATCTATTTGCGCATCTGTTAGTAATCTGCACAGGCAGGTATAAATTGTGGGAAGAGATCTAAAACGTACCGATGGCAAGAAATCCTTGAAACTCTGTGCTGTGACAAGAGCAAAGTGCATAAGACAAAAGTACCAAGTAAATGGGTCCTTTGCGGCCTCCTTGAGCCCATCCCAGGTCCCGCCGACTTCCTCGTAGTGACCACCGTTTGAAACCTGGACGCGGTACTGTGCCATTTCAGACTCTTCCTGTGACAGCCACCTTGTGTTGTGCGGCCATGACGGGAGCAGGTAGTAGGCAGCTCCGGCTACAAGGATGGAGACCGCGCCCTCGATAATGAAGAACCACTGCCAAGCGTGAAGGGAGAGAAGGTTGTCCATGTTTTCCAAGATGGCGGCGGCGAGGAAACCGGAAAGAATGTTCGACATTGTGTTACCAGCGTGCCAGATGGCCATTCGCATTGGGTTCTCTTCTTTGGTGTACCAAGAAGATGTCACTATCTTGGGTTAGTCTAACAGGCTCGGCAATATGGTAGTTTGGTAGCGACAAGGGAACTTACTAAGCGTGATACCGGGGAAGAATGGGGCTTCGGCGAGACCGATGAAGAAGCGGCAGACGGCAAATCCGGCACCGTTAGTCATGGCAGGCATGCAGATGGTACCGATACTCCAGGCCATCATCATGGATGGGAGAAGCCATCTGGGGTCGGCTTTGGCAAGCCACAAGTTACCGGGGACCTGGCCAATGAGGTATCCGACGTAGAAGGTTGAGATGCCCGTGTTCCAAAGCGTGTCGGTCATCTTCAAATCTTCCTGGAGTCCAGCGAGGCGTGCGTTAGATACATTGATGCGGTCGAGATAACTGGGAATGGTTAGTAAGCTGTGTAAGTGTGTGTGGGGACTGTGGAGCCTCACTTCATGAGGAACATGAGGGTAATGCAGGGCATCAGCCTCCAGTCAAGTTTTGAAACAAGCTTCTTGTTCAAAGCAGCCATTTGATCTGCGCTAAGATCGCGCAGTGTGTCGAAGCGGGCCTGGATCTGCTGAGGCGTGATCTGAGCATTGTTCTCAGGAAGCACCTCCTTGAACTCGGCATCGGCCATCTTCTCGTCAACGGCGTCAACATGTTTTTCCGTCATGTTGTCCGCTTGGGGATATCGATGGTTTCAAGGGTGGGTGTTGAAGTGAGGAGGTGATGAGCAACGCTGAGTTGATGAAGACTTCCATGGTAGTGTTCCCACGCGGTTATATAGACATCTTGCATACACGGCAGACGTGCATGTGTGTTGACAATCAGCCCATGTTCTTTTTCCCCCAGACGATACCGTTCCCATCCAGTCCCAGACCTGGGAAAACGCCGAGACTGCGGGGCCCCAGAAACTAACGGTCGAGTAGCGGGGATTTTGCGCCACGTGCAGCGTTTATTCGGCGAATTTGGCACTTCCAAGAGCCGTTGGCTTGACAGATTCTTGGGACTAAGCGAGCGAAGGCGTTCGTCACGAGGATCCCGCCGCTGTGCTCACTTCCCGCGGGAAGTTGGACTGTTGCCGTCCCGCGGCTGGAGGATTTGGTTATTCTGTTGCGCGACATGGCAAAATGGTGCCGCGGGAACGGTTAAGAGAGTATCAGTGTCTATCTTGAAAACCTGCAAGAACGAAGAACGGAGAACGCTCGCAACAAGGGGGAAAGCTCGCAAGCAAAGGCGACCCACCGGCAACACACTACCCATAGACCCACAACGACCGAACATGATCGGAGTTTAGATACGGAGATTACAATGTCAATCATAACATACCGCAGCCAGTCATCTGACCGGAACGCGATGAGAGCTTATTATTACAGCTCGTCACGTGAAATGGGGCCAGAGAGGCTCCACATGAATTCTCATTCACAAAGTATGGCTATGATCCAACACGAAAAGCAAGAGAGACTGATCATTATTTGTACGATAACTTTGGTCTACGAAGATGGGGTTAATAAATCGGCAATCTTCTCATATACGGTAAATACGATGCCTCCGCTCAAAACTAGCCTGCCCAACCGCATAGTACTGCCACTCCAAAATCCGCGTACTCCTGCGTTATGCAAGACACTTCGAAACGCCTCCCTCGTGCTTGCACCTTGCGCACTTTGAGCCCGCGTCTTGATGGTGTCGAACGGCTGTGTGGCATAAACGGTGATGATGCCAGCAACAGCACCCATGCCAAACGTGACGCCGCTGTTCTGTGGCAGATTCTTCCGTCGCGCAAACTCTTTCAGAATGTTGTATGAACCCATGCGAACAGCAGATGTGGCCGATTGTTTTGCGGTTGTAGAAATCAGGCCTCGGTATAGACCAGCGATGCCATGTGTCTGGAGAATGACTTTGGAGGCATGAAACCCTCCACGATAACGCTCTCCGCCACTCTTTGCATTGTCGATCAAAGCAGTCTTGACACGCTCTGTTGGCGTGACGGCGACAACACTTTCGACTGCACCTGCCAGCATGCCGGCCAGCATGCCTCGTGCTGGGGAGAGAATGCCACGTTCATCGGCCAGGCGCTTGCGGATAGAGTCAAATGAGAGAAACCGGACACCGGCTTTGAAGGCAGTTCCCACGATCAAGGTAGAACATCCTGTGTATATCGCTCCCACACCTTCGCTTCTAGCGACTTGGGAGAGAACCGTGAAGGGGTTTCTTGAGCCGGAGGGGCCAACTTGGAGCTGGGCGCGCGTTTTGGCGAATTCAAATGGATAAGTCGTCGTTGCTTCAACACCGCCAGCGACGGCGCCAGAGAAGAGAGAGACCACGGGATGTGGGCTGCGCTTTTTGGGTGTTGTCTTTGGTGTTTTTTGCAGACTTATGGACGGTTGTCTGGTGTCGACGGGGACAGCAACAAATGACGCACTCATGGTGGATAGTGTGCTTTTGGGCAGATGGGGACCAAATCTGCCATAGTCTCAAGCTGTCAAGACTGTATATACCTCGAATACATTGGCCCCGAATCGATCAACTGCAACTACAGGCCCACAATGGGATTGTGATAGGAGTCGGAGAGCGGTTTCACGTTGCCGTGTTCAAGCGGGAGCGTTGCCGCGGGATGTTCGGTGTTTTGCCCGGCAGCCAACAAGATCCGTCGTCGTCACGCGCCTCTTCGTTCCCGCTTTTGCACCGCGGACCCAGTCTTTCATTCACACTCCCGCCTGAGCGGATACCCGACGTTACCATCATCGCGCTGGCTTATACTTTTTCAAGCGCCATGAGTGCAAACGACGATCCCGCGGGAGGCCATGTGGCGACCGCAACGGGCCGCACCCGCAAACGGGCAGCCGAGGCCTGCACTTTCTGCCGTCGGAGGAAGGTTAGTTACAGCAAACAAACCTGGTCAATGGTGAAAATATTGATCATGAAGCCCGCAGATCAAATGCAGTGCAGAGAAGCCGACATGTGCAAGCTGCAAGACGCACGGTACCACGTGCCACTATGAGCCTATAGACGATGGCCACCAGATAGCCGCTCGTCCGCGCAAGACACCGCGACGAGACAAGGCCCCAGAGCCAGCTGCTTCTACCGTTGATTCTACGACATCTTCTCAAGCAGCTGCTCTTACACCCAACAGTGTGTCGCGCATCGTCGTTGCAGCGAACGGCTCATCAAGCTACCATGGTCGCACGAGCACGTTGTTTGATGAAGGCCCCCATGACCGATCCGCTGTAGAAACGCATCCTCGGATGCCCGACGAGTGGATAGAAAGGGGTCTTGTTGCTGAAGCAGCACGCCAGCGACAGCTAGAAACCGTCAACTTTCGCCTTGGAAAACTGGACTTTGACGGTGTCGAGCCCGAATTAGGCATGCATCTGCTCTCGTTGCATTGGAACCGACAGCATCATTCGTTCCTCGCAACCTACCGTCCGGCGTTTATGCGGGACATGGCTTGCAACGGGCCGTACTTCTCCAAGCTGCTTCTCAACGCCATCTACTTCGGTGCGGCGAAGTTCAGCCCACGCCACGAGGTCCGGCGAGTAACAGATGACGTGCGTACTGCTGGCTGGCAATTTCGTCAAAGAGTGCGTGAGCTGCTGGGAGGCTCTTTGGATAAGAGCGAGATCACCACTATCCAGGCCTTGCTTGTAATGACCAATTCTCTTTTCGCCCTTGGAGATGAACGGAGTGCTGCGTGGCTCTATGCAGGACTGGCATTTCGTATGATTGTGGACCTTGGTATCCATGTAGATACAGTGGATCTTGCAGGGGCCCGCAAACTATCGGACGAAGACTATGAGATTCGAAGACGTGTCTTCTGGGCTGCATTTGGTGAATATTCTCGTATCGTGCCAAACCAACTCCACTAACGGGGACCTCTAGTCATTGACAAGATTCAGAGTCTGTACCAGGGTCGACCAGTCAGTATCAAGGAATCAGACACTCTCGTACCTATCAAGTTCCAGGATACCTACGAGGAGCTGGAGCATTGGACTCCCTTTGCGTACTCTACACAATCAGATGCCGCTTACCTGGGCTCTCCTGCATACAGCGTTTCCACGTTCCGGCATCTCTGTCAACTATCACTCATCTTGAGCGACATACTCAGCACCATATATACCGAAAGAAGTTTTGACAAAACACCCGGAGAGCTGTCTTCCAAGCTAGAAAGTATCCATCTAAAGTTGACCACGTGGCGGAGACTGCTACCCGAGCATCTTGCAGTCGATGTAAAGAAAGCGCCTGTAACGCCACCTCCACATGTTCTCAGTCTGCAGTAAGCTCTTCGGTATCTAGAGGCATGGGTGGTATACTATACTGACAGCACCGCAGTGCACTATATGACGTTTTGACGATTCTTCTGCATCGCCCTTTCGTGGCCGATGGCCATCTTTACAACACATCACGTTCAATCTCTGTAAACTCATTCATGTCGTGCGCAACTGCGGCGGATGATATTGTGCAGCTTTTGCGAGCTTACGACAGAGCGTTCAGTGTGCGAAGAGCCCCGTACCTCATATCATACGCGACATATGTCGCTGCAACTATCCATGCTCGTATTGCTGCGAGGCGCGAGCCCGGCTCTCACGCGCACAACAACTTACACGCTTGTTTAGCTGTTTTCCGCGAAAACCAGGAGACCAATTGGGCTGTGCGGCGTGCCAACGCCATCGTGCAGAACTTGATGAAGAGGTTGGGAGTTGCTTCACCTACCCCCGACGATACTCAAATCGATAGAGAAATTAATCACAGTCACGAGAATACGCCGGGTACATCATCACGCAGGTCCATGGACCGCGAGCCTAGTTTGCACAGTCTCGACATTGACGGAATTATCCAGAGCTTCGTTCGTGAGCGAGAGCAGGAAACCTCGCACGTGGTACAACCAGCGCCGGCAGGCCCAGCTGGCCATGGCAACTCCTCCGATGCGGCGGGGTCTGTACAGTCACAATGGTCCTATGCCAATTCGGAAATACCGGGGGTTGCTTCGGTTCACGGACAACATGACGCTAGCAATATGCCGTACGACACTAACGGGACCTGGGTGTATCAAGGCCAATCCCAACTTTTCAACGAAACCCCAGTAACTGTAGACGACCTCCTCTACGGGTTCAACGGTTCGGAGCTAGACAAATTCCCGGTCCTGGACTGGGACCCTATGTAAAGGACTAGATATCGCGTGCCTTGGGTTTCTTGGCTCGGCTCTCGAGTTAAAGGATTAGATTGTACGCTAGATCTGCGGCTGAAAGATTCGCCTCATGTGCCAAGTTATGAGGGGGGCCGCGGCTAATCCTCGGCGGTATCTGATTCCCGTCGTGGCCCCATCAAAAGATCCCGCGGGAACCCACGCGGGAGTAGAATCGGCCATGTGATCTTCATGCCATGTTACCCGTAGTTCAGCGTTCGTGAGCTCCCACGGCCGACAGTACCTACCCGCAAGGTTTCGAATTTTGAACATATATGGGGTCTTTGATTGTCGCACACGATGGAGAAGTTACAGCTGCTCGAAGCGCATACCACCACAAACACTCACATCTCGCATCTACCTTTGCTCCATATAGATGCTCCGATCGCAATTCAGATCAGCTAGTACCCTAATTCCAAGACTCTCAACAGTCTCACATATCTCGCCTATACAAATCCCATTATTTCCAATGGCTAGCGAAAGAGCCCCCAAAAGGGTCAGACGTAGTCTGCCAGCCGTTCTGATGCGTGCTGGTACATCTAAGGGTCTCTTCATCCATCGCCATCATTTGCCAGCCTCAGAAGCAGCCTGGGCGGGCCCACTCTTGGCTGCCATGGGTTCACAGGGTTCAGATGCCCGTCAGATTGACGGAGTTGGAGGAGCGACATCGACAACGTCTAAGGTTGCCGTTATATCACCATCCACTCGAATGGGTGTCGATGTGGATTATACTTTTGTACAAGTAGCGGTTGGTCAAGAAGTGGTAGATTTCAGCGGAAATTGCGGAAACATGTGCTCGGGCGTCGGGCCTTTTGCTCTCCAAGAAGGTTTAGTGCGCGCGATGCCCGGAGATCGAACTGTAAGCCAGCATACCCAATACGATAGGTTTTCCCAATACTTATTCTTCGTTCTAGCTCGATGTACGGATATTCAACACAAACACATCCCGAGTCATCGTTGATACTGTTGAAGTAGACGAGAATGGCTCGTTCAACGAAGACGGAGACTATGCCATCCCCGGCGTGAAAGGAACAGGCAGTGAAGTCAAAGTTGCTTTTGTCGATCCCGCAGGCAGCATGACTGGCACGCTTTTCCCCACGGGTAGACGTAGCGACATCATCCGCGTCCAAGAGAAAGATGCTTCCTTCCACGTCAGCGCCACCCTGATAGATGCCGCTAATCCTTTTGTTCTTGTCGATAAAATGACATTACCCGACTTCCTGAAGGTCGAAACCGGCAAAGAAACACCTGATTACCTGCAACATATGGAGTCTATTCGACGAGTTGGTGCAGTTATGATGGGGTTAGCACCTAGCATAGAAGCTGCCGCAAAAGTCCGCGCTACACCGAAACTGGCTATTCTATCGACTCCGTCTCCCCAGCCTAGAATAGACAGTACCGGGGATGCAGAAAAGACACCAGATATACACGTTCAGGCTTTCAGCATGGGAAAGCCACATCCCAGTTTACAGCTTACTGGTGCAGCCTGTCTAGCATCCGCTGTATGCATCAACGGTACCATTGCCCACACGCTCGCCTCCTCGCGGACGAAGGAATCCCCAGAAGATGTAGAGTCTCCATGGGACTCTCCGGAACGCACCCCAAGTCCATCAAACTCAGATTCTCTGTCTGCCTCTGCTGCCAGCCTAACCGCCAGCCCAAAGACAGTACGTCTTTCGCATTCTGCCGGATCCATTGATGTCGATGTGTTGGCTACATGTTCTGAGGGATTCGCTTTTGTGGAACGGTGTGTTGTTTCGAGAACAGCAAGGCGGTTATTTGAGGGCAAGGTATACTACTACGAGAATCGTACTAGTACCGATATATAGAAAGGGAGACTGTATGTGTATAGATTAATACCTAAATGTAGAGGAACCATCGATCCATGTACAACAGTGTTGGCAAACGGCCACACTCAAGATAATAAAAATATTAGAACAAAGCTACGAGTGTCAAATCTACCTCCTGAATCATACAGCTCAACATAAAATCGATTGAATCTGTAGAATGTATGCATTAATGACACGCTGCAGTGTGTGTGGGCGAAATAAATAAGTAAGTATAGATCAAGTCTTAGAGCTAGAAAAAAACAAGGGGATAAAAGTCAAAGAACAGTTGTTGCAATGATCATCTGTCGAACCACAGAAACCACTGCTTAAATAGCGTTTACCGCTGAATGAGCTATTGTCATAGGTGAATGCGCCTTTTGAAGCGCCACACTCGCTATTGAGAGTTGGAGAGTGGGCGGCGTTGAGAGGAGGTCTCCTACTATTGGTTTACCTGACAACGAAAACTCCAATGCCATCTTGACTCTTGAGCATCGATTCGATGATTGGGGATTAGAGATATTCTATTCTTTCTGGACTGATTGGTGCTATTTTTCAAAGAGGCCCCAATGCTGCGATCCGCTTAATGTTAGCCGCAGGTAGTGTGGCTACGGAAACAGAGGGTGGAATGGCGTCGGCCCATATCCGGATTTCGGGCGGACGGCGCGTTACGGCGTATGCACACTACGAGCGCACAGATAGTAGCTAGTAGACAGTGGTGCCAAGCTAGCTATTTTTTGGTTAGCTGTAGGAGTGAGTATTGATATCGAACTGTACCGCACACCATTCCTTCGATCCCCACACTGTTAGTACGCAGAATTTTCGGTTTCCTATCTCTAGAGCCTGCAACATGGCAACAAGACCTGAGCGACCCATGCTGGATGATCGTGTTCGCGAGGATCTTTTATATCGACTGCGCTGGAACGTCTTGGCCGCTCTAGTCGATATCGAAATCACGATAGAACCTTCCGATCAGACTACCAACGTACGTCTTTTTGATCATCCTCTGGCTGATGAATCTCTTGCTAATCCACCTTTTACCCGCATTGACGAGGTGTGTATTAGCGAGTGCTTGAACAAAGTGGACGTTCGCATGGAGGAGTGTCAGTACAAGCCGCCGCCTGCTTTGACTATCGACAATGAGGACAGGAAGCCTACCACATTAGGTCAATTTGTCGTTCAAACACACACATACCATAACCTTCATATAGAAGAGTTTAAGCGGGCCAAGGGTGAATTGTATGGGAAAGTCAGCATGAACGAGGACGGCATCTGGTCCAGGACCATTAGGGACGAGCCTTATCTACCTCCAAACATTGCATTCTTCTCTAGAAGAGTCTTTTTAGTGCAGATCGGTCAGATTGTGCATTTTAGTACCCAATGTTTTGCCGAGGGAGAGGGCTTCCGCTCGACGGACCAGTTCTGGACTACACAATTACGACTCGCCTATTCGTGCGAGCATAATCCATAGCCAAGTATCAAATCTTCGTCTAAGAAAGGGGAATCGTCAGCTCAGGTGCGTAAGTCATGTCTATTCTCACTGCAACGTCTGTGGCGTCTTTGTGACAGCTTGTCTAGTCTACGTCCTATGCCCTATAGGTAAGCAGCGTAGAATGTAGGATCTAATAGATCCAGACTGTGGAAAATGGAGAAGAGAGTGTGAAAGTGGAGAGAAACTAGGCGATGCATTCACCCACGGTACGCCCGGGTCACGTGCTCCAATCGGATCGCTGCTAACATCACAATTCTTGCAAGCTAGAAGCCTCATTAGGAAAGTTAGCCGATATACAACAGCTACAAGGCAGCCGAGGGGTGCACGATCCCGTTCGTGTGGACATAGGCTAGTGAGAGGTTCTGACCAGGCATTCAGACCCTAGTTGCGTTGCATGTATCAAGGCGAAAGTGCAGTTTACGGCTGATGGTTTGGCTATCTTCTACTAGCATATAAACATCGCTTCAAATTATAATGAAGACAATTTCAAACACATCGCCTGTGCTACGCTGAAGCCTTTCAAACAACTCTCACTGTGGTTGACTGTAAATTATTGGCGATGGTCAAGACCGCCTTCCGTCTGGATTACTAGGATTAATATCTCAGAAGAAGGGCAGGCATTGACAAAGCTATGCAGCAATTCTGGTGGCAACACAGCCTGCCGCCTCAAAATTTTGGATGACCATATAGCTGTTATGTCAGCGACGAACGGTGTACGGAAAGATAGGATGGACTTGCATCCAATGCCGGCATCCGGATCCCTCTGATGTATTGAGGGAGCAGTGATTATAATCCTCATTGAATAGATGACAGACAGCTTAGATCAAGTGGAACAATCGAGTGCCGTTGCTAAAGTCTGTCAAAGGTAGCAATAGGCCTAATGTGGATTGAGAGTAGAGAACAAGATCAGTCGTACTCTAAGTGCCCGCTGGCTCCATCTTACTTAGCAGCCCTTTACTTGCTAGCCACGATTGAAGGCAAGAACAAACCCTCGGCCTTTGCTGGCCGTCTTGAGAAGAAGACAAAGGGGGTGGGGGTAAAAAGATTTATTATTATTAAATAGCGGTGGTACAAAGAGTGGTATTGGAGAGTTTCAGAACAGTTTTGCAGCATGATTATTGTGAATCCTCCGAGTCTATCTTACGCTTCAAGACTCGCATTCTGGGTGACTTTGGCCCTTCGACTAAGCATTGGTTCTTTGTTAGTGGCGTCAAAGTTTATCTGACTTGTGGCTCACAAAACATGAATCTTACTATGCCGCAGAATATTTATCACGATCTCTGCACTCTTTTTTTCTTCATCAGACAGATGAGGGAAGAACGGTTCGAGAGCTTTGAAAAAGCAAAGATCTCGTGGAAGGAACCGGTACAATACATATTCGAAGAATCGAGGGAAATACCCAGTGGCGGCCCAGTCGATGAGTAAAATGCGATTGCCATTTGCAACGATGTTCCTTGGATTGAAATCCAAGTGGCACATAGAAAGGGCATGACGATGGAGATCGAGGCGGGGTCAGAACGGGGCGAATGTTGATCGAACCAACGCTGGAGGTCAGCAGGCTCCGAGAATTCCACCTCTTCATGTTCGGGCCAGAGAACACCAGACAATGGCCCCCCTCCGAGCGTTCATGGCGTCGTCGCTTCCTGTAAATGGATATGCCCTAAGACCTCGCTCAGCTCTTTCGCTATGCTCTTTGCGCTTACTAAGTGAAGCGTATTGCCGTCGACGTAGTCCATCACGATATACCCAATCCCATCTTTCTCGATAAATTGATAGGCTTCTAGTACGTTAACGATGCTTGCATTAAAGCGTTGCTGCGCCGCTTGTTGGTTCTTGAACTCATGAATGGCAACAAAATGTCTAAACTTCACTACTAGGCTTCTCGTGATGCGAACCACTTTGTTGGAGTGTCGCGGCGCTGAGAGAATTGTGCTCGCCGGGTCGTGACAGAGCGAAACGATTTGGTCATCAGTGAGAGTAGCCATGATGCATGGAAGATGAGTAGTAATGGATCAATCAGCTTAACATCGCTTAGCCGCTTGAGCGCGCTCGAGGATCCGCCACACGTGACCTTTAATTCAAAAAAAAATACCTAACGTTAGGGTCGCATGTTGACTGTGATGGATTGAAGACGAGAGTTTATTAATCGCTGGCAAATTTGATGGCATTATTATCTCGTTGCTTGGCACTAGCGCGTGATAAGTTCTAGTATTTTAGGTAGAGTAACCGCGATATCCCCCAAGAAGAACCAGTCACTACCATTCAATTCATATTCATCACTAAGCCATTGCTCTTCGTCTGCATCCATAACAGCCAGCGATGCTTCACAGGCCCGCACTCGGTACACCCATTCTGCAGCTGGAAATACTCTCAAACTTGTACCAGCAGCTACCACTAAATCAACGTGGTCCTCTGATATCCACTCATCCATTCTATCCGGTGCATCAGCTGTGAGCTGTTCGCCAAACCAAACGACACCTGGACGCAACAAGTTCATGCATTCGGGACAGTGTGGAAGGTCAGATAACGCGACCGAAGGTGATCGCTCATCAGCGTTAGTTAGTGACAGCAAGTACGGAATATCATTAGGCTTCTGGACATTGATTTGGTAATCGCAAAAGGTACAGCGAACTTTTTTTAATGTGCCGTGAACGTTGAGCAGTGTTGATGTGGGATGATTCGTCTGTTCCAGAAGCCCTAATTTCAGATCAGCGCATCGTTACACGATTTTGAATTTCCAGACAAATCGTCCTACCATCAACATTTTGATTGACGGTCAGCCAATCTCCATGCCACCTAGCAAAAGCCGCCAGCGCATGATGTGCTGGATTTGGCTGAGCTGCCAATGCCTCAAGTAAGCGATGGCCGTAGAAGTTCCACACTGTGACTGGGTCTTCCTGAAATCTCTTGAATGACGCCAGCTCTTTGACATTAACCTTACTTCGTGATGCATCTGTTCCACGCCAGGTTGCCAGGCCGGATGGCGCACTTAGTCCAGCACCTACAACACACAAGATTCGCGAAGATGTTGCTAGGATATTTGCAAAACGCGACCAGGCGGAATCGTCGTCTGCATGAGTACTATCCATACTGAACTTGTGATAGAGAATTGTCTTGTTGCAAGGTCTGCTGAAAAGTTGGAGAAGCTGTGCTGACGTTGTTGGTAATTAAGGGTTGTTGACTTTATGATGCTTGAGCGGTCAGACGAAAGCGCGGATGCGCCTCGGCACCCCAGGGTTTGCCGTACCGCGTTTGTGCACGGTGCACCCAGTGAGCCATTTCGGGTAGTAAGCTACTCCACTAAGATTTTAACATTTTGGGAATTAAAGCTGTAGAACTCTATAAAGTAGCTATTATTTGTATCAAATCTAGATACTCTGGAAAAAGTACTATCTTCTATTCATCTTTAAGCTTGTTGTTCGTAATAGTCACTCTGTAAATTCAAAATCCTTTAGTTGATGCTATACATGATCTGTAGTAAATACGCTCTATGTCTTTCCTCTTGGCGCAGTCAACTTCTCTACTACTAATCCTGCTAGCATCCGAATCCTCGTGCCCCTGGCCACCAACTGCCCAAATGTAACTCCGAGACCAAAACTCTTCATTAGCCACCCTCGCAGCTCCGCACCAACCATACTATCAATTCCAAATGTCGTGAGATCTTCGTCGACATCAACGTCCGCCACTGGCAGGAACAAAAGTTTAGATACTCGCTCAACTAGCACCGTCTGTGCTAATTCCTGAAGCCCTGCTCCTTGCTGGTCAGGCTGAGAGCCACCCCTCTGAGCATCTCGAAGTGCCGCTGCCCGAGCCAGCAATTCGCTGAGCCCGCCTGCGGACTTGGTCGCACCGCCGGTGACTGAAACCTGGCGCAGTTCGTGGAGATCAGCAATGGCACGCACGAGGCGCGAGAACCGTGGGTCAGAGCTCCAGATGAACTCTGCGTTGGGATCGAGCTGGTATATCCTGATAGGCTCAAGACCCTGCAACAAGTGGGCGTCAGAACATGGGTCAAAACGGTCGGCAGCATCTGGAGGTGGGACTGTAAACGCGATATCAAGAAGCTTCGTGAGGTCTTCTTGCGTGGTCCCATAGACGCCATTACGCTGGAGTGAGCGTTGGACATCCGGGCGTCGGCTAGCAAAGCCGACATCGGAAATCATGCCCATAGCAAGAGAGAGCGCAGGAAGGCCCTGGGCGCGCCGAAAGCGAGCAAAGGCATCCTGGAAACTGTTTCCTGCGCTGTAACTGGCTTGGGTGGCGGTGTTGACAACAGAGACGATAGAGCTAGTCATTGTGAAGAAGTCGAGCGGCTGGTCCAGTGTCGCTTCGTGTAGATTGATGGTTCCGCTAACCTTGGGATCGATGACCTTACGAAGCTGTGCGTAGGTCATGCTTTCGAGATTGACATCCTCAAAAACTGCCGCAGCATGGATTACACCCTTGATATGTCGCTCAGCCTTGACAAGTGCGAGCGCAGAATTCAGCTGGTCTTTGGAGGTGACGTCACATTTGATGGAGGTACAGTGAATATCCTCACTACTCGATAAGGTCGGTGGTGGCGCGCCACTTCTCGACAAGAAGTACAGGTGTCGTGCCCCACGCGCTATAAGCCATGCACTTATGGTATAGCCAACGCCGAGGCCAGAACATCCGGTTAGGATGTAAGCTGCATTCGGATCGAAAGATGCTCGAGATGCTGAGGGTACAACTTGGACGATAGAGCTCGGGTTGTTGTAGGTGACAACCACTTTGCCGACATGAGTGCCTTTGCCCATGAAAACCAGGGCCTTTTCAAGTTGCGAGACATCAAACGTAGTAACCACGTCGATTGGCTTCACTATACCCTGTCGGTACAGTGCGGCAACCTCTGCCATCAAACTGTTTGACTGGGTCAGCTTTCCTCTCCAGAATCTTGCGTCGAGTATGCATGGGCGAGATACGGCTTACCTGCCAATGAATTCTGGCTTTTGCTGATGCATAAGGCCGATGTCGAACGACGAGAACGTAGCATTACGCTCGAAAACCTCCATTGCCAGCTTGCCTCGATTGATAACGTCTAGACGACCCATCTCGATGAATCGGCCCATGGGCGCCACACAGCGCCATGATTCTTGCATATGCTCACCAGATGAGGAGCTCAAAATAACGTCAATGCCTCCAGCATCGCGTAATTGACGCCAGGTGTCATGGTCCCGAGAGGCGAGTATATGATCCCTTGGAATGCCGAATCGTTGTACAAGTACGTCCGCTTTTCTAGGGGAGCCTACAGTCACATAGATGTCGCCGCCAAGGTGGCGCGCAATACGTATCAATGCCATGCCTAAGGCACTTGTTGCGGATTGTATGAGAACCTTTTCTCCCTTTTGCAGACGCGCCAAGTGCATCAGCGAGTACACCGCCGTAATGTAGCTCACTGGCAGCGACGCGATCTGATCCGACCGCTCGTTTGTGTCGAATTTCTGAACAGAAACAGCACTTGTTCGCACAAAGTTTCCGAAGTTGCCCGGGGCCATGCCACAGACTCTGTCACCAACAGCAAAGCTCTTGACACCTGCACCCATCTTTGTGACGATGCCACAGCATGTCAGACTATAAGTGTTCAAATCGAAGCGACCTGTGGCCACAGCAAGATCCTGGTCATAAGATTAGCAACTTCTCATTGGTTGAAATTGGTGACTGTACCTTCATGTTGATTTCAATGGCTTCAGACTTGATCTCTACCCAGTCTTCAGGCAGAGGAGCATCCATGTCATCATCTCTTTCAAAACGCAAAGTACTCAGTAATCCAGCCTGACTAAAAGCCACCTTCACTGGGCCAAGTTCGCTCCATGGCTTCGAGAGGAGATCAGTGCCAATATCTTCTTGCACGCGATATTGCGCATTCATCAGAGTATCAGGAACGACTCGGCTGATGTGCATAATTTCCTCGTGCAGAGCACAGTAATTCTCGGCTTCTCCTACGGAGTCCTGACGAACAAGGTCTGCGAATCTGGCCTTGATATGCTCAAATACATTTGGCTGTTTCGCGTATTCTGGACCTAAGCAAAACTGCGACATTCTGATATGCGGCATCTCGCGTGGCACGGTGCGAAGAAATCCGATGGTGAGTCCGGCTGAAGGAGATGTCTGCTCCAGCATATCAGACTTTGTAAGCCAAAGTAGGGACGAAGATTGGCGCAGTACGTCCTTGAAGCTAAGGAATGACGCTTCATCTCCGAGGATATTCGCCGTATCTTCAAGATCGAGCAAAGATATCACATGCGCCCCGTGGTGAGGGACTGTGTCGAGCAATGTCGCGTATGTTATGTGATAGCGATCATGATCGAGCTGATCGATGAGTTGCTGGCTGAAGATTTGTTGCTCAGTATTGCCCAGAATTGTGATTGCCTCTTTCACTGCAGAATGTCCGTTGGAGTGAACGGTCGGCTCGGTAGCTGTGGTCACCATAACAGATGCCACGTCGACACCTTTTGGATAGTCGTTGAGACATAAGTCAATACCGGAGAACCCATGTGTAACAAACTCGTGCTGCCACCGTGCCTCTTCGACAAAAGGACCATCAGGCCGACCGTCCTCCTGGCCTCGCCAGAAGCCAGGAAACGTGCCAGAGAGCATGCCGGCAACATCAAGAGGGCGGGTCATTTCGACAACAATCAACCTGCCACCCTGTTTGAGCAGTTTGCGACTGTTCTTTACCGTTCGGGACAATGAATCTGTGGCATGGAGCACCCTTGACGCAATCACAAGATCATACTGAGCTTCGAAACCTTGGATCTGGGGGTCCTTGTCAATGTCTAAAACATTGTATAGAACTGCCTTGCTGGTTGCGTATCTTTCCTGGGCCACGGTGATGAAAGACGGTGATTTACTTGTCAAAGTGTAGTCCTTGTATCGCTTGAAATCGGTTGTTGATTCCAATTTTGACAACAGATGACCAGTCGGACCGACGCCCATCCCGGCATTGATCTCGAGAATGCGGAGATGTGGGTTCTTATGGGCGCAAAGATCCACAATATGAGTCAACTGCTCATATGCTTTGTCAAACGTGATGCTTGAGCTCCATATGTTCTCGAGAAGGTCATCTGTTTGGGCAATCTCCACGCTGCTCATCTCGCCTTTGAGAATCATTGGGAGATTATCGTAGATGCGCTTCATCAGAAGCATCTCCGGATCTTGCCCAAGGCTTTCGCAGATTTGCTTGATTCGCTCGGCACGCTCCTGGTGTGTCTTGCCGAGTGCATCGAGGCCAAAGGTGGTTTTCCCCTCGGCTGCGCGAGTGTGAAATCGATGAGTCCAAGAGACAAAGTTGGTGTGTTCATCTGCTAGGATAGCACCTGTGTCTTTTCTATATTCCTCGGAGACGGATATTGCCATATAGGTTGCCAGCTGTTCGAGGTTTTGTAGGACATGGATGGCCTTGTCTTGTTGTCCGGCCACAGGAAACAATAGCTTCGCTTGGTGGTCAGCTAAAGAATCGATGTCTGGCTTCCAGCATAATCGAAAGAACGGATTCTTCGACAAATCTGTATCTTCCTCGAATTGTCCCGGCCCTTGGTAGGATATGCATTTCAGGAAATCCATGTCCATAATGATCTCGCCAGTCTCACTAAGCAGCTGAGACTTTGCATACAATCCACGAGGACCTTTCGTAGCTCCTGAGGCGATAGCAATGCCATTTTGGAGGTGCTTGGCGGGTGTGTTGTTCCATATAGTCAGGCTGTCGATTGTGACAGGCACGAAAGCAGATTTTGCAGATTCGACACTGCCTCCATGTGAACTGATGAGCGCCAGTTGAAGGCAGGCGTCAATCGTTGCAGGGTGGATACGGTATTCTGACTCAAGTTTCATGGTACCGGCGCTGGGATCGAGTTTGATACTCGCTCGGCATTGGTCTTTGGTAACCAACAAGTTGTTGAGCCCTTGGAAGACTTCACCGTAGCCTAGACCCAGCTCTTCGAAACGATTGTACCATTGCTTAATGTCATTTGGTACGAAACCAGCAGTACTGATGTCTGTGACGGAACGGGATTCTAAGAAATGTCAGAGAGTCTTGAGTTGAAGTGCTTCAATAGTTAAATCTTACCTCTGCTGGATTTTTCTGCTCCGACGGAGCCTGAGCAGCACTGCACCCAAACTGTAGAATTCACCTTGAGGGCGGCGATCTGAAAGTCAAACCAGAGTGTTGACTGTGAGTTTCCACCTTCTAGTGCCGATGATTGCATACTCAGAATGACCTCAACACCCAGTTCATCGTCTGGTATCTCCAAAGTTGATGTTATAGCAACGTTGCGGAATGAAATAGCAGTCGCTTTGTCTGCTCCATCGATCGTGTCCTCGTAGTGCTGAGTGAAAGCCTCTGCTGCCATGGCAAGGAACCCAGCACCTGGAAAAATGACCTGGGGGATCAATTTATGATCTGCTAGCCACGGAACATCCCTGACTCGCAGAATATTTCGCCAAGAAGGGCTCAGATATGAAGAGCTTGACTGTTTGACTCCAAGTAGATCGTGTCGCAAGCGCTTGCGTAATCTCCACTCCTTGTTGGCCCTATTCTCATGGTAGATTATCGGGCCATAACTGTAATTGTAAGTCGGCATGTCAAGACATATTCTCGGTGTGCGTAGAGAATTTGAATCGGAGATGGAGTTCACGACTTCGAGATCGATCGGGCAATCTTCCTGGAACAGCCGGCCAGCCATTGCGAGTATGCTTGACATATCATCCTTTCCTCTCGATAGAGTATGCGTATAGATTGGTGGCTGGATACCTTTCGCTTTGGTGCTTTCAAAGATCTGCTTCAGCGGGCCTTGGAGCGCAGAATGTGGGCCAACCTCGATAGCCACCTGGAAGCCTTGACCAGCACGGAGTTGCAACTGCTTGACGGCCTCGCTGAATTGAACCGGTGACTCAAGATTCTTTCTCCAATACTTGGGAGATATCGCAAGCGTGGACGTATCTTTCCATGGATGTACAGAAGAGACCCACAATACGGATGGCAATGCTTTCGTGTCCAGATGCAGCCCTCGAACTACCTCCATACCTTCAGTGGCCAGATGTTCATATGCTGGGCCAAGTAGTGCCATATCCGGAGAGTGATAGGCATTGCCGCCAGTTTTCAGAATTCTGTTGAAAATGGCATTGCTTGAAAGACGCTCAGAAAGTATCTCGATTGCAGGCGTCCTTCCGGATATTGTCACACTGGACGGAGAGTTGATGGCCGCCACGACAAGGTCCTCAGAGAGGTCGCTGAGGTAGTCTTCGATTTCGGTAAAGCCAATCCCCACAGCAAGCATGGAACCAGTACGACTGTTCTTTGCGACTACATAGCCTCTGTAGAAGGCCATAGTGACTGCCTCCGCCGCTGACAGTCTACCGGCTGCGTATGCGGCTGCAATCTCTCCTGATGAGTGGCCAACCGTGCCCGAAATTGTGATGCCAAAACTCAAAAGTAAGTCGACAAGTGCGACCTGTAGAGATGTGCACACTGTTTGCGAAACAGCAGGCTCATGCACCGACGAGCCTAAGCCACCAGCAACAACGTCTTCAATACTCCATTCTGGTCTGCCAGGCAAAACAGACAGGATTTTATCTTGTCGTCTGATCGAATCTCGAAAGACGGGAAAGTGGTGGAAGAGGTCATTGCCCATGTTTGGCCATTGAGCTCCTTGTCCGGTAAATACAAGGCATATCTGGCAGGATGATTCGCGTTTCTTGATTTTCTGGATGTTCAAACCTCCGGCAAGTTGTGAACATAGATCTTCTGATGATGCGACGACAAAGGAACGGTAGGAAAACCGAGATCTCTTCAAAGTCAGTGTATAGGCAAGATCTGGAAGATGGAACTTGGGGATGAGTTGAGCGATTGAAGCGATGTTCTTCCGTAATGAGTTCTCATCCTTGGCCGAGAAGATGAATAGAAGAGGGCGCTCGTGCTTGTTGTTGGCTGGGGTTCCATCTATATGTCCATTACTTGACATTTGTTTTGCTGTATACAATGACAAAGCGCGCTCGGAAAGTGTCCGGGGAATGGATTGACGCGAGATATACTCAGCGACAACGGAGCTTGGGTGTTCCAGAATCACGTGAGCCTATAAATATCTATCTGTTAGCGATGATTCTACTTTAGCCGACGCAAATTTCCTTACATTCGATCCTCCGTAGCCAAAACTGTTGATAGAGGCCCGCTTCAGGTGAGGGCGAGGCCATGGTCTTGTTTCTTGTACAACTTCTGTTCTTGTGCCCTCGAAATCAATGTTCGGATTGAGTTTTGTTATGCCACGCGTCGGTGGAATAGCACCTCTCTCCATTGCTAAGACGACCTTCATCACACTTGCCATAGCGCTGGCCGACTCACTATGACCTAAATTAGGCTTGACACTGCCAATCAATAAAGGTCTAGTAGTCTTGTGCTCTGCGAAGACTCTGCCAATACCTGCAACCTCTAACGGATCTCCGACCTGTTACTTGCGTGTTAACCTTGCAATGTAGAAATAAGTGGAATACGCACTGGAGTGCCGGTGCCGTGGCATTCGAAGTAGTCCGTTTCAGCTGGATCAAGATACCCGGAATTGATATATGCCTGCCTGATGACAGCCTCTTGAGCGACTGCGCTTGGGTGAGAAATGCCGTCTGACCGACCATTTCTGCCAAAACCTCAGTAAACTCAGTCATAAAACACGTGATGCAGGATACTTACGCCGATATCGCTGATCCCCGTATAACTGCCCTTATGTTGTGATCTCCTGCCAATGCTCGGCTCAAGGGCATAAGGTAGAGCGAGCCGAATCCGTCTGCTCTGGCATATCCATCTGCGGAAGCGTCGAATGTGTGGCTGATCGAAGTAGGAGAAATTGCCCCTAGCTTAGAGATAAATATTTGGGAAGCTGGTTCGAGGATGATGTTGCTGCCAGCCACAATGGCACCGTCGCAATCTCCATTGCGTATTCCATTGACAGCGAGATGTAATGCATACATCGAGGAGGAGCAAGCTGTGTTCATAGTGACACTTTTCAGGAGATCAGCAATTCTCGATCTTCTTGAATATCGACAAGATATCTGACGTACCTGGGCCCCTTGAAGTCAAATGTATAGTTGATACGGTTACTCAGAATTGTTGTGTCACCTCCTGTGGCCATGTAAGGCAAAGGGTAATCTGCGTCGCGGAACTGCATATTCTGGTGATCGGAACAGAAATTGCCGACATAAACGCCAGTTCTTGAGCCGTAAAAATCTTCCCATGGTATACCAGCGTTCTCAAAGGCCTCAAAGGTTACTTCCAAGAGCTTTCTTTGTGCCACATCTGCTGTTCTTGTCTCAAGTGGGCTCATACCAAAGAAGTTATGATCGAACAGTCTAGGGTTTTCCTCGAGAAAAAACCCTCCTTTTGTGAAGAAAGAGCCCGGTCGTTGTTGGTCTGGATGATACCATCCATCTATGTTAAAGCGATCTGCCGGAAATTCGGATTGACCAGAGCACTTGGACTCGAGCATATCCCACAGCTGAGATGGGTTTGAGATACCACCAGGCCATCGGCAAGCTGTTTAGGGCTTAAGTCAGCAATTTGAGCGTCAGCCGTGATATGATTGGAGACTTACCCATTCCAACGATGGCGATAGGTTCAGGGCCTTCCCCAGATTGTGCTTTGCCTTGATTGTCTTCATGATCGAATGTTTTGGTCTTTTGAGATTGAAAGTCTTCCATTGTTCGTAGTCGTTGAGACTTCAGCAGTGACAGCGTAGAAATACTGCTAAGCAAGCTACTATAACTGGCTTAAATTAGGAAACGAAGGACTCCAACACCAATATTTTTAATATACCTAGGTACATCATATCAAAGTACCAAATCGATGAGCCGCTATAGGGAGACCCTGTAATCGACAAGGTACACTCTCGCGCAAGGAAGAACATGCATACTGCATGCCCGCTCACAAGATCGGCGGTTCGGGTGTGTCGGATCCCGCGAATCGCAGCTCGGCCGCAGTGTCTTACATCCAGTTCCACAACTTTGATGCCCGTATTGCGCTACTCCGAACGAGTCGGCCCCGACCCTTGTACTCCACTTACGGTACCGCCATGGTATTCACAATTCCATGTTCAGAATCCATAGTCATACCGACAACAATTTTGTTTTGGATACCGGATGATGTAATCTTTCAGGTCTCGATTCACACACCGACACATAGTGAGAGCAAGATTAAGCTAGAAAAAACGGATACTAGTTTTATGGTGTAGAGTTGATCTGTTTTTGGAGATGATATGGTGGCTTTGGAGATCACACGATCTGTGTCGTGGCTAACACAGATCATCACATGGCTTCAGAATTGCCCTAAATCACCGTTTCCAAAACCAGACTTGAAGCTTCATATGACAAGTCAAAAGAACCTTCTATAATCATAACGTGATGAATCTCAGACCGGGACATGTTGATCGTCTGGGTAATCATTCTGTTATTTTCTGATAACCTTACGTGTAAATTGCAGATAGGGGCAAGAGTCGAAATCAAAAGTTTGCATTGTGGATCTATATCACTACTATAGGACTCTGATCACAACTAGTGGCTTCTAGCAGCTAGTTCGCTATAAAGCTATTTCATACGCCTTGTTTTGTGCTCGGAGTACTCAGTGGCCGTTAACGCCGTTCGTACCGCGACTCTGGCTAAGAAGTCTGACTTCCAACAGACCCATGGGACCGGTGCTATGAACCTTGACAAGCTGTGAATGGAATGTGTTAGCGTCTTATTTAGGAGAATGGCTACAACAGCGTGGCATGGTTGACTTACATCCAGACGCGAATCCGCCTGACGTATGAGCTTTCTGAACTCATTTACCGATCGTTGCTTTGCGCCGAAGCACACCCACATACATAGATCCATCTGGCGGAGACTCCACTCCTCCCATGCCGGTTTCTCGCCTGGGTCGGGCAGGACGGTGTCGTTGATCAGAAGAGGTGTCTCTGAGGCACATTCTTCTAACGCTGGAACAGTGGCCTGCAGCAACTTGATGAATTGCGAGTCATTGAGGTTGTGAACGACCTGTCGGATAAAAAAGGCACCCGCGTCTCGAATTGGCTGCGGCTGGTAGTAGTCATGTTGCTTGAACTGGATCCGATCTTTAAGCGAGCCAGTCCAAAGGCTCTCGCCTTGGGAAAGCATTACAGGCGATGCGTCCTGCACAATGAATTGGAGATGGTCGAATTTCTGCACATCTGCTCTTAGATTGCGCTCGGTCTTGAGAAATACATGAGAGGTAGTTCACTTACCTGGGCTAATGAGAGTGAAACGTGTCCAGAGCCGCCACCAATATCAACTACTGTGCCTTTGATTTTGGCCCAGTCAAACTCTTCATGAAGCTGCTTGGTTTCGCGGTCGACTGTTGAATAATCATTTTAACTGCTGAGGCGCTACATTGTTCGGATACAGGAATACGTACGCTGCGTGAGCCCAGCCATTGCATTGGCGAACCTTTTGGCCTTGTCTGGTTGTGTCTTGTACCATTCGTACGTGGACTTTCCGTATTTGGTGTAGAAACCACACTTCTCTGGGCTGCTCTCAAATGGAGATTCGCGTATAGACTGTGAGGCCTCTGCTGCTGCACGGAACATTTCATCTGCTCTACATTTGCTTAGTAATCGTACGGCAGGGTGAACTGATGACTTACTGCATCAGGAACACATCTTTCAGAAGCGGCTCTTTCACAATGAGGGCACTTGCGGCAGTATGCTCAAAAGCAGTACCGCCTTGAACAGGAACTTCCCTAAAGACTCTCTGCGTAGCCAAAGTCCTAAGAATTCTCTCTGTCCTATCCGAGTCCATGCCAGCCTTCTCGGCGAGTGCAGTAACGGAAAGCGTGCCATCCAGAGGCACCAGATTGAAAAAGTCAAATTCTAGCGCAACCTGGTAGGCAGCCAAATCGTAATGGCTGACAAAAAGATGACGATATATGACCTTTGGGCCACTGATCAGCCGCACGAGATCGAGCGCTGCCGTGTTGATCTTCGCTGTAAGGTCTGCATAGCGCTCAGTTGTCGGACGCCCCGTGGCATCTACCGAGAAGTCAAACTGAGCAGATCCATTTTGTTGCACTTCCTGAGCTGCTGCGGCGGTGAGATCCACCAGTTCTTTGGCCAGAGCAAGCGGGAGGTTTTGCGCGTCGATAGAAGCCATGATGGAGTACGTATGTTGCAATAGGAGTGACTTAGCATATGCCTTGTAAAATTATCGCCCATCTATCGCATCCAGCTCGTTTGTATACAGTCTTGAGGAATGGTAGTTTGATCCATGCATAGCACTATTTCTATCCGGCCCCACGTGCTGTATGTGGTAAGGTGATGGCTGCCAAGCCAAAATCATGAATATGACTGGTCAGTCGCAGTTCAACCGACGCGGGCGTGCCAACCGCCCACTAGAAATGCAGTCAGATCACCGGATCTCGGCCCCGAAGATAAATATCGGCCGTATGATCAGTGGGGACGATCTCCTGTCGGCCTCAGGAATGTAGCAGAGGGCGAAAGGCTGTATCAGTTTCATCGGCGCTTGTCCGACCCTTCTACACTAAACCCGGTACATGATAACTCCGTTTTTGCGATTGCGAAAACAGCAGAATTGAAACTCGGAGCGGAGTAGAGTTCCAGCGGAGCCTTTGTACCCGATGACAGGTTTACCCTAGGGCGCTCAAATTTCGTGGAACAATCATGATTTCCCTCGAGCTATAGCAAGACTAGCAGATAGTATATAGCTACGCCTTGAGAAATTAGTAACCGCTTTCTGGTATACTGTGAACCTTTCTCTCGAGCACCTGGCTTTATTTTCCTGCTTTGACTTCTCTCAAAGTTACATGTCTGGATATCAAGATTTCCATCGTCATCTTTTGAAGAGCGGTAAAAACCCCATCGTCAAGCATCTTGTGGCCAGTAAATGAGTCACTAATGAGATAAGCTCTGGATTCTATATTCTACAAGTATAGTGCTGTCTAGAAATGAAAATATCATGGTTTCTGATCTGGATCCCGATCTCCTCAAACGCGCAGACATCATGTGTCTCGTTCAAATGCTTCAAATGAACAGTTTCCCATTGTCGTTCAGTATGCCTTCATGGGTTGTGTTAAGAGCGATTGGTCCAATGCTGTTTTCCCAGTGTTGCTCGCCCGTAGAAGGTGTTGAGTTACTAGTGCTGGTGTCAAACATTGGCATGTTGAACGACGTTGAGCGGTCGAGGTTCAATTCCGTGGTAAAACTTTGGACAGGTTTGCCCGGACCTGTCGCACTAAGCAGCATAGATAGGTAATTGCTGTCCCACGCGTCGTCATTCTGAGCATTTGGAAAGCTGTGTATCGATTGTGGAGCGTTAAATGTTGTAATGCTGTCTAGGAGGTCCGCAGATGCTAGGGGGAAGTCGGGGCTCCTTATTGCGCCGCCTATAGACGCCTGTTCGTAGCATTGTTGCGGGCTTGGACCGTTTCTCATCATACTGATTTCTGCGTCACTAGCATTGAGTTGTTCAATCCTCGCTAGAATGGCTTGCAGAGATTTCATCTCACTTTCCACAGAAGGGACACCTTGCGAAGCTCTCAGTAAAGTCAGAGTGTCTTGGATATGCGACCTGCACGCTTCAAACGACAAGTTGTCCTCTGGGTTATGGTCTGGCCATGACCGGGAACTTCTGCTGCTTGCCTGCATGCTGCGAGTAATTATAAAGGAAAGGCCAGCCAAAATGGCCGATCTTGTGGCATAGGGACGAAGAATAGAGATTGCGCCTTTGGTAAAGCCAAAGATACTGTAGATACTGCAAAGAACCTCCCGCAGTGTTAACGTACTGCTGGCCAGTAGCTTCACATGTTGATATGCCATGCTTCTCTCGCTGTGGCCCATTTCTGCTGTTTCTGTGTGGCCGAGCAGCAGGGAGTCCTGTAGAATGCTGCATTGGATCATGAGCGTGTTGGCGTGAAGCCAGTCACGCTGGTATTTCAGCATCAGATTTTGCTGGTCCCATTGCTTATCTGGATGATCCAGGCTGAAAGCGTTCGGAAGTTGGTCGATGAACGACCTTCTGAGTCGCTGGTATCGCTGCTCAACTTGAGCCGGGATTGATCCCGACTTGGAACAGGTCTCAATTTCCTCCTTCATAGCTGTCCAGAGTTTCCAGAGCTTTGCCTGTAGTAAACGTTCATCATATGGACCAGGCTCGCTTTCGAGACTTGGGTTGGTCTGATAGTTGACTCCAGCAGACTGAAACTCGATGAAGCGTTTTTCAGAAACTGTCGGTGGCCGATCGAGGAAGAAGCAAAGTGCTGAATCCAGGACCAAGACATTCAGGAACATAGCATGACGCGTCTGGAATTCCGATGTCAACTCCTCTTTGCGCTGAACACCATATGTATTCACGTTCGCGCTAATCAACTGCAGTATACGGATAGCGCTACCAAGCGTGTACCACGCAGTCTCTAGCTGACCTTGGATAGATTGATAAAACGCGTTCAGGTAGATGATTTGGGCAAACATGGAAGACCTGGCAACGGGCAAGCCTTGGATCAATTCTTGAATCCTGTTTGCAAGCTGGTCGCAATGTGTGGCCACTTTCGATGTTCCAATGGCCAAGATCTCCTTGTTAGTCAGTGTCCCCACTTGAAGGAATGCTGAGCCAATGCAACAAACTCTAAGCAGTAGGATCCCGAATATTACCCGTTCGAGTCCCTGCACGGGTGCTTGATTCCACCAATCGTTATAAGTGTTTAAGAATAACACCTGATCCAAGTTCTGGCCGGTCCACTTGACGTCTTCAAAGAACTTTTGGACCAGGGTATCTGTGATGGATCGTTTCGGATACGAGTTGAAGCAATCCTGCAACGTCAAAACAAGACTAGCTGGAATCTCGTTGGTCTTGAGCTCGATGGAAGGGGAGAACCCGAACTAAATCAATGCAGATAGTCAGAATTTGTAAGGTTCCCTCGATAATGCGCAGCCTCGAAGGTAAGCAGACTTACCTTTTCAAGCAATCGTTCCATTGGCTGCGGCTGACGTTCATTTTCGATAATATCTTGACGAGTAACTTGACTAGTTTGAAACGGGGGATATTCGAAATCGTTGGAATGCCTGTACGGCTGGCATTTTTCGAGAGCATTGGAAGACTCGGCCTCGCCGGGGGATTGTCTTATCATCACAGCCACATAATGACACAGCTTCGGCTGCTGGCGGCGAGCACAGTTCGAACATGGCACTTGACGATCACACTGCCAATAGTCAGGCTCGGGTCGGATGGAGTAGGCTTTTTTTTGGAACAATACCCTTTGTTTCTTTTGGTAACAAGGCTGGCACGCCGTTACCGGTCGTTTCCGTCGTCGATATGCTCCTAACATCGTGGAGACTCGTGGTGTCTTTCGCTGCTGGCGCTACAAATTGATCAATTCATTATGATAGTAAGTCTTCAACCAAATGATCCGGACCAAACACTGGCTTAAGTTTATTCTATAGACGGGTGGGCGCAGGTGGATTGGTGAGTGCAGCCAAGCAACGCTGATCTTAGGCCCCTTCTGCCCGCCTACCCGACATGATCTAGCGTTGAACGGGAGCTCTAGTGTGATAGATCGCAGTACCTACAAGGACCACGATGTACTGCAGAATCAGCTACTGATTGAGCGGAGTACTTGGTATCATATTAGATAAGAGTCTATTTTAGAGTGGGTTGGTAAACGCCTTCTTGGCTTACCTACCATCATGCGCCATAAGGCACCAGCCTGCAACAACCACAAACTAATACTGGCCAACTCTGTTCACGTAATAAGGACACCCTGTACGAGTGGTCTGCGGTAGCTGTAGTGCTTTTTACTCGCGTAGTTTTGTTTGGAGTCTCTGTCAAGCGCACCAGCCTGTGCCGGCATTCAATCGCTTGGACAAAAACTCGCAATGTTGCCGAAGGATGCGAAGGCAGCGGGTGGGGCGCCGAGCTAGTATCATTACTTGGCAAGGGTCGCGGCCACCGAGCCTCGGGTATGCAAATCATGGCGAAGGCATGGCAGTTTTCAGGAAAACGGTAGCGGGTGTCGCCCATAAAGCTAATGGCTGTGCAGTAGTGGCCATGAATGGCGGATTCTCTGCCGCCTGGCCAAGCCACCCCGTCATGCCAACCGGCTGGGCACACAAGTGCTTACAGTAGTTGCTCCGCATCATCAGCGACAGGCACATCGATACGAGACATCCTCGGTACAGTGGACACAGCCGCAGCTGTGGTGACATCGCAGCCTGAGGACAGGCGTAGAGCATCTACGTTGCATTGAATTCGAGGGGAAGAGCAGGAAAACATCGGCTGAACAGCTGCCAATTAGTTTT
Source organism: Drechslera avenae (assembly GCA_034640345.1). Taxonomy (NCBI): domain Eukaryota; kingdom Fungi; phylum Ascomycota; class Dothideomycetes; order Pleosporales; family Pleosporaceae; genus Drechslera; species Drechslera avenae. The sequence goes on from JAXRVH010000022.1 coordinate 254,717, forward strand.
GAGAAACCCACCCCGCCGCAACATACTTCCCGTCATGGAGATTTCGCATATTTCAAACTTGCATTAGCTGTACCGACAGCGTGGGGGGAGGGGGGAAGCGGGATTTCTCGCGGTATGCCCATGGTATAGCTGTATAGGGAACAGGTGCATCCCTGGTGAAACCCGATTACTGTGGGACTGCTATGTTTGGGCCCTACCGATTACAGATTAGGTGTAGGCCTCTCGGCAGAACGCGTTGGTTGGGTCAAACCCCAGTTTGATTGTTCTCATAAGTTTACGAATACACACAGTAGCTTTCCAATGCGAAATCCATCTACCAATATCCTCATCTACATTAACTAACTCATCCCACTACATATGGAGCGCCGCTCGCCTAATCCAGCTGCAGTCCCGCCAGTCCCGCAGAAGGCTTCTTTCGTCGTAGTTCCAGCTCCGCAGTGGGAACCAAATTCTGCAAATCCGCAAACTTTTCCTTGGGAGGCATACGTCCGCCCGGTAGCCTAAGCTCGTAGTTGGCGAGTACGTGCATTAAGATGATCTTACCGCCCAGGGCTGCAAAGAATCTCCCTGGACACGCCCACCTGCCGTGGCCAAAGAGCATCCCGTGCACGCCTGAGTTAGTGTACAACTCCACTTTGGGGCCGTCTGGCTGGCCTCTAGGTGTGGCGAAGCGGAATCCTCTGAACTCATTGGGCTCCTCATAGACGCTTGGCGACATACTCAATGGCCCAGAGGCCATGGCAACCTGGCTACCTTTTGGGAGCAGAGTTCCGTCTGATAAAACGTGATCCTGAAGCAACTGCCGCTGAAATGAGACTGAACACTTAGGTCAGTCACAGGGGTTCAAAATTATCAGACTTCCGCGGCGAGAACTCACTGGCAGTAAATGGCGAATGCCTGAATGTTTCCTTCATGAAACTGTCAAGTTTCGACAGTTTGTTGATAGTCTCCATTCTTATCACACCTCCGCTCTCTGCTATAGCTTGCTCCAGCTCTTCAACTAGCGCAGGGGCGTATTCGTCCCATTGCTCTGCTAACGCAAACATAATCTTCACGATAACAACGGCCGAGGTATGAATAGCCGCAAAGCTGATGCCAAGTTGACGGTTAATAACGTCTTGTGGCTGCCGAGCGTCTCCACTTTGTTGGAGAAGCCAGTCTATCATGTCTTCCTGGCTGTCCCTTTTTCTCTCTATGACACATCTCAGTAAGTGTCTCTCCATAACCTAGACGAAAGATTTTTCACGTACCTTTTTTTGAGTCCTCATCTTCATTGAGACGTGCCACCACTTCAGCGCTGAGAGTCTTGCGAGCTCTGCGCCGTAGGCCTTGAATCCTCCACCAGAGTGGAAAAAGAGGACCGATGAGCGGATGCAGAAAAGCGGGGAACATCTTCAAGTAGATGGCCATTGGGAAGATTGACTGAGCATAGCTAGAGCATATGTCGGCCCAATCTGAACTCTTGAATAGTGCCTCGCCGACCAGCACAGGGCCATTCATCTTGACTATAATGTCAAGTAGCGCAGGTCGCGCTGTTAAAGTACGCCATTCTACCAAAGTAAGTCCATGTATTTCTAGTGAAGCACAGCCAGGATCAGTTGTCCGTGACTGTTGAATCCACATACCTTGGTCGACACCCAATGCACGTCGCATTGTATCCTGACAACTCTGGATAAGCTTATCGACCATGAGTCCCAGCTTCTGGTCGCTAGTCATATTCAGGCGGATTGTCTGCCAAGTTGTATGACCAAGAGCATTAACGGCATGCAGCGAAGTGAAGTTACCAAGAAAATACTATAGATCGTCAATTACAAGCACACTTACAAATACATTGGCAGGATACATACTTCCGCGATTCCACCAGACGAGTTGACTGTGTGCTGGGGCAGACTCCTCAGCTCCTGGATGTAACGAGCGGGGAGAATGTAGTGCCTTTTCCCGGCAAGCGGTATCTGGTATATCTGGTCTGCTTTCTACTCCACCATCAGCCAGCGTCTATTGAGGCATAGAGAACAAACCTCGTCGATTGTGTCATATATAATCTTGAATCCATCGGCACAATACCTGTAATGTGCCCTGAGTCTGGGAAACCATTCATCTTCAGACGCCCCGAGTAGCTTGCTTTTGCCCTTGAGTCTGCCAACATCGCAGATCCACTCCAGGACAAAGGCAAAGATGAAAAACAAGGCAGCGAAGGATACCACAAACGAGGCCGGACCGGAAGCTTGCTCAAACATTTTCGCTGCTGTCATATGCGAGGCTTACAACTGCAGTAACCAGTGGGCGCTTTGTAGGACCTTGCCGATACTATCATATATGACTGAACTTTGCGCCTTATGATTCCACTCGCCCATCCACGCATCCAGTTGAGCATAGGCCGTGATTGGCTGCATTATACATTGAACATGTAGCAAGCAGCGTTGCGGGCAGAATGGCCATACTGAACCCGCAAAGGAAACCTTGCTGAAAAATCGACCAAGGGCGATGCGCTTCAGAAAGGGCGAGACCGGCATCCTGTCGGTTGTTCAGCCGGGTCCGACGGCTAAGCACTGGTCTTTCGATGATCGCCGATGGCCGTTGCCATGACCCTTCCACGGAAGCTGAAATTGGGACTAGCTTCATCCGTTAGTTTACCTCACACGCTAGGACTAGTGCCGTTCACCCACTTCGGCCTCCATAGCTTGGCGAATTACTAAGGGGTGGGGAAAGAGAGAATCGCATACTAGACGGGATTTGGTATTCGTAACTGATCAGCGAGACTGCGCGCAAACATGTGACGCCGGAGGATGCGAAAAACTGTCATGTCGGCTTCAAAGGCCTAGCCAAGCGAGATATATACCCAGTTGAAAGAACATCTTCATGTCCCTTGGTTACAGTATTTTATCTTTTCTGCTCTCAGGTCATTCCAATCATGCTTCCTGGATCAGCGGCGGAGACCATCAAGTATGTTAATGGTTATTCTGACGATGCATATACATATATCCCCGTAGTCATCATCGGTGCAGGCGCGGGTGGGATCGCCACAGGCTGCCAGCTCAAAGAAAAGCTCGGATTTGACCAATTCCGAATCTTCGACCGACACAGTGGCATCGGCGGTACATGGTGGATCAACAGATATCCAGGAGTGGGGTGTGATATGTGAGTTAGACGAAGCCCAAAAAACTCCAACGCGACGTTCAGTCGACTAATTGGTTGACAGATCAGCCGTACTCTACTCTTTCTCCTTTGCGCCAAACCCAAATTGGTCTTCTTTTTTTCCTCCGGGAAATGAAATTCAACAGTACTTCTCCGATGTTTGTACCAAGTATCAGATTGGAGACAAATTCCAGTTCAACGTTGAAGTGGAGGAGTGCCGCTGGCTCAACGATGAACAGCTGTGGGAGGTCAAGATCTGCCACCTTGTTCCTGCAATTGGTGACAAGAGCGCACGGCATCGGAAAAGAGTGTTTGAAGAGCACGGAGAGAGAGCCATCATCGTCGGCCGAGAGACTATTCGGACAAAGGTCATTTGCAGCGCAGTGGGCGGCATGGGTGAGCCTCAAATCTGGCCAGAACATATCCCAGGCATCGAGCGCTTTCAAGGCGCGCTTTTCCACTCGGCAAGATGGGAGGAGCATGATATGAAAGACAAAAACGTCATCGTACTGGGCACTGGCTGCTCGGCTGCACAGCTGGTGCCCAAGCTTACGCAGGCTCCTTATCATGCAAAGTCTGTTACTCAACTCATGAGAAGCCCACCCTGGGTGATTCCGGAGACAGTGCCTGCTAGAGAGAATGTGGAGCTAAACAACTACTTGCTGAAGGTGGCAAGAAAGATACCGCCTTTCCTCTGGCTACTTCGCCAGGCTGTTGCAGCAGGCAATGAGTATGACTTCAGGCTCTTCGGTAGTAATGCCTGGGCCCAAAAAGAACGGTTGCGTATGGAAACCCACCTTCGAGATGCCATCAAGAAATCCACACCTGAAAAGTACCATGACATGTTGACGCCCAAGTACAGCGTCGGCTGCAAGCGCCGCGTCTTCGGCGGCGGCTGGTTTGAAGGCCTGAGGGATCCAAAAGTCAACCTCACCACGCAGCCGCTGACCGAGGTTCGAGAGCGAAGTGTGATCATCGGACCAGGACGGACATATCCTGACCCCGCAGACGACCGTTCCGCCGCTCCTCTGGACAGACAAGAACTCCCCGCCGACATGATCATCACGGCCAATGGCTTCCGTGTCTTGCACTGGGCACACCCACTCAGAATCTACGGGCGCCACGGACACAATCTAATCGATGTCATGAACGCTCGTGGCGGTCCTCAAGCCTATCAAGGCACAGCCATGGATGGCTTCCCCAATCTCTTCATTACCATTGGACCCAATACTGCAAACGGGCATACATCCATCCTGCTGGCGATTGAAAACCAAGTGCAGTACAGCTTGAAGTTCATCTCGCAGATCCTCGCCGGTGACGCGACGCTAGTCGAGGTGAAGAAGAGCGCCGAGATTGCGTACACACAGAGAATCCAGGCCGCGCTCAAGGACATGATTTGGACGCGCGGTGGCTGTACGAGCTTTTACTTCATGGAGAATGGATGGAATCCAACCGTGTATCCGTAAGTACTACTCTCCCCTTGATGTGTACACATGGACTAACAATTGATAGATGGTCTCAAATGCACTTCACCTACCGATGCATGTTTCCGGTATGGAGTGATTGGGACATTAGCTACACGACCAAAGGTTTGTGGAAACGGCGCTTGGGGGGCGTAGTCAAGGTAGTAGCTTTTGCAGCGCTGATTGCGGCCGCTAAGAATGTAGCAACCAAGCCTGAGCTGTGGAGTGCGCAGTATGGCGTATCGCTCGCTCGCTCGGGCTTCCGGAGTATTTTACAGCGGGGTATCAGTACTTTGGCCAAGATTCAAGCCCGATACGACTGATTGAGTGAGTGAGGGTTCGAAGTATATTGCACGCACTTATCACTGGTGCCTTGAAAATAGACGTTACCAACCTACTAGTAATTTGGTCATTTCTCTTATAAAGATGTGATAAGACATATGTACAAGTCAAATTTCTCTCAAATAGAACAATTCAATCTTCTTCACACTCACAGGAAGTGCAAGTTATACCAGACATCCCCAGAATTTTCGAGATTCCAAAGTCCAATGGCAGTAATAATCTATAGTCTTGATCATCTGCCCCTGTTGTAACCTCGTCTTCATAGACACTACTACTACAACTTCGTCAAGGTGACCCATACACCACACAGAAAATAACAGATTAATTCCAAAAGTGGCAGAATCCTTGTTACGACTGGATTATAGAGTTGACAGACGGCAGCTTGCAAACACGAAAGAAGAAGGCCTAGTAGAAATTACCCTACACACGGCTAGGTAGCCCACCAACTGCGACGAGCAAAGAGATCATGAGCTATATACTAGATCTACAAAAAAAACTCCATTGAAAAGATATGATCAATACGGTACTCTTCAGAGGCATCTTTTTGACAACGAGCATGCTCAGGCTACTCGTGGCCAATGACAGGCTTGGCCTGGTAGGCTTCTTCTAGATAGCCTTCCTCTTCCTGAGTGAGGCGCAGGCCACGTGCTGCGAGAGCTTCGTCCATCCGATCGATGCTGCTAAAGCCTATGATGGGCGCTGTTATGCGATGGTTGAGCCATGCCAGATTTATGTGGCTCGCGGGCCATCCACGCCGCGCTGCAAGGTCGTGCACGCGCGCGATGACGGTGTCACAGTCGCTCCCTTCAATATCGTAGATGTCGCCAGTCTGGGACACGGTCGAGCGGATAGACTGCGCGCACTGTGCAGGCGAGCGGACCAGCCTACCAGCCGCAAAGGGGCTCCACTACAGTCAAGGTCAGCAAGAATATGATGGCTCGTTGGCTGCCTGGGGTGCATGGGTACGCACTGGGATGAGACCGACGCCGTCCTGACGGCAGAAGCGAATCATCTCGCGTTCTTCTTCGCGATATAGGAGGTTGTAGTGGTTTTGCATTGAGACGAACTTGGTCCAGCCATTGCGCTCGGCAGTAAACTGTAGCGTGGCGAACTGATATGTCCACATGGAGCTGGCGCCAATATAGCGCACGCGTCCCGAGCGGACCAGGTCGTGCAAAGCCAACATGGTCTCCTCGGGCGCGACGGTATCGTCGTAGCGATGTATGTGTAAGACATCAATGTAAGACGTCTGCAGACGCTCGAGCGAGGCCTCAACTGCGTGGAAGATGGCGGTTCGTGAGAGGCCTTTTGTGCCGAGTCTCTAGTTAGCGTGCTTGACTTGACGACGAGGAGGGTCGTAATTCACGACGGCGGGCGCGCCTCACCGCTCTGGTTCATGTAGTCCTTGCTTTGAAGTGCAAGGTCTTGATGCATCGTGACTCCGGAGCCGGCATCGAAGGTTTCCTCGTCGCATACGACGCGGTAGCACTTGGTCATCAGGACGAGCTTGCGCCGCGGGATCTTGTACAGGCGCATGGCCTCGGCCATGATGCGTTCAGACTCGCCGTTGGAGTAAACATTGGCCGTATCCCACTATGCACTCCGGGTCAGTCAAAATGCTCCGCGGTTTAGCATCATGCCACATACCGTGTTGATACCGCGGTCATACGCCGCCTTGAGCAACGGCAATGCCTACAGCTGCGCGTTAGCTTCCAGATTTGGTCCACATACTACCTTTACACTACAGGTATGCGTACTTGGTCTCTGTTCAACGTCCAGGGCAACCATCGACTATCACCAACGTGTGCACCGCCAAGAATTGGATTGGATATACGCAGCCCGCTCCTTCCAAGCTGACGGATCTCTGCCTTTGTCCGACGTACCGAGTCGGCGAGAGTCTTGGGTACACGAGCGAGATTCTCGAGAGTGTACTTGACCATGGTGCAATCTGCTGCTACTGAGCAATCCGTGGGCCTGGGAAGCGATGCTACCTATGTGAATCAGCTCGTCCTAAGACGTAACACGGTCTCGCAGTATGGGCAAGACTGTGACGGTCGTAGGCAATGGCGAAGACTATACGAGACTGGTGCCGATGAGAGCAGCATAGACTTGCCATGATGGCTCGGTTCATTCAGCCTTTCTGCTCCAGGTCAACACTGATACTCTCCAAACAGAAATGCTTCTGGAAGGATTCTCCCCGCAAACCCTTCACCGAGGCCTAGCTTGCTCTTCCGCTTCAGCCTTCATGCGCCCTCATCCCCGCCGCCCCGCTGCCGTCGGAACAAAGGGCCAAGCAAAGAAAGGATGTGTGTCAGCCGGTAGTGTTGCTATTTAAGTAGAAACGTCGGGCCCGACGTTGGCGCAGTCAGACGGCCGAAAGCTCTTAGCGGCCGCTGCGGCGAGCACGGATAAGCAGCGCCTAACCAGCCACTAGTCAACGCTAGTTGCTTCTAGCGCCTTGGCATTGATCAGGTGTGTGTGCGCACATTTCTCAGCACACGTCCTACCGTCTCTCCATGTCCATCTCATCATCTGCAGCCAAAGTTACAACACACTGCCATAGGAGACGCCCCTCTGTGGAAATCTAATACGGGATGCGGTGCTTCAAGTATCTCTGGAAGTGGGGCACTGCGGGTCTTGTCGGTCGAATGCAGCGAAATCCTGCAGTTCATGAACCAACGGTGCATTGCAGTGACTGAGACCCAGCCCGGGGTTTTACTTGGAATGTGCATGATGATACTGTATTCTATACACTGTCTATTTGTAGGAAAAAGCATGCGCAGACTCCATCTACTGTAGAACGTTTACCCACACATCTTGCATTGAGCAGGCAAGGACGGGAAGGGCGGGTCAGATAGTGCGGCCAAAAAAACAATGGAATCTCGAAAAAGAGAAATCTCCGATACACCGGTCCAATTCACTACAATTCAAACCCGCCTGGTGGCCCAAAGAAACGGAAGACGTTCTTTGGGTCATACTCCCGCTTCAAGCCCTGCAGTCTTGCCACTCGCTGGTCTGATCCGTACAGTTCTGAAAAGGTCTCATTACCGAATGCGTAGTTGATGTACGTACGCATCTCATCGTGGCCAGAGGTTCGTTGCAGAATGTCCCTAACGTCCGAGCTGAGCTTCTCCGCCGCCTGATCTAGGGTCGTGTTGGGTGCGTAAGAGACGACAGAAGTCCTGCATTCATCGTTAGTGCCCTGTTACATGTTGCGGACAGGTCAGGAGACAAGGAGCAACGTACAAAAGGATCTGGTGGTTTCTCCACGGCATGGCGGTCGATTCGACAGGTACTTTACTCACCCCGTCGATGGAGAAGCCGTCGAAAAGCACAGCGGAACCACTGAACTCCGGAATGGCGGCAGTGGTCGCGTTGAAGAGCGTGTACGCTTCACGCTGGCTGTTGACATTGTACCTCGTGAGATAGACGCCCCCTCCAACACGGTTGCCTCCGTACTGGCAGCTGGGGCCATTTATGTCGGCACCGGTAACGGTGGGCAGTTTTTCGTAAGTAGTACTGCCAGCATCTGTTGCGATAGGTCCGAGAGCACGGAAAGGCTCGAAGAGTGAGTCGGCTTCAGACTTTGGCCCATTGTAAATTCCTCCAACTCTGATAACAGCCTAAATGGTCGTTAGCACTACTTTTTTCATCAAACAAGAAAAATGATGCAAGACACTTACGCTGGTGGAGTCGAAGGAGGGGTTGCGGTAAAACATTGAGTACAGCACGGCGCCGGCTGGCATGTTGTCAAGGTAGACATTGTGCTGCTCGAAAACGTCCTCGAGAACAGTCTGGTTGAAATCCCAGGTCTCATAGTACCACGAGTCCAGTCCCTTGGGAACATCATAAACTTTGTAGTCGATCTCGGTCACGATACCGAAGCTAGCACCAGCTCCACGCAAGCCCCACCACAGATCCGCGTGCTCGTTTTCCGATACATTGACGAGCGTGCCGTTGCCGAGGATCACGCGTGCGGATATGAAGTTGTCGATTGCAAGGCCGTAAAGGCCTTGGGTGAAGCCATGGCCACCACCGAGTGCGGGACCCAAGAAGCCCGTGCACTCACAGACACCGGTCGCTAGAACGATTAGCAAAGAGTCTGAAGAGGGCTGCTGCGGTGCTCATACTTGTCTGCTTGTTTTCTTTCCAGAGAGCATCTCGAACCTGGTAGGTGCGCGCTCCGCCCTGCACGGTTACCGTGTTTTCATGGACTTTGATGCCGTTCAAACGAGCCAGCGTAATCTGAATACCATTCTCAACTTCTCCCAGACCTCTGATCGATCCATGGCCCCCGTTCTTGGCTAGAATAGGAATCGAGTTATCGTTCGCATACGCCACCTGCACATATACGGTCAGTTGTCTTACAGTACAAAATCTGCGAGCAAAGTTCCTACCGTCTTCACCACATCCTCTTCAGTGGCGACCTCAACAACTGACACAAAATTGGGCTTGTTATACTCCTGCCAGCGCAGCGTGGCTTTCTCGAGATCCCCGTGTTCTGCATCGATAATGACAGCCCCGGTGGACAGCTGCGATCCCAGCTCAGCCCGAATCTGGGCAGCAGAGACGACACGCTTATTGAGCCTGGTGAATTTGTCTATCGACGCAGCATGGGCTGAAAGAGAGAGCAGTGATAAAGGTAGGAAGAAATACATGACGAAAGCTAGTCGAGCGAAAGCCGTTTGCGAAAACTTCGAGTGGAAGCCGCAATAACGATGGAAGAGAAGGCTTCGAATAAGGATTGAAGCGAAGCGAGTGATCAATCCTGTGAATGAGGACTTTACAAACCTCTACGACGTCTGATGGGTGTGTTTATATACACCGCCCACGTCTCCCTATACACACATACACGCCAACTAGGCCCCCGCCAGCGATGGTCAAGATGTCTAAAACTCCACACCACGCTTACGATAGAGGCGTATTGGTAACAGTCAGGCAGTCAGCCTCGTCGGACTAGCGTATGGCCCCCAAGGTAATCACCGCAGTACGAATACACAAAACCATCCTATGAACACACTCATCCTTCCCGCTTTCCTCGAGTCAAAGTGTCCCGCGGCTCGCCACGCGTGGACTGAAGCCTCGGCCACGCCGCAACCGACTCGCAAGTCGACGATTCCTACACGGTTCCCGGCTTGACTAGTGGCTGCTGATACCAGGCGTCCAGTGTGGCTCTGGAATCGAGTCAGGGGATCAGTAGACGATGGATGGATAGATAGATGAATGAGTGGCGAAAGACCGGGCATGTTGGATTGTAATGTTGTTGGTTGGATTCGTGGGGCGAGAGGAAGTAGTGCTAGATTTTGATATTGTTGGCGGTGAGTCGTTGTACGCTAAGATATCCCCCCAAAAGAAGTAGATGGAAATCGGGCATCGCACGTGGCATTCTTTAGATTGGCATTGGCACCTAATCACATGTTGTTCTGGAAGGATCGTTTTCGCCCAATCATCGCTGTCATAGCGTGATCTACGGCATATCATGCATCCTTTTTACACATTGGCAGTGTTTTATTAGATTCTTGTCACTTGGCATTTCCACAGACCCGGTAAGACATTCATTTCCGGTGAGCTAGTGAAGGTCAGAAGGAAGGGCGTTTGTAGAGGTAGGACTGATTACAAAAGTTGCAGTGTAGGACGCAGACAGGGATTTATATTTTGGATATCATATGAGCTGGGGTACACGGTTTTTATTGTAGTTATTCCAGGTATTGTCATGAAGATACACTTGGAAACACAAGAAGGGTGGTTACTGATCCCGCAGCACGGCCACTAGAAGCTGATAATATCCCCAGTGTGCTCGACAAGTTCGCCTGAGAACTTCTCCCGGGAAGCCTCGTCAATGACCTTCATGCATCCTTCGACACTTTCCTCCACGCTTAGAGGCGGCTGCATGCCCAACGCGTTTGACAGGGTGGCGCTCCCGTCGGTGCGCACCCAGCCAGGCGAGAGCGCCACGCTGGTTAGCCACTTGTTCTCGAGATGGAGCTGAGACGCGGTGTAGTGGACGGCGGTCTTGGTGACGCCGTAGCAGAACCACGGACCAGCAAACTCTCGGCTCTTTGCGAAGCTGGCGACGCCCGATCCGATGAAGATCATCTTGGGGCCCTTGGGATCCTTGGCCTGTTGAAGCAGCGGTACTGCGGCCTTGACCAGCGCAACAACGCTGAAGAAGTTGACTTCCATGTGCCTGTGGATATCCTTGAGGTCGGTTTCTAGGAGCGGTTTGTAGACGTCGCCAATGCCAGCATTTGCAATGACACGATCGAGGTATTCAAAGCCATCCGCCTTGAGCGACTCAATGGCGTCGGCTGCGTCTGTCTCGATGGCTGCATCGAGCTTGACTAGTTTGACTTGCGAGCCATCACCCCTGGGAAGAGAAAGAAGATCCTGTGATATTTTGGATGAAGGGTCTCGGACACAGGCTACGACTGTGTTGTTTGGACGGGCTACTATTGCCTCGAGAAATCCACGCCCGATACCTGAAGCGACTAATATTAGAACAGAGTGTCTGTTCCCACCTTCCAGGGGGGCTTACCGCGGTTAGGGCCGGTGATCAGGGTGATGGTTGGAGACGAAGTGGCCATGTTTAGAGCGTTGGTCCGAAAGCTGAGCAAAGTAGCGAGTGTCTCTAATGAACTGGAGACTTTTCAATGCGAGTTGAATATAGTTCTTACACATAGGCAATGATCTGATTTAGTACCTCCTGCCAAGATCGCGTTTCGAGCATAATATCACGCTGATTAATCTTGAGTCGCTAAGTTCGCCAAGTGATGCCTATCCGCCCTGGCAATATGGCGTAGGGTAACATGCTGTGAGGCACGGTTCTCAACAAAAAGAAAATGAAACCACAACGCTCTCTTTCATGCGCTTACCGAAGGAAGCAATGGTCACATCTAAGATCTACATCGGTAACTGCTGGACTTGGATACGGTGGCGACAAGATGACAGTGGAGAACAACATCAAGCATGCTGTGCCTGGCCACTTGCAACTTCGGCCGTCGCCAAGGAAAACCCGGCTGGGTAAGTCCTTGGAAAAGTGGGCGAAATCAGAGTGTCTTCACAGGATGAGCCGAGGGTAGTATCAGGCGCTAATGTGTCGCTAGCGGACTAGTGCCAAATATGTTCGGCCGTAGCCTTACCCAACTTGGAATTTTGTCAATACGGCGAGGACGGCGGCGGCTGGAGAGTTGCTGCGAAGCAAGAAGACAGAGTTTGTGGTATGCATCAGTAATTGAGAATTGTTGGGTTAGTTTGCGCTTTTTATATAGAGCATGCTAATAAAAAGTTGTGTCGATAAGCCGACACATGAAAAGACAAGAGGCTCCAATTCTTGGTATCTATTCACAATACCCAATTACTGAGTAGTCAACTACACATTTTGAAAGCCCTTGTACGTAAGCAGACGATGAGGGTCTATCCATTGCTAATACTACGTCGCAGCACTTGCATAGTCTTATCATGAGTACGACTAATGGCTTTCCCTTACGCTCTCTGCTTTCAGCTTCGGAGGGAGGACAGAACCCTGAAACATACTGGCGGGAATCGCTAGCCGGATGTGATTCAACCACATTCCCGCCTCTGCCATCAGGAGTGCCTATACAACAGCCGATAGAGCCCGCAACTCTCGAGCACCAATGCGCACTGCTGCCTGAAGGCAGCGCATATGCAAAGATATCAGCACTCGCTCGCGCTGCATGGGCTATTATTGCCAGCCGCCACACTAATGCACAGGAAGTCGTGTTTGGCATTACCGGTACGGGCCACCACTCTTTCGTCAATAGCAATAGCCTTCCCATATTGCCGCTAAGGACACCAATCACGGAAAGCCAGACAGTACATGACTTCCTAGCTGCGATTCAGAAGCAAACCATCGAGATGATCTCGTATAGTCAAATCAGCTTGGATCATATTGCCTCCCTAAGCGCTGACGCCCGCTCCGCCTGCGGCTTCCAAACGCTGCTCATGGTGCAGCTGGATGACGAGAATAAGGCCAACGGCAATGGAACACTTACACCCTTGAACACGCCATACGCACTAACGCTACAGTGCATTCTTGCGCCAAATGGCCTACGGGTGGTGGCTAGCTTTAATCCCAGGATAGTCGAGCCGTGGTTAGTAGAAAAGATACTTGGGCAGTTTGACTACACCATGCTGCAGCTGGCTGCAGCCTCCAAGGATACCATCTTGGAGAGTATTAATTTACTTACACCGTCGGATTACAAAGAGCTATGGAAGTGGAATCAGAAGATTCCAGCAGAGGTTGAGCGCTGCATTCACGAGATCTTCGCCGAACACGCACGCACTCGTCCGGACGCGCCAGCCATCTGTGCGTGGGACGGTGAACTGACGTACGGGGAGCTCGAATCTCTGTCCAACCGGCTGGCGCACCATCTGGTTGAACTAGGTGTTGTTCCTGAGATGGTCGTCCCACTATACTTTGAAAAATCCATGTGGACCACTGTGGCAATTCTAGGGGTACTAAAGGCTGGCGGTGCCTTCTTGCTGCTTGACCCGTTACTCCCCGCTGCCCGCCTGGAGATGCTCTGCCGTAAAGTTCATGCCACAATTGGAGTGGCATCGCGATCTTGCTATGCTGCACTCCAAGACTTGCGGGTTGTCTCGGCTGCCCTTGTTCTGGACAGTGAATCTGTGGCCAAACTTCCTCCTTTTACTGAACCACCAAACGTTGCAGTCCGTCCCAACCATACAGTGTATGTGGTGTTTACTTCTGGCAGCACAGGCGAGCCCAAGGGATGCAGAATGGAGCATCGGTCATCTTGCTCGGCCGTTGTCACACACGGGCCTGCATTAGGAATCGATCACAATACCCGAACGTTGCAGTTCGCTGCGTACAGCTTCGCCGGATCTCTGGCCGAAACCCTGTTGTCATTAGTTGCCGGAGGCTGTGTATGCGTACCTTCAGAACAGCAACGCCGAGAAGGTCTTGCGCAAGCCATTGTAAAGTTGGCTGCTAACTGGTCATTCATGACTTCTACCATTCTAGACACAATCAACACAGGCTCTGCTCCAACGCTGAGAACCATTTGTGTGGGTGGTGAGCCAATTCGATTATCTCAAATCAGCCAGTGGGCAACGCATCTGCATCTTCGCCAGACCTACGGGAGTACTGAGACATCTGGCATCGTGGGATCAGCGAAGCTCCACGCAAATTCGACCACGAGGGAAGTTGGGAAAGGCGCAACTGGGAGATATTGGATTGTCTCGCCTGGAGATTATAATAAGCTTGCTCCCCTCGGAGCGATTGGTGAAATCCTTGTGGAGGGTCCGACCATCGGGCGGGAGTACATCGACGAGCCTAAAGGTAGCGCAGCTGCTTTCATCCAGCCACCATCCTGGCGCTCTAAATTCGGGCAAGCAAGTGATATAATGCGTTTTTACAAGACTGGAGACCTCGGTCAATACCACGCTGATGGATCATTGCAGTTACTGGGACGAAAGGATACGCAAGTCAAGCTCCGCGGCCAGCGGATTGAGCTTGGAGAAATTGAGCACCAGGCCCGGCTTGCACGCGCACCCATAAAGGAAATCGTAGTTGAGCTGGTGAAGCCGCGTGACAGCAGTGGTACCGAGATCCCCATGTTAGCATGCTTCCTTGTAGCTGATGACATGGATGGCAATGGGTGTAGTACCACTGTCCAAGCTGCGGCGCAGGCCATTCGAACCAGATTGGAGACCAATCTTCCACAGTACATGATACCAAGTGTCTTTGTGCCGTTGAGAGAGCTACCTGTTACCGGTTCTCGGAAGACGGACCGCCGGCAGCTGCGATTGATGGGCGCGCAATGGACAACACGGGAGCTGGCAGCACTGCGGACGGTAGGCCAGGGAAAGAGACAAGCACCACGTACCGAAGCCGAGAGATGGTTACAGATACTCTGGGCTGAGGTGCTGGATCTTCCCGTGGATAGTATCGGGCGCGACGACAGCTTTTTTCAGCTCGGTGGCGACTCGATGGTAGCGATGCGCCTAGTCGGTGCAGCAAGGCGGGCTGGCACCGGATTCATGGTGGCTGATGTCTTCAATCATCCAAGATTAAGTGAACTCGCTGTCGCTTTGGCCAGCGTTGGCTCAGACATGGTCGAGGAAAAACTGCCAGCTGCCCAGCCATTCGCTTGCCTCTACCCCGGTCAAAAGGATAGCCTCCTTGGTCAACTCGATTCTGTTCGCGCCGAGACCGTTTCAGACATTCTCCCCCTTACGAGCTTTCAGAATGACTGGGTCTCCACCATCACTGCTTACAATCCAGCTCATTCAGTGCATTACTCTTGGCTTGAGCTTAGTGACCAGATCACACTCGCAGATGTAACCCGAACTTGTAAGGCCTTGGTAGACCACTACCCGATTCTGCGCTCGACCTTCATATTTCTCCAAGAAGAATGGTGGCAGGTCGTCCTGCGACCGGAAGATTTCGAGATCCCCCTCCGTATTGTCGAACTTGGAATGGACTTTGAACCAGAATTCAAGGCTGTGTGCGAACGAGACACGGAGCTGCTCCAGCAGGGTCAGTGTCCCACAGGCTTCATCCTCGCCCGGAACACGGCAGGTAGAAGCCGCATAGTGATAAGACTGTCACATGCCCAATATGATGGAACGAGTATCGCGATATTGTGGCAGACCTTTGCCGACTTACATCACCGAGTCGCAGTTCCCACTGGACTCGCGTTTTCCACCTATCTCGCATATGCTCAGTCAATACGAGAGAGTTCGATAAGCTACTGGAGAAGATTACTGGAAGGGTCACAACTCACTGCTGCTTTTCCAGACGGGGCGGGCACAAGTACGGTGCGTGTCAGGATGTCCAGTCCCGCCCCTCAGCTATGCGGAAATATTACGATGGCTTCACTTCTCAGCACTGCCTGGGCCATGCTGCTATCCCGCCTAACAGGCAAAACAGACATTGTGTTTGGACACGTAGTCGCTGGCCGCAATGCCAAGCTTATCGGGGTCGAGTCTCTGTGTGCACCGTGCATCGACCTGATTCCCGTCCGAGTCCGACTTCACACAGATCAGAACCTGTCGCAGCTGTTGCAATCCACGCACGAGCAGTTCATCAACCTCGGCGAAGCTGACTCGCTTGGCTGGAAGGAAATCTTCAAAAACTGCACTGATTGGCCGGCCGGATCGCGTTACAATTCCGTCATCCAACATCAGAATCTCGAGGAGCGTCCTGAAATCGCCCTCGGTGGACTACGGGACCGCCTCGGCTGGGTGGAAAACCCACACGGATTTATCAAGCCCCCGTCGCTGCACATGATCACTTACAACAGCGGCGACTTCTTGACGTTCCAGTTAACCTCAAATATCGCGACCATGACGGAGAAGAAGATGCAAGCTCTCCTGGAGCAATTGTTTCCCATGATACAGCTGATTGCGGATGATTACAGGAAGCAGTATGGGAATATGAACGACTCCTTTAGATTGGCTCCGAAAGCTTATATGGTAGGCCACTGATGCCTCTCTTGCAATTCATCGTGGTGGAGGATTCTTGGTCATATAGATGTAGGATCGACGGAAATAGAGACAGCGATTTGCTAAACATCAGGCTGTATGATGTCGAAGTACTCAAGCTGTACGCTTGAGGCATACTACATGATGGCGTAATTTTTATACTAGGCAAACATCAACTCAGCGTGGTAGATTGTGTATATCTCAGTGCTTATATTTTCGGCATATCATCTTCACTCCATTTCTACACCTCAAGTCTAGCAATGCGATCCTCAATATTCTTTGAACTGTTCTTAGTAGGCGTTCCAGTCATACTCTCCAGGTGCTCGGAGAAAGAGAAGGCATTATCGACCAGGTTCAAAATAGCCCTGTAGCTCCCGATACTGCCTCTAAAAAGAAAGATACTGCTATGTTGGAATATCTGAAGCACCAAGCTCAAAACAATCTGCATCAACTGTGCCTCCTACAACTTCGGCGGAGCCAGTGAAGTCATCACCTACCTAGGATGGTCTGATTTTAGGTTGCATAAATTTCCATTTTGCCTTCAGGGGCGACAACTGCGACAAGATTGTGAGGCAATACGGTACCTTCACACTTAGCGACTTCATGGCCTGGAATCCTGCTGTCAACACAAGCTGTAGTTATATCTGGGCCGATATCTACTACTGCAGGCAACAATGGTCAAATCCCACAACCAATCCAACTTGATATGGTAACCAACAGCAAGAAATCCCACTTTGCAGCCCAGGGTGTTGCGTCCAGTCAGATTATTCGCTATCAGAATTTTACCCTAAAAAACTTGGTTGAATATAACCCTGGTGTTGGCGGGCGGATACTCACATTTTTTGGTGTCTAACACGGCGACACTTGAGCATGTTACCGGGTGCGTACGCACGTTAAGTGCTAGAAAATGAAATAAGAGATTAAAGGACAGCCAAAAATAGGATGAGCGCAATGGTGATACTCCAGGCTACCCTCCATTCATTCTTTTTTTACAACATGAATGTGAAAGATAACGTTGATGTGTCATGATATTCTATAAAAGGAGTGTTGCGTCGTTGCGGCTCTTTACTGAGGATTGGGACGGAAACCTAACAGGCTCTCCAAAGCTCTAATACACCTAAAACGTTTTGAATTTTCCACCCAAAGTTGCAAACTTCGCAGACCATCCATTGCCGGAGTAGTATCGTTGCCACACTGCATCGTCCGTTCCGATACCGAAAACGTCGATGCGTCCCTTGGCCCACGAGACGGCGGCTGGAGCGCTCTTGAACTTGCCACCGAGTCCACTCCAGCCGCCTAGCCATTTACCATCGTCGAATGCCCTGTGGTACATTTGATCATCCATTCCGATGCCAAAAACATCGATCCGGCCTGTACCCCATGAGATAGCTGAGGGGAGGCTCTTGAACTTTCCCTCGATTCCCTTCCATTCCTTTGATACCCAGTCCTTTCCATCGTATGCTTTGTGGTACATCTGGTCGTCCATACCGATGCCAAAGACGTCAAGTCTGCCTGGGCCCCAAGAAACCGCTGCTGGGGGGCTCTTGAACTTGCCAGTCATCCCAGTCCAGTTGGGAGTAGTCCATGTCTTACCTTCCCATGCCCTGTGGTACATCTGGTCGTCCATACCTATGCCAAAGACATCGAGTCGGTCACTACCCAAGAAGCCGCTGCCGGAGGGCTCTTAAACTTGCCAGTGAGTGGCTCCCAGCCACCTGGGGTCCACTGACCCCCATAAACTTTGCGGTACATCTGATCATCCATACCGATGCCGAAGATGTCGATGCGTCCATTGCCCCAAGATACAGGGACCGGCTGGCTCTTGAAGCCACCCTCTATGCCCTGCCAATCACTCTTAATCCAAGAGCCTCCCGTCTTTCTGTTGTTTCCCCAAGCCTTGTGGTACATCTGATTGTCGAGGCCAATGCCGAAAAGGTCCAGTCGTCCGAAACTCCATGCAATGGCGGCGGGAATCTGCTTGAACTTGCCACTCAGTGGCTCCCACTCAGTTGCAGCGGGTTTCCAGCCGCCGTCGCCCCTATCGTAACTCTTGCGCCACATCTGGTCGTCGGTACCGATCCCTAGGAGATCGAGGCGATCTGGACCCCATGATTCGACAGAGATCCAGGAGCGCATAGTAATGGGGGTGGAGCCCATGTTGAACTGCTATTCCAGGTCTAAGCAAAGAGCCGTTAGAGTTGTGTCAGTGTTCAGGAGAAGAAGTACTAACTGAGAAGTAGCAGAAGAGAGATGTATGAGTAGCGATGATATAGAGTTGGAAGAAGCCAGTTGTGTCTTTCCACGGGAGTTACGCTGGCAGTATTTATATTCCATAAACCTGCCAAGACATTGATCTGCCTTGTCCTGTTTGTTTCTACTTGTTCTTTCCGCCCTTGGACTTCACCAAAGCGGAATATGCAATGTCTATCCATGCAGCCTGCTGAGGGTTGTGTTTGTGAAAAACTAGGACCTTGTGGCTAGGATCGATTTCTACTAGTCTGTAGAATTTGGCGCAATATTACTGCGAGTGTCTACATGTAATACACCGATACTAGACTTGATGACTTGCATGTGCTTTGACGTTTGACACACGTCCAGGAATTATATCAGGGTAGTTGCACTTGAATAATCACATGCAGCCATGTCCCCCCTCCCACCCCTCTCTCTTTCCCTCCCCCACACACACAACCCTATACTCAACTAGCGACGTAATGCACAGGAGCAGGTCGAGTTAGCCAGCCAGCCACCGACGATGCAGCCAAATTGTAAGGTCATTTCTCGACCCCAACACAAACCCATTGGATCCTGGAAAAGCAACCACGGAAAACTTTACCCGCTCGTCTTAACTTCCTATCATCTGCAGAAGCCGTATTCGTGAATTCATGGTATTGGGTGTGGCACGCACAGACACGGTAGCTTGATGCGGGAATACGGGTACCGGGCACACCGATAGGTAGCGAAGGCCCCACCGCGGCATGCAAGGCGGATCGGGCAGCACCCGGGCCCACCAAGTCTCCCACCCTGCTGCGGGTAGCAGAGCGAAGACGTCACCCACCAACTCTATTGCGGCTACTGCACACAACAGACGACTCACCGTGGCCAAAAACAACCCCTGCCAGACCGATATCAGCAAGCGTTGAAGATGGAGAAGGTCTATGTGGCTTACAAGAGGTGCAACAAGTCGCCAGCGAGGTGAACGGTATCCCCCAGCATTAGCCCCCAGAGCTTAGGTAGGTTCTGCTCCATGAGGGTGTGCTACTCTTCGGCGTCATGTCGCCCATCAACGTCGAGACACGTGCATATGCAGTGTCTGAACAAGGCCAGATCCTGCACTTACGTTTTCCTTTCTGTAGGTACGGACACACCCAGCGATTTCATCGCCATGGCTTCTAAGATGCTCACCGCTCTTTCCCATTGGGCGACTATGACGAAGCTGTCTTTCTTGACACTACCACCATCACCAGCCAATTTGCAACAAACCATTCCAAAGTAGATGGAAATCCAAGTCAAGACATTTGCCATGTCGCAAGCCATTATCATTTCTGTTTTCTATA
Source organism: Drechslera avenae (assembly GCA_034640345.1). Taxonomy (NCBI): domain Eukaryota; kingdom Fungi; phylum Ascomycota; class Dothideomycetes; order Pleosporales; family Pleosporaceae; genus Drechslera; species Drechslera avenae. Next base: position 274,680 of record JAXRVH010000022.1, read on the forward strand.
TACTTTTACGCGGAATACTAATCAAGAACTCCAAAAGATACAAACTCCCCCCACAGTAAACGGAGGAGCTAAAGTGCATGCAAGATCGCAGTCTGCTCGACGCTCAGAAGAAAGTAGATTGCGGGCCGAGCCACACCTGGCTGTTCGATCGTACCGATCATAATCCAATGCAGCTACATTGATGCTTTTTCTGTCCACCCCAATAGCTGCAGAGCAGGTCAGTGTGCCGTTTACCGATGAAACTTCGGTTCGGCCGACTCATACATACGGCCCGTAAGTCCTACGCTCTCTCTCCCCATACTACCTACAGTTGGCATGGAGATGATGTGGGTGCCTTTGTATTCGGCTTAACAGGCTCGGCTGTCTATCAGCTAACGTTCTTGTCCAAAGACGTTGCCAGTGCCGACGGCGGTTTCTCGGCAGATTTTTCTGGTTCTTTGGTTGATTTGCTAGACAGAGCTGAGGGTCTGATGCTATAGAGGACTTGGCAATGGGTTGATCAGACCCATCCGTCCAATTGCCAGGCGCTGTAGGCACAATCGGCTTTAGAAGTACGCTCGCCCACCTGCTTGCAGCCACCCCAATCGACTTCACCGGTTTTTTCTCCATGGGCTTGATAGGCTTCTCTGTGCACTCGCTGGACTCCATCGATTGCTGGGAAGTTTGCTGTATCGGCACTTGGGGACCCTCATCCTGGCAGCTTTCTGCATAGTCTGTAGCGCCTTTGTCTGTCTCTGACGCAACACTCTCCTTCTCCGGTGTTGGTTCCGTTGAAGCAGACACGAAAGCAGGTATGAGGGTAAGTGCGCTTGCATTCAGATCTGGTGCTGTCCTGCAAGAGTCGAAGAAGGCAAAGCATCGGCGTCGAACTCCCTGTTTCTTCCCTCGAAGTCCTCTTCATCTTTGTACACACTAGCCTACCTAGAGTATGCATTATGAGATTACTCCACAGCGGCGGGAATAAATCTCTCGTTCTCAGTCCTAGTATCCAGAACGTCGGGTTGGCTGATAGGCTCAAACTTGTTCTCGGGAACGACGAATTCACCGACTGATTCACTATCCGAGGCCGCATCCGAACCGGGAATGGGTTGCTTGACTTCCGACTCCGCCGTCGGGAAGGCCACATGAGTTTGGCCCTCCACGCTCATCTTGAACTCAGGATTGATCTGAGCTTGAACAGATAGCCGTTTGCAATCTAGCAGCTCTTTCTTACAGTCTGATGAGGTATCATAGCACTCAAATGATAAAAGCTTCACAGTCGGGTGGCCGCTCGGGGCATCCTCGATTAGACGCAACTCATGTGGATACAGAAAGGGTACCCTAGAAGTGGTTATGTCCATTGCAAGCTTCTGGGAGGAACAAACGTCACAGGCCCAGTAGCATCGAGCAATTTTTGGGAGCCAAGACCAGAAGGTGAGGACTGCATTCAGACCACATCCTTGGCCTCGCGATCGGTCCTGGCAGGACCCACAGGAACCTTCATTCCATCTCTAGTGGTGAAGATTTCAACTTCATATAAACTTTCGGAAGCGGCCTCTATGTCCTCGGTTGACGGTAAAGCGAGCTTTCCATCTAGGTGCTTCTGAAGCTCACCGATCTAGTCCTTAGCGGCGTGCAGTTCCTCTGTCTGCTCCAGCACCTCGTAGACGCTATTGCTTCTGTCAAGCTGCAGCTTTTCGTGCCTCACACTCAGCTTCTCGAGCTCCTCTGCTGCTTGGCGGCGTCCATCGAGTAGATTTCTGTTTTCCTTGACCAGGCCGTCGTAGTCATCATCGGCGTCCTGCAACTTTTGGCGAATTACATCGAACTTGTCTTGCAGAGCGTCGAATGCCGACTCTTCCTTGTGCAGCAAAACCCTCGTCTCTTCATGCTTTTGCTTTTCCTTCTCGAGCTTCGGCTTCAACTGTGCGGCTTCGGACTCCAACTCGGCCATAACGCACTTGAGGTGAGCTACGGTATCGTTCAAGACGTCGATTGTGTTTTCCAACTGAACGGTCTCAGACTTTGGTGTATCGCGCTCCTCTCGGCGCTTTTGAAGCCTCTTCAACTCTGCATTAGCAGAGTCGGCAGCACCAAATTTAATCTTGCACTCCTCGTACTCCTCCTTTTTCTGCGGAAGCTCCAATTTTAGGCCGGTAATCTGCATTTGAAGCGCATCGATGACAGAGTTCTTCTCAATTGTGGAGGGCACATTCTCTGACTCAGTAATCGCCATCTCTTCGACTAAGCGGCTGGTTTTTGCCTTCTTTCCATCGGCTTCTAGCTGTAGTGAGGTCGCGTTGACAAGTCCCAGCTCGTCCTCCAATGCGTCTTCAAGACCAGATGCCTGGGCTATTTCAGAATCCCAACGCATGCTCTTCAAAGCCTCCTCAGGCAACAAAATAGTCTCCTTGGGCTCTTCAATCTGCTTCTTGTACTTGGCTTCCTTTTCGGCGTGCGAAGCAAGTTTGTCATAAAGGAATTGCTGGTTCGCGTGGTGGTTCTTGAGACCCTTGTAGTAGGTCGTTGCTGCTTCACTGTTGGCTACAAAAAGCCCAGGCGCGACTTTAATGAAGAAAGAAGACACTGTGATGGTGTATGAATCCCGGTTATTTGGTTGGAAATGATGGGCTGGGTTTGGGATAGAATCGGGATGAAGAGCTTTGGCGTTTTGAACTTTCTAGTCACTAGGAGGAGTATATGTTGTAGAGGGATCTTTGTCGGGGTAGATTACATGGTTTGAGATTGTCGGCTCGGGCGGACTCGGTGTGCGTGGTTCCAGTAAAGATTAGCGGAGTTGATCTCTCACGCGCAAAGCAGAGTGAATATAACGTGTCAGTGTTACGGAGATTGTCGGGCATATATATATAGAGAGAGGGAAAATGTGGATAGCCAGTTAGAGTAGCAGTTAAAGTACATAGCGCATTAAAAGAAAAGGGAGGTGGAGGGACTGGGACAGGGTTATATGCAAGAAAGAGACAGGAGAAAATGGCAAATGATTTATACATTGCATGGAAGGCGAGTGGATAGATATGGAAAACTGGAAGCTATGCATACAGCGTGCTCACCATGTCTCATAGAGACTACCGAACGCTTTTCAGTGCGCCTGCATCACCTGCATGCAAGGACATGGCGTACCACAAGGTCCTCTATCGATCGTCTAATCTCTTCGCTCACATCTTCTAGCCATCCAGCCTTTTCTTCAACGCAGCATTTTCCTCCCGGAGAAGCACCATCTCCTTCATGGCATCTGTCGCATTCTGTGCAAAGTAGTGGCGCCAATGGTCCACATGCATCTGCTTCTGGTCCAACCGGCCTTGCCACTCGCGATTCCAGCGCTTTTGAATCTCTGCTTCCAGTTTTGGCGCTGCAGCTACGAGGAGGCTGATGGTCTGAGCCTGCTTCTCTATCTCCTCCCTCAGGGCCAATAGCGCCTCAATCCTTGTTTCAACCATCTTCGCAAGAGTTTCGTTGTCGGGTTCATCGCCGCCCTCGTCGTAAACAGCAAGTTTTTGGAAAAGAATGTTCGATACTTTTACTCGGAAAGCCAGGGTAGCATTGTCTTTCATAGTTTGTTCCAGTTTGGCCTTCAATTTATTTGCAATTTCTTGTGTTTCTGTGTGTCTCTTTTGCTCGGCTAGGAGACGACGCTCCATCAAGGTTAGATTGTAGGCGAGTTCGTCTAGCTCATCGTTTATCGGTTCTGGCTTGAAATAGCGCAAGAGCCAAATCGTCGCTACGATTAACAGAGCGAGCAGGACCCAGGCATTCCGTCCCATGGGAAGTTTGGCCGTTGTAGTAACTGGATAAACGTCATTCGCGGGGGTAGCATTCCACATGGGCGTGGATGCTGGAGAGAAGGAGTAGGTGTGGGTATGGGTTATGCACGGTGTTGCTGAATCGATCGGGTAGTGAGTGTATTTGGTAAGGTAGTGCCTATCAACGGAGACAGACGTCACCTGCTTCGTGACAGTGTCATAAATGGTCTTGGGGACTATGGTCTTGATCGTGGTTGACGTCGGGGTTACGGTTGCGGTCTTGGTGACTGTGATCATGACGGCGCGTTGATCAGGATGAAGCGGAGGGTGGGAGGTCGGCTGCCAATAGTCTCGTGTGGGTACCAATGAGGAAAGCAAAATAGCGCATGCTCCATAGAGCACGTCATATTGTAGTACGTGCTGAGCAATATGCGCCATCGTAGAATTTAGGTAGTTGGTTTGGTGTACAGGTACCAGGGCAGATGGCTTTGTGAAAGTTGGTGAAAGTGCCGATGGTTTTTGTATTCAAGAACAGTGCCAGCATGCGCTGGATGTTGCTGGATGGGGGACAGAGCAAAAGTGTGTCGAACAAAGGTCTTGATAGACAGATGGCAGACAAAGAGCGGTCGGAGGACAGAAGAATGACAGCATGACTTTTCTAAGTTAAAGGACCTTATGGACAATAAGACATGATAAAAATGAATGCACAATAGTGCTATCGAGGAACAATAGTGAAAGAAAACGCCATTGTGTTGACCTGCAGTGTAGACCATCTTTAGTAACCTGTATGCCTACCCTGGGATTCTATCGCACATAACCACAGGCAGATAACAAATGATAATGGCTAGCTTATCGTTCTCAAACTGGGTGATGAGTTTAAGACCGACATCACATGCTGTGCCAAGACCTGTCGTCAACTTGTTGTCTCTTTGAACCCTATTGTCTTTCGTCAAGAGTGAAACCCAGCAATACCTGTATCACCACATCCAGATATTGAAGCGCCGCCGCACTTATTGTCCTGGAGCAAAACCACAGCATCCATGATTCACTCGATTGACCTGCTTCCACGTTTGTGTGTGTGCACTCAGGTTGAGCAAGCGACAGATTGCGACTCGGTACAGATGAATGCAGAATTACATTCTGGCTCTGCCTTCCTGCAAGCTAGCCCGATAGGCAATATTTGAGCGATGGTGAAGACGGTCGCAGGCCCGATCGGTCAAGGTTTTCTCCGCACGGCGCTAGCTCTGCCCTGAACTAGCGCTGAACAACGCCAACAACATTTCCATTAGCAGCAACACACCAACACCGCATTCCCATCTGCACAATGACCACGGGCTTGGTAGATCTACGTCAAGCCACAATTTTGTCATACTTGTGTGTGTGTGTCTTTTGTGCTTTGCTTGCAGAGCTAACGCGCTGCTCCAAAGCCTCTCCATGGACGCGACACTACCTGATATAGCACCTGCTCCCAAGGCAATCTGCTCTCCACGTGGATTTTGAGTCATTATAGCGACATGTCTTCGATGTTGGCCGACGTGGGGAGCTCCGGTCGCTGCAACAGTCACCATGCGCAGGGTGATGGAGCTCACCCATCCAGGCTCGTAGCCCGCAGCGCAAAATGCTTGCCTAATTTGGGCATGCTAACCCGCCCACAAAAGATGCTCCACAGCGGCACCGCGAAGCCGCTTGGAACAAAATTGACAAAGCAGCACAGAACTCACTGGATATACGGGCCTTTAAGAACGCTTAATCCGGGGTACAAGAGCTTGTCGCCGTTTTACTCCACTTCCGTGTGGTGAATCCGCGCGTGGCACAACAGTCTACCATGAGGAGAGTCCGTGGGAATCGTGCCACTGTCTGAATCCTTATCATAGGGATTACTTGTCTCCGTCCTTCGCAGAGCCGCTTGCCTGAAAGACTCCAGACCGATCATAGTGTGGCCGCATACCCGAGTACTGGAACTGTACTAAGTTGTGGGCACGCGACCACGGCTATTTCTCGGTTCCTTCCCTCGATACCACTCTTCCAGCTCCCTTCTGGCTTCCCATGTTACTGCAACAAACAGATATCAACATGGCACCGACAGCTTCAGCAACCGCCGCAGTACCCACACTGACACAGAGCGGGGCACGAGTCGCTCTGGAAGCAGCAGAGCAACATGCGCTTGATGTCGGAGTACCAATGTGAGATCCCGCGCCCCTTTGCGTCCCATCACAAGACCTCGGAGCGGATAGGGCTGACACAGACCAGGAGCGTGGCAGTAGTAGATGCGCACACACACCTGTTAGCCTTCACACGCATGGATGGCGCGAAAATCACTTCGATAAACACTGCCATGGATATGGCCTTCACTGCCGCGGGGAACCGCATCCCCACCTCGGCATACCAAGAAACACCATGGCCGGGTAGCGCAACTTCGGGCATCGGCAACACAATCATGGGGCGCTTCACCACGCTTGGCGGCGGCGTGCCTATCCTCTCGGCTGCGGGAGACATACTGGGCGCAATAGGCTGCTCCACAGGCACAAGCATGCAAGACGAAGCTGCGGCGAAAGCGGGTAGGGATGCGGTACTAGAAGTCATAAGGAAGGAGATGGAGGCAGAGGAGATACGATTACACGAGGAGAGGCAGGCAGTGCTTACACTGTGGAAGGAGAAGGAAGAGGAAGTGGGTAGCTTGCGGGAAGAACTCGAGGGCATGGATAGGAGTAGTAAGAGGATAAGGCTCGATGGCGGGCGATCGGGCAGTGCAAGTGTTGCCAGCAGTATGGCGGGGAGGAGGTCAAGCACACAGACAGGCCTGGCACCAGATACGCCGCCAGAGGAAGCTGCACTGCATCCCAGCTTTGTTGGAGAAGTTTCCGTGGGGCGGTATTAAGTGATTCCCAACTGCAATGATTTTGGCGTTTGGGAGGGCACGATTCTGACTTGGTTATGCGGGAAGCATGGCGTTCATCTGTATTGACAGTCGCGGTGATGGGCGAATAAAGCTGTTTGGGATGAACGGTGTAATAAACGTTATTTGTTGCCCAAGCCCTCTTTTGACTTGCAATTCATGCACTAATCTGGGCTTTGTTTTCCGTCTCCTGGAGACCCGATATCACTTCCACCAGGTAATCCAGCCTCTCATAACTAGGTCAACATCTAGGTATACCCAAGGTTCACACTACCATCCGTCGCTTCCAGCTTCACTCTGGCCGAAATTGCCGATGATGTTGGAGCCGTTCATACCAGGGTTTGCAAACCAACATGGCTGAAAAGCTGCGCTTTGATACCCTCACCAACAAAAGCACCTCTATACAAGTCCCGGAGCCAACCAACAAACCTCCAAAAGTAGACATTCCGCCTTACGAAAAAGATCCATGTTCTGCCATGATGCCACCTAGCTGAAACCGCAGCCGCTTTCCCATACCTGCAGATCCTTCCTCTTTTGTTTTCAATTCCGCTCAGCTCTCTCTCTCTCTCTCTCTCTCCCAGTCTGACGAACCGAAAAGAAAACTACAGCACGTATTCCACAACAACAAACCTACGCATTTTCTGTCGAGGGCAAGCATGTAAGTCAGCGTCGATCCGGTTAGTGCTGAAAAGGGTCTTGATGACAAGGTTGTGCGGTGCGCATTGATTTTGATCGTCCCGAAAACCCCCTTCTCCCGAGCTTAGGCTAGTCTGAAAGCACAGGGGAAATCTGGGGATGGTGTGTGGCCATTTTGTTTTCTTTCCCAAGCGTGTGGGTGGTGGTACATGGCGCGCATGGGCTGATCAGCGACTAGAGACTAGCCATGTTTCACGAACGACGGTTGCGTCCATGTGTGTCTGTGTGTGTGTGTGTGTGTGCAGTGAATCTCGCGCACGGGTGAAAGATGGTGCGGCGGGGGAAGATGATGTAGGAGGGGAGGAGGGAGAGGTGCTGGTCGATGTGGGCTTACATGACATAGGTAGGGCACAGTCGTATCGCCGACCGATCAGCCCTTGTCGCTTCTTTTGGTTCGAGTGTTGCGCTCAAAAGCCAAACCGTGTTTTATCGCTTCATATCAGATATTGTCTCGGGTCAAAGGAGATAGAGGTTCTTCTGGTGCAGGAAATGTAGATGTATGACGTCATCGCATCATGCGCTAGTTAGGAGCGAGCTCAACGCTAACTTTCCGGCAGATGGCCATGTCATTCGATTCACTTATCGAGTACCACAGAGTTCGGAGTTGTTTACGCCTTTTCACATGCAATTTGTTATCATGGCAAAGTACAGTAGTGTTCCGATTGTCTTTTCTAGTCTCCGCGGACCCTGTATCATACTTACCAGCAGTACGGATAGAACGGCCCAAGATATGCGGGTTGTGTGGGGTCACTGGGACCAGCTTTTTTTTCTTTCTGGCGGCTTGTATCCGGTATTTTGCCAGCGTCCATGACTCTTGTGATTGAGTCACAAAAGGACAGTGAGTCGCCGTCTGAGAGAATCATTTTATACACAACCAAAATCGTGAAAAGGGCACACTTTGAACTATGAAGAAAATCAGTTTCCACAGTTTGTGAGAGAAGAAGGAAATATTTTGCTCAAAAGAAGTTTGCATGTCATTTGTATCGTGTATCATAAAAAAAAAAGTCATCCAAACTGGATCCTATCCAAGATCCTCTCTCGCAATGTTTATGTACCAAGAAGCAAAAGTGTAAAAGAAAACAGTCGTGGAAAAAAAACCACCAGTGAACCTCTTAAGCCTCGCCGGCAAGCGGCATCTCCATCCTTCCTGCAACGCTTCGCTTCAGAGTTTCCCCTCCAGAGCAAATCTTCATGTACATGTCGACGTCGGATCCAACCGAGGCAGGGCAGTTGAATACCGGCTCGTTGATGCCCAGGGTCAGCAAAGGCTGGGGCACGTAGTAAGCCTGGGTAGGGCAGTAGCTTCCAGCCTCGCAGTCGATCGCACCGCATTGAGAGTCGCTGGCGTCCATTGCGAGACCATCGTCGTGACCAGGGCAGTTTGACGCAGAGTTGCCCTTGGCGCAGTCGACAAAGGAGATGTCGTACCAGATTTGGCCGCCAGCGATGGAGTACTCGAACTGGGTGTGATGGCCCGCGACCAGGTCAGAAGACTTGCTGATCTTGAGAGACGTGCCAGTGTTGGTCAAAGGCTCGCTGTGCTGCGAGCGCGCAGGCACGTGAACAGCAGAGCCCCAGTTGTTGGCAGAGACAGTCCACACCCAGACGTCGTAGGGGCAGCGGTTAGAGATGACGGCATTACCGGCCAGCGCAAGACTTGCTTGTAGCGCAACAATGGAGAGGCTGAGCTTGGAAAGCATTGTCGGTAGTGTTGCGTTTAAGATGTATTCTTGGAAGTGATTGTTGGTTGCACAAAAAAAAAGCGTGGCAACGTTTGTAAATAGCGTCCGTGTCCGAAATGGATGTGGAGGATGAATGAATGTTTTGTTGATGTTCAATTGCAGGGAGTGTGGATTTTTTTGGAATGAATGTGATAAACAGTCGATGCTTCAAGCAGACAAGGAGTGTGTGTGGCAAAGATCAAAGAATGAATGTGAACGTCAACGTTGAAAGTTGGTGGCTTTGAAGAAGATTGAGGGCGTCGCCCTTCTCTTTATCTTTTTTCTCGTCGGTCGTCGAACAAAGGTTCTCGGCCCAGGCCCCCCAAAACCCTACTTCTGGCCACCATCCTACCTTGAAACACTAAGCACAAAACAGACATGCCTAGACAGACCCAAGTCCGGCGGCTGCTGCAGTATTTCTGCGGCGCTGTTATCAGCGCTGTAGGTGGAGTTGGGGTTACAGACGCTGGTTGGTCAGATTGCCTAATTAGGCGGCGCATAAGCTCAGCCTTCGGTGCTGGACGTAAGAAAATGCGCGGCTAGCCACGTTCTCGAACCTTATTTCGTCCTTGACAGCTCTGTGTTTTGTTCTTTGAGGTAAGCCTAGGGAACACGCTCTGTGCTCTGTGGTGACCTTGATGTGGTGCAAGGCTGTACTGCTCCACAGCGCACCCTTGAGAGTGACGAAAGGAATTTCTCGCGGCTATGACTTTCAGAATTTTCAGTCATTTCTGCTAGTTTTTCGTCTACAGTCATCGAGAGTGCCTGAGTGGATGCACAGAGGAGCCGCGTGGATACACCACATGTCCGCCAATGAGGTACCGACCGATTACAAGGCAAAATGTTGCCGTGGAGCCAGCTGAGGCTGGACCTGCCTGACGACATGGTACATTAGAGTTACAACCAGTGGCTTAGTAGCGAGTTTACACGCTGGACCGATGACGGAAAGCTCGTCGGGACTGACGTGTCGAAGTCGTCGGACGTCAGGTACAACTGTGGCTGGCGCCCATGGATGCAGCTTCGATCTGGGGGGAGGGGATGGCTATCAGAAAACTGAGTGATAATGCTGCGCGAAAACTCATAACCTGCCTACTTCAGATAACAGACTTGATGTTTGCTTTTCGTCATGAAAAATGCTGATAAAGATCTAGACGATGACCTATGAAGTATGGAAGCCAAGACGCTATCCATATGCGGTATCGTCTATGTCTGCTAACACATTCGATCCACACGTACGTTTTGCTTTTGATTTTTGCTTGGCTACCCCATGTTGGAAAGCCATCTCTTTCTCGCTTCTCTTGCTGATCTTGGAGCGGTCTTGCCCAAGTCCCCAGCTCATGTGTCAGATTACGGACAACCTCAGGCGTCGGATTGGCACCGCAGCCATCGCCAGGAACACCGAGCCGCCCATCAAGTGGCTACTGAAACAACCAAGACAGCGGAGACGGGTGGTGAGAAGAGTTTTCGTCGTTTGCGTGTTCTAGTCCGAGGGAGCTACTGCAGGTGTTCCGCAACCAGGGCTGCGACCTGCATATGAGTACGCGTGTCTGACCTCAGGCTGAACCGGGTGCTGAGTCCGCTCTCCAACAGCCGACAGCTGACAGGAACGGGAGAGATTTTTGGACAGACTAATGCAGCAGAGTTTCTTCGCGAACAAGCATATCAGCGCTACTGCGGGCAGCTATCTAATCGATAGGAACTTTGTTCTCCACGTTTCGAGTTTCGAGTTTCGATCAGTTCAACGAGCGATGGCGCCTGTGTCAGCCGTGTGCATGCGCGCGGGAGAATAGTTTCAAAGAGCTGTCTTGACTTGGGTGCATTGGACGCGCGATTCTCTACAGACTTGGGCAGCAGTTGTGGTAGCTATGCCGTCCAAGCCAAAAGCACGCTGTGGCGCATCTGCTCGGGACGATCGGAAAGTTGCAGCGGGCGAGCATCCGGTGAAGAGGCGAGAGAGGTGAGAGAGAGGCGAGACAAGGCGAGAGTAGCAATCAACAAACAAGCATCACACTACGGTCGTTAGCCATGCTACATGGGGTGATGGGCCCGGTATGAAATAAGGCCGCAGGGGTGGGCCAGTGGAAGTACCTGACCCGGCCCCGGAACGTTGCTAGCTGGCCGCGCAAGACAACTGGAGCCCCACTGCCCGCCAGCAATCTTTGACAAGACAGAACACGAGGGCTTCCAGACCGAATCGCTGCCGGTGGGTGTTTTTACCACATGTTGCGGCCTGAGAGGGGCCCAGCAGGCGCTTCGGTGCTTCATCCCATACAAGATGAGGGGCAGAAAAAACAATCTGGTTTGACAGCGGGAAAGAAATTAACACGCCGACACACCTTGCTGCAACGCTCATTATCACCGCCATTTAATCTTGACACACCTTGACACACCTGGGTATGCTAGCCGGCCCGCATGCTTCCGCTGGCGAGATGACGTCGAATTTCGATGCCGACTCATGGCTGATTGCCTCATGTACGGCTCGTAGGCCCAGCCCGTAGGGTAGTTGCTTCGCTGTACCTTGCTCTATGAGCTCCACCGCTCAACAGTCAAGATCTCGGCTTTGTGATTAACGTGCGCTAACACGTGGCAACCGTCTGGTGCGCGAGATGGATGGTGTCACGTTGGTGGAGAAGTGGAGGAAACATCTGGCGCTGACTGGCGTTTCGACACATCGACGCAACCGACTGCCGTGGCGGAAGGATGTCACGCTGCCGGGATGGACTACAGGCTTCCCCTCCGCGATTACTAACGGGATCTCCAAATTTTTTTTCACGATGCGCTGTTTCAGGATGAAGTCTGCCGTCCGCAATCTTGGAGTTCCGCCCACACAGTCTCGACTCTCCGCCCTTGCGATGATTTATCTCCGCACAGACACAAAGGCCCGTCTCCGCTGTTCGCCTTGAGGGAAAATCGGACCCAAGACAATGTGGCCACAGGACGAGTGAAACTACGGCGGGCGAGGCTTGTGCTATGTCTTGCACAAAGTGTTTGTCCATTACCCGAGTCATCAGGCAAAAAAAAAAGGTACGATGGGCTAAAGAAAACAACCTGAAACGCAGGCCTGCTCGCGGACGCTTAGTATCCAATAGCACGACTACGCACTCGAGCTATCTCGAGCTTTTGCCGCTCTTGCGTTAGCGTTCCGCCTACGTTGCCGAAGCGGGCGTCTTGTCAAGTCCCCTGCGCAAGCCCAATGATCATCTGTCGTTACCCCTGACGCTCGTCACGACTGGCCCGAACCAACGAAAAACAAAGAGAAGCGCCAACAACGCGACAAAGATATCACAAAGAAAAGACTAATTGCCGCGTGACGTCTGCCAAACAACAAGGCGCTTCATGTCGGCATTGTTTGACGGTTGTCAGCCAATGCTGGCGGGCTGCTGGCCCCGGACTCCAGAACCTTGGCCAACAGCCTCGAGGACACTACAGGGGACGAAATGAAAGGATCCGGTTGGTGTACCCAGACCTTGGTTCGGACGAGGATTACGCCTAAAATGTGCTAGGCTCAGGCACAGGTAAATCTGTGGAGGACGGGGCGTGGCCGGGCGAGCCATTGCCTTCGTTTTCATTTCACGACCCTTGTCAGCTGCACAGCGCCTCTGAGGTGCTTAGCGTTGCATTGTATAAATGTAGTCTGTTCCCGCGTGTAAAGAGAAGCCGTTCCTTTGATACCCCAGGTCTGCGACTTCCAGGTTTCGACACAGTCTTTCACTCCCTACACAGTCAATCTTTGACATCACGTTCTCTACCGCCCTTCGGCATCAGCACACTCACTTCGCAACTTACAAACAAAACCCCTTGACCGTCAAACCTTCCTGTCAATACCTCGAGTCCCAATCACATAACCAAACCACAACCCACATTTATCAACATGCGTTCCGCCATCGCTTTCGGTGTCGCTGCCCTTGCTGGCTCTGCCTTTGCCGCTCCTCAGTACGGCGCTGTCAAGATCGTTGATGACGTTCACGTCGTCGTCGAGACGGTTGTCCACACTGTCTACTACACCCCTGGCGCCCCCAAGCCCACCACCAGCTGCACTTCCACCTCTACCCCGCTCCCAAAGGCAACTCCCGAGGCTGTCTACGCTCCCGCTCCCCCCGTTGTGAGCGTCGTCTACGCTGCTCCCCCTCCCCCTGCTCCTACCAGCGCAACTCCTACGCCAACCCCGACCCCAGTCTACACTCCCGCTCCCGCTCCTACCAGCGCAACCCCTACTCCTACTCCCACCCCTTCGGCAGCCCCTGCTCCTTCCTCCGGCGGATACATCGACATCATCGTTCAGTGGCGCTCAAAGATGGGTCTTCCCGACCTTGAGCTCGACATTCAGCTCCAGAAGAACGCTTTGGACACTGTCCAGAGCAGCAACGGCCAGATGATCCACAAGCTCAACGCCGGCACCATGGGTCAGGTACTTGCCCCCGGCGAGAACAGCCTCACTGGCTTCGAGACATGCTACCTCGGTGGCTGGCTCTGCGAGATGCCCCAGCTCGCCGGTCTCGGCAACGTCTGCAAAGACGCATCCAAGGGATGGGAATACGAAGGCCAGACTGGCCACGCCAAGATTCTCACCGACACCTCCTACACCAAGATTGGTTGCGCCTGGTCTGCTGGTATCTGGGGCTGCGATCTTGCCTAAGCGCATCCACTTTTCCATCACTTGTTTACGAGGAGGGTTCTCTTGGAAGGGGGAGAAGGAGGTTCAATTCTTACTGTACATGGCAGGGCGGCTTGGAGGAATTCGCATCACGTTTCGGCGTCGGTACCGAAACATACTCTCTTCTTTTTTTTTTGTATCCTATGGTACATACTCACCATTTATTTTCCCTGTCCAATTTTAGGGGTGCATCAGCGTTCTTTCCTGTGTGGAGAATTACACATTTACGAATTCATGAGCCAATCCCCCTGCCTCTCTGCTTGCCTGTGTGTGATTTTACATGTATATACATTGACGACCTTGTTCATACCCACTAATCCCCCCCCCCATTTTTTGGCTAACAATGACTGCCGATCCATGGTGTCGACGATCTGCCCCAATTTTTTTTTTCGTTTATCCCCCCAACCGATATCGACTTTCTGAGGGGATGAATGACAAGAGCCAAAGGCAGAAGGTGACATGCAGGAACCTAGGCGGTTACGGAGATTGGGGCCCGTCAGCACACAAGGCACAATTGGAGCGTTCTGTGCTAAGACAAAGGGGGGAGGCCGGCCGCTTTCTTAGGCGCCACGCCGCTTTCCCAGCTGTGAGCGACCCTACCAGCACAAGCCCCAAACAATAACTTCCAGCTTGGAGATGCATTTGAAAAATATTGGCATCGCCGGAGCGATGTTGCGACGGCGGAGTCAGGTTAAAGTTCTTGGTTCACTAGTTGCCGGTACGGGTGCGAAAGAAAGCTGAGCGAGCTGGTAGAAGAGCACGCAAGCAATGGAGAGCCGCAAAAAGAAACGAAACAATAACACGTCCTTCGGCAGGTCGCAATTGGCCAGATTTTTCTCTCTCCTTCCACTCTTCCTCCTCTACGAAGTTTCGCACCAAAAGGGACCCTGATGTCAACTCTCCTCCTCCTCCTCCTCCTCCTCCTCCTCCTCCTCCACCGCCGGCTGCTAACTAGCCAGCTAAACCTCTGGGCTCACCGTGTCGAGGTCCATATCCGCGCTTGGCTATTCTTGGATTGGAGGCAGCTTGTGTCGCTTGTGGGCAGGGGTCGTGTTGTCGTCACCGCCCATCGCAATTTCAATTTCATTGTCCCACGCCATACATGAGCTCGGTGATTTAGTGCTTTTCTGTCGGGGCTTCTGGCCCCCCTTCGGCCATGGTCTTGTTTGTATGTATCCGCCTTGCCGGAGTTATGACCTGAAGTGTGCCGCTGTGCCGACGAACATTAATCCGCGCGAAATAATGGGGTTGTTTATGTGAATCGCTGGATTGCGGGGTTCTGCTAATACCATGTACATTGCCATGTGTGAGCTGGGGTGGGTGAAGAACGTGCAGCAGGCCCTATGGCGTGTCAAGTTGTGCGGGCGCATGGTGGCACAGTGAGTTGGGTCAATCGTGTCTAGACGTGTGGCGCGAACTCGGGCTAAAGATGAGCCGGGCAAGGATGTGCAGCTCGTTTAGTTCAGAGCATGTGCATCTTCCGCATATCAAGTGCCGGCCAAGTGCTGACTGTGGCTGGATTACTGTGGTTTCAACAGAACCGTTCGGGCACAGCCACGGTCGTATACCATCGCGCAGATATACCGGGGTATATGGGCGCATAAGCTTTCGCCCGAACCGGCTCTTAAAGGAGATCGGAGAGTCCGTCAAACTGCATCGGCAGCTATCCGATGCACCCACCCTTTAAGGATCCCATATAAATCGCGCAGCATCTTTCACAAGTCTATAATTAGTCGCCTTTTCTTTGGCACCTAAAGCACAAAGCTCCTATATATTGGTTGTAGACGTTTGGATAGCCAAAGGACGTGTGTCTGTCGACCCCTTTTTTTGCCCGTATGCCCACTTCCCCAATCCCATCTCTTCCGCATCAACGGCTCTTCCAGCGGCTTCCTCGTGAAACCCTGTTACGATTCACAGGCGAGCGACACAAGTGATATACGAGGAATGCGTATCCGGAAATTATCGAGCTTTTTTTGCGGTCTCACGTCTTATCATAAACAATCAGCGCTACCAGCCTACGTGGACTGGCTTCCTAGAACGGCATCCAGTCACAAACCCGGGTCTTTACGTAGGATCAGGACTGCGAGAAATAAAAATGGCCAGCCACGTGGAAACGTTGGTGCATCGGCAGTGCACCTAGCCCTTCCAGGTATCTAGACTGCATAGTGCTTGCAATGCCCAGCATGCTGCTTCGTCGAGAAATCGCATGCGTGTGGAATCTTGTGAAAGGTTGTGCGGCGTCTAGTTTCACATGGGCGTAGATTTGAGAAGTCGAAGCCATGTTTGTGTGCAAAGGCTGAAAACTTGCAGCTTCAATGTCGGCCGAATCGGCTTGAGGTGACCCAAGTCTGTTACCTCAGTAAGGCTGGCCGAGCTCGAAGATCCCAAGGCAAGGTGTAAAATAAGGTTACCTAACTCCGAGATCTCCGTAAGGTTTGGGCTAAGATCTGATCAAGGTCCGTGAGCCTATGACCCTATTAAGGTCGATTGGTATCGCGCAAGTCAAAGAAGCTGCAATCACAAACATTAGTTTATACATTGATCAAGGACGTGTTTGATAGTGTTGAGATGCTGTTGGTTACTTACAGGTTGAGGTTGGGCTGGACATCTCACTGAGGTCAGTGTTGAGGTAGCGAGATCCGACTGAGATGTGCGAAATTTGGTAAGGTCAATCCAGCCAAGACAATGATACCTATCACGTGCGCCATTACTCCACCACCTCATGTTTGAACCCAACATCGCGCTACATGTAGATATGAAGGGTATAAGTAATTCGATATATTTTTATTCGCAGCCAATTGCGTTGTGCGAAAAGAGGATGTGGCCATTGATATGCGCAGAGGATAGGTAGCACACCATCTCTGTGCCCTTTTATTTCTCCGTTTGTTCTTTTTCGAAAACACCAGAGCAGCAGATACATTTTGTTCGTGCATGCGCTGCAACGCTCAAAAAGCGCTTTCCTACATCATACGTTTCTTCCCTAAGCAAGGTAGCTAGTCATGATGGCCCGTTTGCCCTGTAGCAAGCTATATATTTTCCTTCTTGAGGTATTTGCTCCAAGTACTCTACCTTTCTTTATAAACTTCGAAAAAAATTCGTTAATGTCACATGTCCTGCGCTTCTAATGTCCGACTATTTTGAGGGATGTGCTGTCTACTCTTTTTTACGTTGTGAACAGCGAAAGGCTTACAAGCTATCGAAATTAAAACATGTACTTTTGCAAAATCAACCACAATGTCCGTCATTTTTTCTGCTCTAGTAGGAAAACTCGGAGCACTATGTCTCGCTTGATATTTTTTCCAAAATCCAAATATACTTTATGCATTGTACAATCTTCCCACAATATACACAGTAGCAGCATATGAAAACAACAGATATCTACTCATTTATGGTAAGCCGACGGGTGAAGTTGAGCTGTTCATGCCAGTTTCCAGTTTTTGCAGAGTATTATTCTACTTCTCACTCGTCCTTTTTTTGAAAAACAAACATTCACAATCATGATGTGAGAAATTTACCTGAGTCAACCAATATCATCAATACAAAAGTGTCTTCCTCTCTTGGCTCCTCTTAACCACTCACCAAGACTTACAATGTTTCCTTTTGGCCTATAAATTCTAGTCATAGTGTTCAAGAGTTTACAAGAACTTTTCATGGGGGCACTGTGTTTCCAAAATTGCCAACAAAAAATGGATGGAGTCTTCTGTTTTTTCTAAACTCTTCTGTATTGCTCCAATGCTGTACAATATCGATCTAATTTACATGTATCATTGTTTTTTGAGGATTTTCTCAAGTGTATTGAGACTACTTACTTTCAAGAGGGAGGGTTCCAGATTCCAAAGATATCCAGTTCTTCACAACGGAGGTTCCCAACTAGAAAGACCGATATCTTCGGTTCAATGAACTTGGTCCCCTGTATGTTCTCCTATAAATAATTTGTAACGCTGGGTAGTATCCTTTGATCACACTCTACTTTCTGGATGTTGTTCAAAAGGCAGTACTAGATTTTATTATGGGAGACTAATACCAGAAAGACGACTTGCAATGTAGATGGGCGTTTTGGATTTTCGCTGTCCGTCTTTCATAGTATCACATGTGCGAGTACACTCAAATATACTCTCTTCCTTACTCTAAAATAAACAATTCAAAGAGTCCAAATTGAACAAACATGTGCTGCAGCAGAATACCCCCCAAAACAGGTATCTTACAGAAACACGGGTGCTGCTCTGGCGGAAACTAGAATTAAACTAATTCGAAGAGTTCCAATGGTCATCTATAGTATCTTGTCTTGCTCAAAAAGCACGACGATAGTTACAATGTCATGTTACCCGTCTCACTCTGCAACACTCCGGGGAGCAAACTATACATATAAAATATACCCGCCCAGCACCAAGCCTCCCTGCATCTACAATAAAAAAAGCGATAAAAGAGTGATCTAAAATATACACTTCAGTCAACAGTGGCTCCTCAGTAGCTCCCATAAGAATACAAAAAAGATCAATTCCAACCCTTTCTATTAAAATGACTACCCATCGCTAGCTTAAAAAACTACAACTTTAATTTCTATGCTTCCTTTAAAAATACGATGATAACAATGATGATGTTGTTGTTGCTCCCTCCGCCCGAGAGTACCTTGATCATCACGGCAGGCCAACAGGGTACTACTACCACCAACCCAACCGCCTCCACACTTTCTTCTTTCCGCACACACAAAAAAAATCCCAAAATCCCATTATCCCGTTCTTTTCATCTGTATCTAGAGAGAGAGAGAAAAGGCAGCACTTTAACCATGTCGCACGAATCGGTTTGGTACTCGCATCCGCGGACGTACGGTAAAGGCTCGATTGGCTGGTCAGTTTTATCCCAGTCTCTCTTCCCCCCCCGCAGATTTTGAACAAAAGAGAAGGAAAAAAACAGTACATTGTGTTGTTTTGAGGATGCATGCAAAAATGGATAGATGCTGATATAACGATGATATGAACAGTGTAGTTACGGGCGATAAGAAGAAATCCGGCATCATCCGCAAGTACGGACTTAACATGAGTCGTCAGGCTTTCCGTGAGCATGCGAAAGATATTGGGTTTATCAAGGTATGCGATGGTTGGAAGAAAGCATGGGATGCGGGGGGCTGACTGTTTTGTTAGTATCGATGAGCTAGGGCGACTACGACTACGACGATGACGGAACAAAATGATCACGAATATCGCGGTGGGAAAGAATGTGGAGAGAATGAAAAACAATCATTACATGTATCTTGCAGCAGAGCTTACATGTTATCCTGGTCGAGATCTCCACCTCATACTGTCAGATTACTCATGTCCATGTCTCAACCTCACTGAATCATCTTCAAATATGTCTGAATTTCTGAGTGCGATATCTGTCACCAGATCCTATGACGTATTTGATACGTCTAGAATGTAGCAACATGATAACCCTTATGCTCTTTCTTAAGATCGCCAACAGTCCTGAACTTGCGAAGCGGACCGTTGGGATTCGTCAGGCCAACGGGGATTTGAGCCGCTTGCGTACCGATTTCAACGACCTTGGGTATGACAACTTCGTCTTTCTTCCCATCAACCTGGCGAACAGACTTGACCATGCTGAAGTTACCAGAGATGCCACTCGGCTCCTCGTACATCATGAAGAAAGGAAAGCCGTGTTGTGTGTATGTCTTTGCATCGATCGGCTTCGTGGGAGGGTCTTCGCCAGTGATTGAACGGTAAAAGATAGAGTTGAGAATCTGGACGTTGAAGACGGTAGTTCGACCGCTCTGCCAGAGTTCGCCGAGGTTGTCGGCTACGATCTTTTGCTTGATTCTCCCACCAGCCGCGACGGCCATCTCTGGGGGTGGACCAGTGCCTCCGCCACGAAGTCTGAGAACGAGATGAATATTGCATCCCTGGAATATGTTAGTGATGATCGATTTGGACATCAGGACTGAGTCAACATACCTCCTTTATTCCGTAATCAGCAAGTGTTAATCCATCTGGAATACGTATTAATTGTGATTCTTTTGAGAAGTATGACCGCAATTACCTTGAATTTGTTTACCGTCAAATATGAGACGTTGCTGATCGGTAGGAATGTTTTCCTTCGTTTGGATCATGTCCTTGATCATGGAGATTGTGTCTTTTTCCCCGACGCTAATATTGATGGGTTTGCCAGTCAACGTCCTTACGATGAGGGACACGGTTCTTGATGTGCCATTTGCAGAGCGACGGGTATTCAGAGCCTCTTGACGAGGTTTGTAAGGAGTGATCTCAAACTGAATACCACCAGCAGCGTCCTTGCTGGTGACCTGCGACTCAACTGAATAACCACTACCGAATGGCATAGCTACGAATTGTCGAACACTGCCGTTGGCGTCCGCAATACCATCCAGCCATTTCTGGCCTGGAACGATGAGGTAATCCTGGAGTGATATGGCAGCATCAACGTTGTCGTACTGTCTCGCGAGTTTTGCCTGGCGGCGAAGCTTCGTGCCAGCATCCTCAACTGCAGGCTCACCAGAGATGGCATTTACCCCACCTACGTAGACCTTGATCATGTAGTCCTGAGTGTTGTGACATTCAAAGTTGATCCACATCGCTTCACTCTCTGTGTGCGAAGTTAGCCTTGTTCTAGAGCCTTCCCAACGCGATTGCACTTACGGTACATAGGAAAGAAGAGACCGCCTTTGGCAGCCATCTCGACCGGCATTTTCGTGCTGTACTTTTGTACGGACCAGAGTGGATAGGCGCCTAAGTCCGGTGGAAGGAGAGATATCTGGTCATTGTCCGGAACGCGAATCGTACGGTGGAACGAGATGCGTAAGTCGCCGTTTACCACGACCTCGCTGTCTCCCAGCTTACATGTCATGGATATTTCTTCCATTGCTTTCTCTGTGCGGGGTCATTTAGGGAAGAGGAGAGCCTAATCGAGGACCGGAGAAGCGTCAAGGGTTATATACTAGTATTGGAAGAGGGGTTCATGCGCCAAGATCAAGGCTGAGGTGTACATATGCACAGTGGATTGGTCCCGGCAACAGCGAAGCAAACAAAAGCCACAATGACCGTGCCACACCAAATACCATTTTATTACTCCTTGTTTCTCAACACCTACGCTATGCAGTAGTAATTACAAGCCCACTCCTTCTACACTCACATCAGCCCCTTCCTCCCTTGTTCCACTACTTTCAAACTCCTCTCACAATCCCCACAGTACCCCTTCACCCAGTCCTCGACATGCTTCTCCTTGCCCTTCTTCGCTGCAGTCTCGAGCAATTTGCCCACTTTACTGCACTTGTGCGTCTCATCAAGCAGCCAATTCTCATACTCTGCTTCCACGACTTCCTTCTCGATGCGATTGACAACGCGAAGCGCGACGAGCAAGTCATGGCGGTGCGTGCCAAGGTTCTGTCGAGTGCGGTGCAGGCGCCGCGTACTCTGTGTGGAAGGGCTGAAGAAAGATTGTGTTTGATGTATTGATGACGGGTCGTTGAGGAGGGTGGTGAATGTTTGGTGGCTGTACGATGTTAGCAGAGTTGGAATGTCGGTGCGGGACGATAATACCATTTGTTATCAGTGGCAGATAAAGGCACTGATAACCCGATACTTGTGCTATTGGGGTTGAGGAACGACTCTTCGATGTCGCGAATATAAATTGCGCGCGTCAGCGTAGTTGATGGACCTACACCTAGGCGTGACAGATAGTTGGCGGCGTTTCGCTCATTCCACCAGCTCCAGCTGTCCCTGGAGGTGTAGAAGAAGTTCGCTCCACCGCTGACTAGCAACAGGCCAAAGAGCAAACTATGCGCTGAGATGACCTTTCCGAGCCCAGCGACAATCGCCAATATCCAGCTCATGACCGTTGAGAGTACGCTGATGACAATGTTGCCAATGAGCTGCAAAATGAACGAGGCTGTTGTCTGTGGCCGGAGCTTGAACTTGCGCGGCCGGTTTGGAGGTGGGATATCCTGTGCATCCAGTTGCACGGCTTGAGCTTGTACACCAATCTGGCCAAAGATATTGGTGACTTTGTTAGTACTTCTATTGTGACCAAGCCTTGCAACTTGATCGTTGACGACATCAACGAGATCTTGAGCCTCTAACTCCATGTCTTGCAACGCCTGACGTTCTATCAACTTCTTGGCGAAGCGAGGATTGCGTTTCCAGTCCACCTTTGTGTGTAAAGCAAGCTTGCAGCGCGCTTTCGAGACATGTGTGATGACGATCTTGCTAAGCAACACAAACCGCTCATGACCTGGCAGATACCAAGGAGTCTTCCGATCGGAGACTACGTAACAAAGGTGATCGTTCATCACCTCGATAACCTGATAGTCGTTGATGACAACAGCGCCATTCTTACTAGGCTGCACAATCTCGTACTCAAAGTCTCGTCGCTGGAGGTTCTTCTCGCTCGTTATCCACGGTCCCTGGACAACACGCGATGCTCTTCGTTCTCGGTATAAGAGTTGGAACACTGCACTCTTATCCCCGAAGAGAATATGAAACAATCCTTTTGCACTGATGTCGTAATCCTTCTCTACCGCAACCTCTGTCATCCCAGCAGGGGCGAAGACTACAGCTTGTGACGGCAACTTGAATTTGGCTGCATTCTTGGCGGCGCTCGCGCCTGATGGTCCAAACAGATTACCATCGATCCGGAGGCTTGTCTTCATATTCTTCCCGCCATATCCTGGATCCATGGGCGTATCTGGGGATACCTCCTCCCAGCCATCTTCGCCCGCGGAGTGATGGCCATCATCTGCCTCGAATCTGATTAATCTGTTGATTGTCTCCTCAAGACTTTGCTCGGTGGAAGCGCTACGGACCAAGTAGTTCAAGCGATGCAAAAGCAGCTTCAGGGGCTCGAGGAATGTCTTCACAGTAAGTCTAGTTGCACCATCATCTCTCGAGCCAGACTTGAAATGAAGAAACAGAAAGTCGCAGTCTTTGCCCGGCGCAGCAGTAACTTCATCGATAGAAGCCATGCTGATGCCGGTGACAAGCACGAGACCCAAGTGGTTACTGTAAAAGTAGACATCTTTGGTTGTGACATATACACGACCCGGGAATTCTTGCTGCTCTGTCGGGTTCCATACAGCGCGGAACACTAGCACCACCTTCTCGGATCGTGGCACTGTAGGGAACAATATACGAAACTGGGCATCTTGCATCCGCAACGCAAGCGGATAGGAGGCAGGGAAGTCCTCTTCATCAGGTGCGGTCTTGACGATGGCCGGGACAGGTCCGCCCATGCTAGCTGACTTGCGATGAGCGACACCAGCCTGAACGGTAGGGTTGGGCACCACCTCGGCCTTTTCACTATTCGGCCAGACAACTGGAGAGGGGTTTATAGGGCTTGGAGGCCCGGACTGGCTGCGATCACGGGTGCTCAAATCCTCCTCGCGCCCAAGAATATTGACGTATCCCCAATTGACCGAGCCCCACAAGTTGGCCATGAGCCCACCGGGCATGTTACCTGAACGTCCGGTACCGAGACCCCGTTCACCACTTACAGCAACAGCCGCTTTGCTAAGATTGGTCGGTGCTGGCGGGCTGGCAAGCGTGGAAGGTGCAAGACTGGTATAAGGAAGTGTCTGGCCCATGACGAGTCGAGTATCCGGTAGCCCAGGGGCAGGAGCTTGAATTTGTCCGACCTGTACAATGTTATGACTGGCTGAAGCAAGGCTTGCAGAGATGAGACTAGCGATGCCTCCACTGGCGGAAGAAGGGTTGCTTCCACTCAGCTGGGGGCTTACAGTTGATTTGCGGGTCAGGTCTAGCTTCTCCATGATCCTGGTGGTATGGTCGCGTCGGCTGCTGTCGCCTTCCATTGTGGTGCCTCGCCGAGCCGGCACATCAAAACTACCGCGGGCCGCAAGGCCATCGCTCCCAGGTAGACCCAGCGAGTCCGGGCGATCCGTGCCCACAGCATCGTCAGTGTTTCCCTCAGAGGTCTTGGCAGCGAACTCAGGGGCGACGGGAGGGCTGATTGAGAATGCAGCGTCAATAGATGCAGCACCGGACAGGTCCTTGGATGTGTCTTCGAGGGCCTTGCGCTTGGCCACCTCGAACGCGGAGATCCACTCGGTGATGTCGTTTTGAGTCTCGGCTTGTAGTAGGATAGTGGTATCTTTGGTCTTGACTTCAAAGCAGAAGCGGCGCTCCTCTGCGAACGCTGGTCGGATGCCGCACAGCAGCACTCCGATCTTTTCCGACTCTTCCACAGCACCAGACCGGGTTCCCTGCGTCAGCCAGCCGAAGATGCCGTTTTTGACGAAGAACCAGCGCCTGACCCAGTAGGTCCTCGCTGGCTTGCCTGTGATTGTGCGCTGGAAGAGCCAGCCTTGTTTCTCGGCCTTCTCAGCCCCAAAATCGGGTTTCATCGGGGACTGTAGGTTCGCAGACGATGGCGCGGTGCCGAGATATGGGACTGTCGAGGCAGCGTACGAGTCTAGATCTCGCAACGGTCGTGCGCTGGACTCGGCGGCGCCCTCGATCTGCTGTCGTGCTAGATGAAGCTCTCTCTTAAAGACGCGCTCGCCGTTTTCCATCTCTTTGCTCCAGCCGCGCACGCGCTCTACATCCGATGTCCATGTGGCGAAGCCCTTGCCCGAAGCGTCTGTGGCATTCTTCATATCGCGCCATTGCTCGTGCACTACCTTGACCAGTAGCTTGTCTAGCGTCAAGCGCACCTGGGGAGCCAAGACACAGAAATTCATGCTGGCCGTGAGGTATGCCCGGCGCGCCTCGTGCAGTTGGAAAGCATCCTCCCTTAGCGATGATGGCTCTTTCGACTTGACTTGTCCCGCATAGCGCGCAATGGCTCCGTCAAAGATTCGCTGTGTCTGGTCCAAGTTCTTGCGCGCCTCTTTGAGCACGCGCAGGTCGTTCTGGAGGAAAGCTCGCAGTGGCTCGCACATGGTCGCCTCTGCCCTCTTCATGCTCCGTAGTGTACTGTTCCAGAACTCGCGTGCGCCCTCGCCGAAGCGCTTAAGGGCTAGGACGGTGTAGTCATGGTCGACGACAGCTTCGGAAAGCTGCAATGGCGGGTGTGATGTCTGGACATATGTATCTACAAGCGTCTGCATGATGTTGCATTCCGTGGCCAGCTTCGCCGTAGCGCGGATGAAGCCGTCGAGCCATCGTTCTATCAGTTCGATCTGGTCGCCGTAATGAACGGCCGTGGCGCGGAAGGTGGGCGAATCAAGGGCGGCTTCTTTGATTACAACGGGTCTGCAGGTGTCAGCACAGCAATGTACGTCCGAGAGCTCTCCACCGACATCAGATCCAGTGGCTTGGATACGGGCTCTATGCTGAGCTGCGGTGGCTGCTCTTCCGCCATGCTGCCGGCGTCTCTACTGGCAAAGGCTATAGAAATGGGTATCTATAAGAAAACAAGAAGACTGTGGAAATAAACGCTACGATACATGGCGGCAGGCGCAGAAAAATATCTTGTATGCAGCCCCTTCCATGTGCGCACCTCCGTGGTGTTGCGGCGTTGCGGCGGTCCGTCGTCACTGCCGCGGCGAACGTCAGGGTTCTTGCGCTAGCGCCTACTCCACCAAAATTTTGTGACGATGCCACAAGCTCGTGCACATTCACCCTCCACACCAGCAATGGCAGGCACCAAGGAGAAGAAGCACGCCAAAGGTGTCAAGCGTGAGATGAACAGCGCCGCCGAGCCCCCGACCAAGAAGGCGAAGCTGCTCGATAACACCGACGACGAAGGCTCCGACGACGAAGACAACCAGGGCGGAGTGTCGCTCAAGGTCAACGAAGACTATGCGCGCCGCTTCGAGTACAACAAGAAACGTGCAGAACTCCACAGACGTATGTCAGGTTTATTCAAAAGTTCGTGCATCATCACTTACTCTGCACAGTGGAAGAAAAGTACGGCAAAGGCAATGCGCCCGTAAACGCCGATGACGGCGACTCGGAGGATTCCGAGGAAGGCGTAGAGGAGGATGATGCCGCCGAGCTGCTCGATGAGGCTCTCGACGAAGAGGTCAATGCGACCCTCCAGGCTCTCCGCGCGAAAGATCCCCGCATTTACAACAAGGAAGTCAAATTCTACCGCGAACCCGAAGAGGCCGAAAACGACACAGATGAAAAGAAGAAGAAGGAGCCGTCCATGACACTGAGGGATTACCACACCAAAAACCTCCTCGAAGGCAAATATACCACCGACGACGCCGACGAAGAGGATGCGCCGCCCAGGACATATGCACAGGAGCAGGAAGAAGCACGACAGGAGCTCGTAAAGGCGCTCGGTGCTGCAGATGGTGACGATGATGATGAGGATTTCATTGTCACAAAGGAGAAGCCTGAGAAGACCAAGAATGACCGCCCCAAGATCACAGCCGACGATGTCGAAAAGGCCGACCAAGACCCAGAGACATTCCTGTCCAACTTCATGGCTTCGCGCGCCTGGGTCCCCACTAAATCTGCCCGTTTCCAACCACTGGACGAGGACGAATCGGACGAGGACGCCGCTGCCGACGAATGGGAAAACTCGTACAACCTATACTTTGAGGATACCACTGGTGCCAACGAGAAGATCATGACGTATGCGCGTGATGCCGTCGCAAGCACGACTGTCCGCCGAGACGACAAGAGTGGCCGACGGAAGGCTCGTGAGGCTGCGAGAGCCAAGAGAGAAGCCGAGAGGCGGGAGAAGGAGCAAGATCTTGCGCGGCTGCGTAAGCTCAAGGTCGAAGAGATGGAAAACAAAGTCAAGCAGATTCGCCAGATTGGAGGTCTGAACGGCAGGGACTTCAATATTGACGAGTGGAAGGATGTGCTCGAGGCGGATTGGTCAGATGAGCAATGGGACGCCGAAATGCAGAAGCGCTTCGGTGATGCATACTATGGCGAAGGGGATGCTGGCATGGAGGAGGAACAGGGCGGTAAAAAGGGCAAGAAGCCGAAGAAGCCAAAGTTTGACGACGACAACATCGACATCAAAGACCTCGTCCCCGACTTCAAGGAAGACGACGATGATGAAGATCTCGCTGCACTCTCCTCGGGTGACGAAGAAATGCCAGATGCCGCTGCAGCCGACGACGCCTCTGAAGTCGACGATCCCTCTGCACCCAAGAAATCCTCCAAACAGCGCAAGCAAGAGCGCGCAGAAGCAAAATCCGCGGCCCGTCGCGACCGCCGCCTCATTGAAAACCTCGTAAACCAAAACCTCGAATATGAAGCAGCCCTCGCCTCGAAACCAAACAAAAAGCAAGCCTCCCGCTTCCGCTACCGCGAAACTTCGCCCACGTCTTTTGGCCTGACCGCACGCGACATCTTGCTTGCCGACGACAAGGCACTGAACGAATTTGCTGGTCTCAAGAAACTCGCTGCATTCAGGGATCCAGTCAAGAAGAAGAAGGATAAGAAGTTCCTCAGCAAAAAGGCCAGGATCAGGCAGTGGCGCAAAGATACTTTTGGAGACCCGGACGGGCCAAAGGGTGGGTTTGAGATGCTGGTTGGGGAGGAGACGGAGGGGGCAGGACCACGCGAGGGTGTGGTACGCAAGGAACAACAACAACAAGTGCAGGGTGATGATGCTGCTGACAACGTTGAGGGTAATGTCGTCGAAGGGGAAAAGAAGAAGAAAAAGAGAAGTCGCAAGAGGAAGGCGGGCACTGCCGTAGCCTAGATCCCTCCCTTGCCTTTTTTTCTTTTCTTTTCTTCTTTCCTTTCCTTCTGTCGCATCATTATCATGCAAGAGAAGGAAAATGTGGGGCTTTCGAGTTAGTTGGTTTTTTTTCCTCAAAAAAGACCCTGTAGTCTTTTTCTAAAGGATCTGTGTGGTTACTCCGTATATCCCGTATGACCCCTATTTTGAGGTGATGGTGGCTTCGGCCCATCTTACACGGGAGTAGGAAAGAAGAAAAGTTATCGTCCCCTCCCCCTTCTTAGCCCTCATGTGCCAGCTGATGCAGGGTCTCTACAGTATGGTAAAGCGCCGTGTTTCACATCAACATGGCAAAGCAATGGTGGTCTGTCTGACTGCCTGGTGGGGTTAATGCTCTCGCCAAGGTGCATGGCCATATCATGGCGCACTACATCACCATACCTGGCCATTCTCACACGCAGTAACGTCGGTTTGAAAGGTGGAATGTAATTTTGTATTCATGAGCTACTACTACTCAGCCCAATTGGCGGCTGTTGGTGCATGTACATCCCAGAGACTAGCCTTTTCAGCTCCCATTCGTTCCGCATTCGGAAGGTATCATCATGTTCGTCATGGAAAGCAATGCAACTATCAGAGCTCTCCCTCCGCATTCCAAAAAACTGCGCTGGGCCGTGTGATGGGTGAGGACTCGAGGAGAATATGGTCCAATTTCGGGGTACTTGTCGTGCCATTGTAACGGTGATATCAGACGGAGGAATGGCGATTTGGGGTATGGTGAGGTCGCACAATCATGGCACTGAACATGGCGAGCCACTACTGGTCGTCGGCGTCGTCGGGCTGGTCAAAAAGGAAGTTGGCGGCCAACTCCTCGTTCTTGTCGCACGCAAAATAGGCCTGGATGACAAGGTCGCGCTCGAAGCCGAGGCGACACAGGCGTTCAATAGCCTCGCGCTCCTCCTCGGTGACGGAGATGGCCTGGGCGCCTGGCGGTAGCGGCGCATCCTCGTCGGCGTCCTCTGCAAGCAGCTGCAGGAACTGCTCAGGGTTCTGCGCTATCATCTGCGCCAACTGAGGGTTGCCGGCGCCTACCTGCTGTAGGATGGGCTCAAGCATCTGTGGCTGCTGTTGTACCACCTGACGTAGCTGCTGGAACTGGGGGTTGTTGCGCAGGAAGTCGAGTGAGTTTGCGTTGAGCGCACCCCCACCAGTGCCTCCTGGAGCACTACCACCACGCTGGCCACCGCTCGGGCGATCTCGGTTGGCAGCCTGGGCAGCGGCCTCAAACAGGTTCATCGGCTCATCCCCTCCGGAGGGTGCGTTGGCGGGCGTGGCCGTCGCACCTGTGTTGCCGGCAGGCGTAGGCGATGTCGGGGCACGAGCCTGTGCTTGTTGGGCTTGCTCCTGGAGGGCGCTCTCGGGAATACCCTAGATGGACGTCAGAAAGTGTGATATGACAGGCACGCTGCATGGATTACCGTCAGCAGATACTCGACCGCACGGTCGGGGTTGAAGAAGGCGGCGCGCATGGCGCGGTCAATATCAGTCCTTGCGAACCCCATGCTCTCCATGTTGGCAATGGCGGCCTCGCGCTCCCCGCCCATGGCCAGAGCAGAGGGATCATTGAAGCGCTCGCCAGATGCTTGAGCTGGCGCGGGCGAAGGTGTAGCTGGCGCATTCTGCGTGTTCGACGATGGTGCTGGAGCGGAGGGGGCGGCGGGCGTCTGGGCTGCTACTGGAGCGGGCGTTGAGGGCGCAGCTTTACTTGACGATGCGGCAGCGGCCTTTGGCTTGGAAACCATGCAGACTATGAAGCCCTTTTCCTCAATGTTGTAGGACTCGACCGTGTTGGCATCCTGCAGAATCTTGCCTGTTGCCTCGTATCAGCGCCTGTAGCCGCCATGTCACGTCTTCACGAGGCCGGTGCACGCTCGCTCTCACTCACCTGAGTAGATGAGCTTCTGCTGAGTCACTTCCCAGCCCTTGTCTGCCTGGATCTTGGCCTTGAGCGCGC
This sequence comes from Drechslera avenae, assembly GCA_034640345.1. Taxonomy (NCBI): domain Eukaryota; kingdom Fungi; phylum Ascomycota; class Dothideomycetes; order Pleosporales; family Pleosporaceae; genus Drechslera; species Drechslera avenae. Next base: position 304,009 of record JAXRVH010000022.1, read on the forward strand.
CAATCTGCCGTGAATTAGCTGGCGGTGCGACAAAATTGTGCCAGTGGCGGATTGCGCACCGTTTCCGAAGCCTCGGCCTCGATGACGAACTTATTCTGCTTGAGATCCTGGGGGTTTTTGTGTCAGCGGTGCAGGCATGCTGTAGGGGCTGCGGGTTGCAAGAAGAGCGTACCTTGAATGTGATCTTCATCTTGGCAGTTTGTGTGTGTGTGCGTGGTTGAAGATGGAGTTTGTGCTGGTGGGGGTGCTCTTAGAGGTGAGGTGGGGACGATGAGGCAGTGCTTGGCGGGCTTAGTTTTGGCCGTGGTAGGGAAGAGCAAAAAGCAAGCAGCGCACAACAAGCAGCAAGCAACAGGAAACGGGCTCTTCTTCTACAAGCGGGAATGCAGTGAGTTTGCTGGGAGGCGCTATTGAGCCATGGAAACGTTTGTAGCTGGCCAGGCAGAATCTCTGTCGTCGACCTGCAAGCACAGGAGTGGGACCGGGGTTGGCTACGCGCTTCACAGATCTGTTGATGTATCAACGCCATCATCGCCATCATCAACATCATCATCATCATCAACAGCAACAACACCACGACTCGCGATACGGGCAAGCAATACTCAAGTATCATGCAGCAGGCAGCAGGCCTAATTGCCCCTCTATCCAATACGAAAACGAAAGCGCTGGCTATATTTGACCTGCTTTTCGACCCCACGAGCGGGTCACGGGACTTTTCTTTTTGATAATGCACCCTGGTCGACTGGTCCGAAGCGTACACACCTCCCGACGTGCTGTCTCCTCAGGGCCTCTCCAACGGGTTCAACGGCCAGACGACGACGACCTCGGGCCCCTGGCAGTGACGCAACAGCGATCGCCGAGAGCTCAGCTTCATCTCCGACCCGGCTAGCGTTGCTGGCAATGCCTGGCATCAATGCACACACGGCTCGCAACCGAATGCCGCGCACGTCAAACAACTCCCATCCATCACCCGAGCTGGCTGCCGTCACGGCGTCATCACCACGGTCCAGACAGCATTGCTGTAGCTTTGCCGTGTGCGCGTTCCTCCTCCTCCTCCGCCTCCGCCTCGGTCCCTTTTTGTTTCAATACACCATGAATCGCTGCGAGGCGAGGCGAGGCGAGAGGCACGTTTCACCGCCATACCAAACGCTGGCTAGGCCACGCTCGTCGTACGATTGTGCGACTTATCGCCTATTGATATGTTGTGACCTCCGCACCCAAGAGAATTAGACTATCGTCGGTCATACCTAGGTACCCTCTGTAACCGTTGCAAAACCAGCGCTTGCACAGCCGGCGCCACAGCCCATGACCGCATGGTGTGCCAAAAGAATTGCCCGGCCCCCGACCGTGTGTGGGTGTGTTTGTTGTGCTCCGCCCGACGGCATAGTCAAAACAACGCGTGAGGAAATGAAGGGCTAACCTTACTGCATCTCCACCCCGACAAACTTTGACAGGCAGGCAGGCCCTTTTACACTTTCCGCCCAGATCCAGGCTTCCATTGGCCGCCGCTGCTCGTGTTTCGAAAGAACAAACTGTTTTCCTTTTGCGCCTCAGCTGCAGCGTAGAGCCAGTGATTTGATGCAATGACCTCGGATCATACTTTGAATTGCCTGGCCAGGGCACCGCATCTGCTGTGCCAGGACTCGGTAAGCATGCCTTGTCGCGTGGTGGTGCAGCACCATGCTCGATACATGCCTGCGTACATCCCAGCGGATGCTAGTAGGGTATTCCCCGTTCGTACCATGCGTGATGCAGGCCATGCACGAAACGACGGCCACACGTCTGCCCTCTGGGCCTCTTCTAAAATTTATTATTACTCTGCTGCCTCCCCACACGCTCTCCCGTTTGCACGCCACCATCCATTTCTTCCTTTTTTTTCTTTCCACATTGTCGCCCGTCGACCGCCTATCGACCCATGTCCGCGTCGACATTTCCTCGTAATCCCTAGTCTGACAACAAGCCCGGCCAACTCTACAATCGCTACTATATCCGGCTTAGACCCGCATCAGCCGCGCCCCCGTCGACAGCACACTGGTCTATAGTAGCTGCAGCTATACAGCCGCATCATTTCATCCGACGCGTGTGGTTTCGCGCATTCGGTTTCGCGACTCTCCACAGCAACAATACTGGGGCTCCATCTTGCATTTCGTCCGCATCCACCCATAACTGTGCTGCACCCCCTTCTTCGGTACAGTCCAACGTCCAATAATCCCAACATCTAGCCTGGGGAAACCTGGTAGTATAATACGAGCCAACCCGCTACCGACCCCTTCAACCATACCTTGGGTTATCTTACGCCTGCTGTCACCTATACCTTGACAGCACTTCCCCATCCCCTTGGCGAGGTTTGAGCGGGCCAACAACCTCACACGCCTCTCAGATCAACCATGTTGCAATCTCGAAAATTTTGCATTGCCCTCTTTGGCGCTGTCGCATGGTCGAGCACTGCTGCAGACTCAATCCTATCCATCTTGGAGACGGCATCGTTCTCGTCAACTCAATCATCGCTGGTCAACATTGCTGCCGTAGCGAGCACTTTTGATGTTGTCTCTTTCTGTTGCATTGGTCTCTACACAGTTCAGCATGTCGGAAGCATACGAGGGGCTCTGGAGAGGCCAGGCCAAGCGAGAAACGTGCTGCTATCCATCATCGTCTTCGTATCCGGCACCGCACTACTCGTCACTCTCGTGCTAATCATCATGATCAAGTCGAGATGGGCAGAGGTCACCGCCGGCCCTGCCGTCGCACCCGTTTCTCATTGGGACAGCCATGTCTCTGGGCAAATAGCGGCATGGGTCATCTCTTGCGCCAGTCAGCTTGTCCTCTACACTTTGCCACTTTGGAACGACAAGGCGCCAAATGTTCAGACAGTCGTCGCATCAGACCCTCGTGACTCAGTCATGAGCGAGTTCCGATCATCGCGGCCAGAAAAGCTCAACCTGGAAGAGCCCACGCGGCCGTTGACACCACCTTCTGCCTACCAGGGACCCGAGTCTCTGACAGCATTGCCTTCGCCTACCTTCTCCACTCGGTCGTCACAATCGCTCAGGTCGTTCCGCGAGTCTCTTCGCCACGTAGTCAGACCCGTCACGTCGCGCACCACCCTGATCAGCCAAAAGTCCTTCACCAGGGAAGCGCCAAACAGCATCTACTCCAACCGACAATCGCTCGAGACCATCTCGCAGTCCGATGGATTCGATAGCTGGGACACCAGCAGCGTCAGTCTTCCAGCGCGCGAGTCTGTACTACAACAGACTACCCCATACCGGGGGACGACTCTTGAGCCGATTCCCGGTAGTCGTCCCAACTCGCCTGCTCGCGCGTTGGATGGCCCGTTCCTGTGTGAGCTCCCCGAAGAAGATGACGAAGACCTAGCACCACCTCCCAGAATGATGCCAGACATCTCTCGACCTCCCAGCCCAGCGGTTAGCGAAGCCCACATCCATCCGCTGTTCAGGTCAGAAAGCCCGTCAGGCCTGCCACCTCCAGCGGCGACACCCGGCACTAGCATCCTGGCCAGCCCTTTGTCAACTGAAGCTATTGCGTGCCCTCCGCGAATGTTCAATCGAATGAGATCGAATAGCGGGAGAAGCCAAGCGACAGGTTCGCCCTCCATCCGTCAAACCAGGAGCTTTGTCCGCGATCCTGGCGCGAGCATCCGCTCCATGTCAAGAAGTCCGTCTCCTCCGAGTCGTGCCATCACGCCTCCAATTCCCGACTTTGTACTCAACTCGTCACCACGAAGCAGCATGAGCGGCTCTCGAAAAGTCAGCTTGAGACACTCTCCTAGTCACTGATAAATGGTCTTGCAGACACGTGGCGTTTGAAAATGATTTTCAAGATTACGCTCGTCATGTTAAAAGTTTTATGCCTCGCACGGTTGTGCGACACGATTTCCTTCACCGTGGTACATGTTTCTTTATGTCTTATTTCCCCTCCTGTTATTGGCTCTCGCCCACGGGTTGATCGAGCTTTGAGCGTTCACGTACCGTACATCTGACTCCAGCATAGACGCTGTCGAGCAGATAATTATTGTGTTCCTTTACATGTTTATTTTTATTTATCTATTTATTTATTTACAGCAATGACGGAAGATTGGACAGACGAAAAGACGGCAGAGCCGCAAGGCAGTTAGACGACAACCATAGAAGGAAACAGGCATCTGAGCAAGGTTCTCTCCAATCCACCACAAGCTGCAAACACCCATCTGCATTCCAAATCCCATGCAAAGTTGACGCTATTGTGCTCAAACCCCACGCCTCGAGTTCGTTTCCAGTTCGCAGGTGGGTTCGCGCGGCGCCGCGTCTGCAGCTGCATGACGCCAGCGCCAAAGTTTCTAAAATACTTGGACGGCCCACATGGTATGCCTTAAGTCCGAATAGGGACCATCCCTGGAGAAAAGCAGATGCTGCAACGTGGAAGGCCCAGGCGAACATGTCAAGGCGTGTGATGTGGCTAGAACGGTGAAGAAAGGTCCGGGTTGGCTTCGCTTTTTTTTCCATCACCACGGAGACCCGCGGGCGAGTATAGGGCGGAGAAGGGCGAGTGTGTTGGAAAGTGACGCGTTGACTGGACAATGGTTAGCCTCGTGGCTTTTGCGGAAATGTAGGCGACGAACACGCTCAACTTCGGCAACCAAATCGCGATGAAAAAGGTGTCGCGTGCGCGATGCAATGTGTTGAAGCATGACAAAGCGCATCACGGTTCTTTTGTAGTGCGTTGGTTGAACATGGTGCCCTCGACCATATGGCCATGGCAGGTTCTGCAGTGATTCAGTCTCGCATGGCAGAAGTGTAATTGTAAATCTACCTAGTCATGTCCAGCGCACAACCTTACCTTATGCTGGCGAGTGTATTTTGAGATACAAAACGGACACGTCACAAAGGTAATGTATCATGAAACCGCCAGAGGGTTTTTATTTCGATAGCAGATGAGATGCCTAATGCGAAGCTGCTGCGCCACTCCACGACTCGCTTGCCAAAACACATCCATAGGGTATGACGACTCGGAGGTGGTGCAATGGGTATAAAGGTACGCTTCGTTGGGCCATCTGTACATGTGTTGTCTATTCCACCATATGTGTGAAGGGAAAGGCAAACAAGTCACGCGATGAATTTCGGTATGATTCACAGGTACACAGGTGCCGAGCTACAGAAGTTGGACCCCTCGTTGATCTGCCAAACATGATGGCTTCGGTACTGTTCTTCTCCAGTTGTTGCGTTTCCAACTCGAACTCGTCATCAACAATGTTACTGCCCGAGAAGGACTCGGGCGTGAAGGGGGCGGGTTGTTGGTGACGATTCGGGAGGATCGTCCCGTCTAGCGTCGCGGCTAATGACGTGCGACGTGAAACTTGGATGAAGCAACTTGAAAGCTTCCAGAAGCTGCGACAAATAGGGTGCGATTGATGCTGAGAAGAGGGTTGTAGTTGGGGAGCGCGAATATGAATACGAGGGGCAATATCCACATAGTGCCGTTGTCTGCTCTCGTGTGCTTATGTATACGCGATGACGGCCGGGATGGGGCGGTGCGCGTAATCTAGGGCATTGCCGTCTTTGGTTGGTGCTGCATCAGGAGGCTCGCAGCGCAGATGCCAGCAACGCGGAGTATTTGCTCGCAGTCTTTGCAAGGGCTCTTGGAAGCTTCAAAGGGCTACGCGCTCGCAAAAATCAGCATGGTTGTTCGCATGGTACTGGACAAGTACCAGACTGCGAGGCTGGCAAGGTGAAGAGGGTTGCCAATTCGTGGGATCATTCCCAATCAGGCAAGGCGCAACAAGCCTGACCAAGGATCTCACAAGAGCTTCATCTTCATGCGCCGGATCATCACGACTTACAACACCTTTGGCAGTTTCTGGAACTTGCTTTGCGACCCGGACTTGTGTGTAACCTTCATCTGCTCCCTCTCTATGGCCATCTTGCCACTCTAGCGCTTCTCCTCGCCCGTGCCACACGGAGCATTTCTTTTGCAGGGTTGCTTCTACTCTTGCGAGCAGCTGCGCCCTTGATTTCGACAAGCAAATTTATCTGGAGAGCAGTCAGGATACCTCCGTCTGGCCCTGTGTGTATTAAATCAAGTCGCTGGCTTGGTCACTTGGCCTTCGCATCACCTTGTCGAGCAAGTCACTCTGCTACACTAGAGCGGCTGGTCACAGTAAGTGCTCGTAGTCTCCACTCATTTTGAGCAAAGGCTTCTGCGCAAATCGCGTCTGCCGTTGCCGTTGCCACTGCAAGAGATGCGATTTTTTTGGGGCCTGTTCTTTTGCTTCTTGGCTCTCAAACCACTGCGACGATTGCATGCTGACACGTCTTGCCAGCTGTAACGACGACCCTGTATCAGCTCGGGGAAAACAACACCAGCAACGGATTTGATACATCGTCTTGAACCCGTAAGTTGCTGATCACTATTTCTACGCTTCTAGCTCTAGCCTCTGCAGCTTTCTGGCCGTGTCATATGATGGCGTACTAACGGCTGGCCTCCTCCTAGAGCATTTTGGTACGGGCCTGTCATTCCACCACAATGCCGCCAAAACGAAAGTCGAGAGCGGCAAAGGCCGTGTCTGCTACCCCCCGCAAGACCTCAGGTACGTCAATATGGCTTCAACGGTGTCTCCATGTTCCCCATAGGGTTATGCTAACCTTGGCATAGCCGCTAGCGCATTGTCTAATAAGCGAAGTGGTCTTCAGGGTTCGAAGACATCTCGCCTTGCTCCTTCAGTACCGTTCCAAATGACAACGCGCCGCGGTGCAAAAGGCACGTCTAACCACACGAGCTCCGCTGGGCCATCTAGCGCAAGCTCTGGCAGTCGTCGCAGTTCTCTTAATGAGATTGCGCAAAACGAGGATGCAACTTCTGACATTGGGGATGCGCGACCAGCCAAGCGCAGCCGAACATCGTCCGATTCTGGTTCGCCGCAAAGGTCCAATGGCTCTTTGGACAACAACACCCCCATGAATGGCACGCAAACACCAGAGCTGCAGAATCCCGCACCTGGTGCGACTTCAACGGTACCAAAAACGGCAGGCAGGAAGAGGCGCGCATCAGACGACTCCACCCAGTCCAGCAAAACACGCCCAAACAGTGTTCTGACCCGTACACAAAGCGATGCCTCGGAACAACGGCCGCGCAAAAAGCGCAAAACGAAAGAAACACCAGCAGACACGTCGGCCGACCAACCTCCTGAATTGACTGATGCTAGTACCGCGCCGAATTCACCAGAGCAGATGCCAGATGTTGACGGCAGTCAAAGCCTTCAGAACGTCCTACCGACCAATGGCGAGGCCCCTGCAAAGTCCGGCAGACGCCTGCCCGGTCGGCGGCGCCAACCGCATCCGGACATCAATGTGGAGACCGATTTACGTCGCCAGCTCAATCTCAAGATGAGTTACCGCAGCCTTGCAAAAGTTCAGAAGGTGTTGCTGGAAGAATTGGCAACTCGTACTACCAAGAGCCTGGAAGACGACCCTAATTACCACAAAGAATGTCCGGAATACCGGGCCGTCATGGCCCAGCTGGACCAGCGACGCGACGCTCGCCTGGATCAAATCAATTCCTTGCGCACATGTCGACTCGAAGAACTGGAGCGCGTACGTATTGCTGAGGAGCACATTCAGAAAGAGCAGTACATCAACCGGTTCCGAGAACTGCAGGATGATTTTATGCTCCAAATATACTTTCGCGCGAAGAAGCTCGAGCGGGAGATGAAGGGCCAGGACGCTGATGCCACGGATGATGAAGATAATGTTCTCCCACCCACCTACAGCGATGAGCCTCACCACAACAATGATGACCGCATTGGCTCCAAGTTCGCCTCTCGTAGCAGGGCCTACGTCGAGGCCGACAGGGAACTCCAGGATGAAACTGTACGAAGAAAGTTTACCATGGCACGGGCTGCTTTTGTTGAGAAAGACGAGGATGCCGATGACTCTATTGAAGATGTTGCAGGTGGTTTTGCAAAGTTTGATGGCCCAGACCGCACGGAAGCTCTCGCACGCTACAACATCAATAGCCTTGCTGATGCTGCGATCGAAGTCGAGAGGACGCCTTCGCCACTACCGGAACCGCAAAGGCCAGAGGTTATCCCGAACGAGCATGCTGCTCTGCTCATGATGCTGGCAGACATATCGGCCCATCAGCCTCGAACTACTGCTGTACAAAAACCTCAATACCATTACCCAAACCCACAACAACACCAGCAGCCACCGCCACAGCCACTGCCACCGCGAGCTACTACGCCAACTATCAAGCAGGAATACGTGAAAGAAAAGTCGCCCGAGTACGCCCCGCTAGCGCCTCTAGTCATGTCGTCCCAAGCTGCTCATAGCAGCCCAGTCAAGAGCGCACAGCCAGCAGTAGATTTGACTCAGGAGGCCCCTCGTCCTGAGCCTAATGGTGTCGCGGCAGTAAAAGAAGCAGAAGCCCCGGTAAAGTCAACACCAAGGTTCTCGACGCACAGGATCATGGATATTCTCAATGACGACCAAGAAGTCCCTGTCTCGAGAACTCGGGAACCGCAACCTCAAGCCCAAGAGCTGCAAAGGACATCGTCAATGGGAGAAGCCGCTAATCACCACCAAACGCAATCTCGTAACGATGCCCTCCGAGTGGATGCCATGGTCAACAGAGAAGAGCCGCCCGTTGATCAGGCACTGATGGACCTACTCAGCGGACCACCACCACCACCTAGCAACCCGCCATCATCTCCACCTCAGAATGCCCAACCTTGGCCGCCCCGATCGAGTGTGCCACCACAGCCACGGGAGTCTGATGAGTCACTTCGTCGGAGGGATCCTCTGCAGAAGATTCGGGAGCTGCTCGATCGGAAGGCCCTGGATCGGAAAGCACGCGAGAATGGACAAGATCAACCGGATCGATCTCAATATTGGCCGCCACCTATCTTTACCCCCAGCCGGCCAAATCCTCAACCTTTGACCACCCAGGAACGGACTGAAGTTGCGGCATATGATCCAACGCGGCCGGCCACCGGACTGTATGATGGCTTACCTGGCACTTCACACTCATATGCATCTCGTCGCCAGTCCTACGATCATCCACCTCCCCACTGGGAACACGACAGGCGGGCAAGTGTGTCTCAAGCGCAGCAGCCGTCTCCATATCAGAGTCATGCTCCTCAACCTCACTATGGTGAGCATCATAAGTCGGGCCGGACTCCGCCAACACACCAGAGCCCATATGCACCGCCTTCGGGGTCACTACCACTCCCACCCAAACCACCTGGGCCACTGCCATCCGCACCAATAAATTTCCGTTTCGCACACTACGACCCTATTCCCCCTCGACAAGCGTATCCACCACAGTCACCAAGCTACCCACCCACCTCGCACCCTTCGCAGGGACCTCCACTCCCACAATATCCGCAGCCATACGGCAATGCTCCCTCCTACCAAGGCGGCTACGTCCCACCCCCAGGCTCTTTTCAAGCACCGCCTCCCCCATCGTCAAGCCTGCCACCCTACCAACCGCTAAAAATACACCAATACGGCGGCCAGCCCATTCTCCCCGCGAACATGGCACCACCACAGCAGCAGCAAGGCGGCCCACCGTCTCTACCGTACCTTTCCCAGCCCGCACCCCCGCTACCACAGCAAAGTTCGCAGCAAGCTTACTCACCAACACACCCGCACCCTCCTCCCCACGCCCAATACGACCAGCGTGAACCCCAGGCTCAAAACAACGGCGATCGTTCTTCAGACCCGCAATCCCGACCTCGAAGACCTTATCGAAGCTATCATGCACCGGGCACGCAGTTCCGGAGCTACCAGGGACCCGGAGAACAGCGGAGGAGAGGTGGATAGAAGTAGCAGTTGGCGTAGAGGTGGATCTTTGTAATCATATGCGTATTTTTTTTCTCTTTAAAAAACTATTCATTTATTCTTCCTTTTTTTTAGGTAGTTCATATAGCTAGAGACATGATGGCGGAATTTAGGTTTAGGTTTGGTTCTAGTTTTTTTATTATTATTATTAACATTTTTTTTGTTTTTGCCATATATAAGAGGACCTGGTTATGACCACAACATGGCTAGTTTGTTATCATTATTATTATTGTTGTTATTATTTTCCCTTTTTTGTTTTGTTTCTTTCTGGATATTATCTTTTACATGGCGTTTTTTTTACATGCTCTCTCCCCATCCCTCTCTCTCTCTTTCCTTTGCTTGGATTGGATATGTTTGTTCTTTTGTATGTTGAAATGTAGCCATTTTATCTAGTGTGGTATGTGGGGGTATCCATCCATCGATAGTTGTAGCAAAGTAACAAGTTCTCTTTTCTACCATTTATGTCAAGTCAGACTCGCTCGTATGTATGTAGTCTCAATGCCCTTTCCCCTCCCTCCTCCCCCAACCCTTTTTACAGCCTTTTAGAGGCCTTGCAACACAGTAGGTAGATATATATCTATTCTGTTGTTTTTTTGAAAAAAAAAAGATTTACAAGGATGAATTCAACTTAAGAGGTTGTGATGTATGTATTTGTAACATGTCTATTTGTGGGAAGAAGAAGAAGAAGAAGAAGAAGAAGAAGAAGAAGAAGAAGAAGAAGAAGAAGAAGAAGAAGAAGAAGAAGAAGAAGAAGAAGAAGAAGAAGAAGAAGAAGAAGAAGAAGAAGAAGAAGAAGAAGAAGAAGAAGAAGAAGAAGAAGAAGAAAAAGAAGAAGAAAAAAGATTGGAAAAAGGGTATCATCAACATTTCACATCAGACCTACAACCAAACTAAACAACCAGACATACACACACACACGCCTATGCCTTTCTCTTAACCCTGGGACTACTCCCCCACTCACTCGCCAGCCTACTCACCCTCCCCGGCGTCTTCCCTACTCTCTCAAACAGTCTCTGAGCCGCGGGAGTCAAATCCGCTTTTACCTTTCTCCCCGGTGTCTGAATCCCCAGCGTCCTCCTCGGCGTGGGCGCAGAGAGGAATCTCGGGGTTTCGGAAGTAAAGATGCCTAGGCCCGTGCCGGGGGGTTTCATAGCGGTGGATTGTGCAGTAGCAGAGGAGGAGGAAGAGCGACTCGCACCAATCTTGTCAACCATTCTGTGATGCATCTTCTCACGCGAAGAGGTGTCGTTGATGGTGAATGGGTTGGCTGTACTACTGCTCCTGCTGTCTATGCCGTAGCGCTGGAGGAGGTCGGTTGGAGCGTCTTCTTCGTCGGTTTCTTCCGGTGGCTGTGCGTCGACAAAGGCGTAGCCGTTTACGCGCGGGGTTTCGCTGCCAGTATATCTGCCTTCGCTGGGGTTGAGGCGCGGCCGGCCGGCGACGGCGTCGCGGATGGCGGAGAGAGTGGGGCTGGGCGGCCGAGTAGTGTCGGTCTCGGAGGCGGCAGGGAGGCGTGTATTATTGTATACGACTTTCTTTGGGGGAGCGAGGGAGGCCTTTTCCGCCTCTAGGGCGCGTGTTGGAGCCCATGGTTCTACGCTTTCAGGACCAAACATGAGACTGTTTACTGGGGTGTGTCTGTGGCCTGCAGGGGCGGCGGGGCGGTCGTCGAGGTTCTGGCTGGGGCGGGTGGTGGTGACGAGGTCTTTGCTGGTTGATGCTGCGGCTCTTGCCTCAAGGACTTTTTGCTGAGCGAGGCGCTGTTTGCTGGCGTACATGTTGCCCTGTCGGAGCCAGACGTTCTTCTCGAACTTGGCTTTGTTCTGCTTGTCGATGATTTGGCTGAAGCTTTCTTGGTCTTCGCTCGTGTACTTTGCTTGGAAGGCGCCGAGGCTCATGTTCAGATCGACATTGTCCAGTTTTCCTATTCCTTCGTCGTCATCTCCTACGTCTGTGTCTGCGACCGTGACTGGCGTATCTGCGCCCCATACACTGGGCGTCTTGTCCCCAGCTCCGCTTCCCTTGTCGAACCGCGTTCTTGCTGCTGCCTTCCTCTGTCCGCTTGGTACAGGCGTCATGACCTGTGTCAGCCTTTTGCCCGCCTCCCGTATCCATGACTTGTCCTTGCTTTCTACCGCGTTCAGGTATTCTCGCTGCGCATCCGCTTCTGCAAGGCCTGGGAAGAAGTCGCGGCGAACAATGTGCGACACGGCAGAGACGTAGGTATCTTCATCCAGCACCACCGAAGGGCGCTTGATACGTTTCGGCGCAGGAGGTGGTGGCATGAGTGCATTCGAGGCGCTGCGCTTCGTGAGCGCCGACGAGGTCGAGGCGGACATGCTCTGCTATCGCGGGGCTGGGTGTTGGAGGCGAGTGGAGGTTTTTGGCAGCGAAAACCCCGGGGCACAAAGGAATATCGAATCAAGGGGCCAAGGACGAGTAGGTTGGAAGCATCGACATGTATTTGGTATGTGTGGTTGTGTGTGAAAGAGCACTGGCGCAAAGCGACTTTCCTGGACGATGATGTCTTAGCGGCAGATCGCCTTCACCGCCTTCAGCCTTATTAACCATGCAAAACGTGGGTGAAGGTACCTGCATAAGCTTCAGCACCAGGCACACGGATAATTCTGTTGGTGGTATGAGCGATAGAAATTTTATAACCAGAATATCACAGCATTCACTCCAAGTCTCGAGTTACAGTGTCAACTATGGCTTCTTTTGGTCTTCCGATTTTCATCCTGAAATGCCTACGGAAACGCGCATGCGCTGTCCTAGCACAGCAAACAGCTGCTCGTTCAAATAAATTCCGAGTATGCCTCTGTTGCTTCCATACACTGCTGGGTTAATGATATCCTATATCCCCGCATGTTTTTTTTTTGCGCCTTTAGAACTTCTTTTTGAATGTCTCGGAGTTCGAGAGGCCGCTATGCGCCATACTCCTAGACAACAAAGAGCGAAGAAATCCATTCAGTCGTGAATAAGAAACGTTTAGTAGAAAGACTCGACCATGGTATCCTTGTTCGTGGTGTTGATGTTGGCTGGACCGTTGCCCTCGCCGAGCCTGAAGACAGACTCGACGACCGAGAGTTCGGTCGCGGTGGTATCAAGGCCTGGATTTCAAGTTAGTTCTATATTTTCCGCTTCCAGATCTGTCTTCACATACCAGTAACGGCCATCCAGTCGTTGACGACCATGCCCGCACCGACAACAGCGCTACCTCGGTTCACACTACCAGCCACAAGAGGCACCTGTAGCAAACTCGACAGTTCGTCTTGGTCCTGGATGCTCGTCTTGGGGTGCACAATGCCGCCCTGGTTGCTCAGTGCCATGTAGCTACCGGTAAGTACGTTGTCTGCGATTGTTTGCCTGAAAACCTCAACGCCCAAGACATCTGCTATTATCTCTTCCGTCTCTCGCTCAATATCTGGGTGTACGAGTGCGACATGGTCGTTGCAACATATTACATTGCCGAGGGCTGATAGACGCTCTTCTATTCTCTGGATCTTGACTTCGTCGGGTATGGAATTTCGCAGATGCTGGAGTTCTTGGTCTGTGGTTGTAGTCGGAACGAGGAGGCCTTTCTTGTTGCTGTTCTAGCGTCAGTCTTCTTGTTCTTGAGCGCTTATCGCATCTTGCCAGATTACGGAGTTAACGTACCCAGCAGTCAGTCTGCCGACTATCCTGGTTCCTGCGATGGTGGCGTGGCAAATGGGAATGACGTCTTGCAGTTCAGCTTCGAAGACACTGTCGGGCCTCTGTCAGTACTAATCTTTGCAATTACTTTCGGCTGCGGTTCCCACAACGTGTTGATGGAGACTGTGAGCGCTGCAAGTTTGATGCGTACCTGTAGAAGTTCTCACTTGCGCCGACTGCGACAATCGCATATGCGTTTGTGAGTGTAGCGAAGACACCAACTTCGTTGGAGTTCTCGAATTGGGCGCGGACAGCCATGATCGCTGGTTTCTCGGTGAGGTTATCTGGGGATTTTTTTTAGGGTGTAGAGGAGGTGGAAGAGAGTGGTAGAGGGTTTGCGGTTGGTAAGCTCTTGCTTGTTCTGCAGAAACTTGTGAAGAAGGCGGGACTATTTTGTAAAGAGCGACATCATGGGCCCCACTACCCGATCGGGTCTAGTAGCAGACGCTATTTCGACTCATCTTGAGTGATACGCCACCTCTGACTGCGCCACAGCAGCTGGCCGTTTGTGGTCGACGTGACTGCATAACTGTGACTGTGAAAGAGCCATTGCTTGGCAACGCTGGCTTGTTGAGTTGTGAAGACGTCTGTTTCAGATCATGACGACTCATGCAAGTCACCGCAACCGTGCCATGCTCTGACGTGTCCTTGGTTCGCACGTCCCTTATCGTGAAGCACGCCACGGTCCCTGATATTTGCGGACTTATGGTGTGTTGGGCGTTGCAGCTCCAGGGAAGAGCAAGGCATCGCCTCGCCAACCTTGAAAGTGTTCGGAGTAAAAGGTTAAACTTTCGGACGAGTCATCAAAAGAGTCCAGAGCATCGGGCTGTGACCTAAACAGGTGCAAGACCGTTGCACGGGCCGGTGAATATGCTCAGCAACGGCAAACCCACATCTGTCAGTGCGTAGCCGTGCGGTTTTTGTGCATGCATATCGACAATCGCATATTCCGGCCTCAGCCTTGCGGGATCAGAGGGCAATCATTGTATTCTGTCTCATCGTCTAAGTGACGTAGAGCGCATGACTATAATTACAACGGTCATATAGTTCCTTCAGCTCATGGTACCGGTACCGTAATCTCGACAGGGAGCAGCGCACGGTCGGCGTTACGCCTTCAGGTCCCCATCAATCTCGATACGCATCCCTGTCGCGTATCGAATATCCGAGACGAACCGACAATTTGACAAGTGACAGATATAAGAAAATGTGATGGTAGTATTTTGATATCTCGCTGTCGCCAATGGCTGTACTGGCGATGTTATACAAAGCAAATGGGTAATACGCTCAAGGAAAGGACTGAAGAGAAGTTGAAAGGAGAACGCCCGCTAAACTGCAAGATGCCGTACAGGATACGCTTCCAGGAGCAAGAAAAAAAAGGTAAAAAGTACAGTATTAGCCGCGCGTAGACAGGACAGAAGCTCGGTACGATATCGAAAGAGGATGTCGAAGGAAAGCATTCATGTCGTGTACGTAGTAGCTAGTAAACATTAACGTGCGTTATGGCATGATTATGTTCGTAAGACGGTTCGTTATGCAAAATCTCGTCCAAGTGACGGATCAAAAAAAAAGGCCGGAATAGGCGCTGAGAGCAACTGTACAAGCAAATTGGTTGCTGGTGAAATGGTGGTTGAATTTCTTCGCTGGAGTGCAGAAGTGGGTGTCACTCATTTGTCAGACAGTTTCGCTGCCAGAATGGCTAACGCGATGATGACGCCAACCAATAGTGTGCCAACCCCAGCCATGATGCGGTTGAGGTTGCGCCACCAAGTCGCTTTTTGAAAGGCTTTGTCATCAGCCGGCGCTACGACCTGTGCGAACTGCTGCTCTATGTCGGCCTGGCTGGGTG
The DNA here is from genome assembly GCA_034640345.1 of Drechslera avenae. NCBI lineage: Eukaryota > Fungi > Ascomycota > Dothideomycetes > Pleosporales > Pleosporaceae > Drechslera > Drechslera avenae. The sequence continues at coordinate 319,381 of JAXRVH010000022.1, forward strand.
TGGGGGTAATGACATGATTCGGATCGAGAGGCAACGGGAGGAAGGCTGCAATCATCCAAGCTGGATTCCCAATTAGTTTCTTGTCTTCATGCGCATGGTGGGGGGGGGGGGGGGCCGGGGTAGGCACTTACCGGGAGGGAACAGGAATCCTAGACAGAAGAGCAGGATTTGTCTGTTCTGACGCCCCAAGAGCGTTTGGTGAACATCGGCGTCTAGGGACGGCGCATTCCACGCGCTGTAGCGCAATTGTCCTCTCCGGTCGGTTCGAAGATGAGGTGTTGACCAAGCACTCAGCGCGTACATTTGACCTCGGTCTTCAACCATGTAAACTCCTCCTTCGTAGACTCCCCCATCGATGGATTGCACATCGTCAGCCAATGAAATGGTATCCGTGTGTGACATGCGGGTGCGGGGGCGGTTGCGGGGCCGATAGATGCTGAGCGGAAAGTGGCTCTCGGAAGGGGTATGTGATCGTCCGCTGTGGGCAGTTCCTAGTCGGATACTTCCAGAAGAGTCGGACTCTGGAGAAGCCACGACCGAGATACGTTCACCTCTCCGGTAGTATACTCTTGCCCATGTGGGAATGTTGTTGCTGAAGAAGCTGGACACGTTGGACTGCGAGGATCCCGGACGCGAATCGGTCATGGATACGGCATCGCTATTTGATCTCTGGAGATAGCCCGACGTTTTCTTCCGTAGCGGGACTGATGCCGGCAAGGGCGAAATGGTGTCCAGATGCTCACTGTAGTAATCTCTTTCCTCGGAGGAGCCCCTTGTAACTGGCGAGAACAGCGGTCGGGGTATCGCCGAAGGGTCGGTGTTGGCTTCTGATGACACGACACTCTCCGACCTCGACCAGGATGTCGCGCTTCCCACCGTGTGTCCTCTCCGCCGCGGATTGGACGCCCGCCTCTGTCCCGCATAGCTCTCTTGTGAGTGTGATCTCGCGCCGGACGTCCGCGGGCTTCGTATAAATGATCGGGAGTCGCGTTCGGATACAGAGGCGATTGTCGATAGCTGGGAACTCCAGTTGTGCACCAATGAGCGGTCCTGCATCCGGGACGCGATGCTGTGTTGCCTCTGGGACTCGGCCCGCAGACTATTGGACGACGGCGCGCGTACAATAGGATAATTAACTCGAATTCCGGTCCCGAAAGTCGATGTGCTTGCTTCATGAAGAGTCGGCGACGGCTGTGATGGCGACAAGGGCTGTATTGGTTCGATGCTGGTGGAGGAGATATCAGAAAACGTGATGGATTCTGTGCTTTGCTGAGACTTCAGTACAGTTTGGCAATGGTCAGTGTCACTAGTGAGCGCAGTAGACCCCCCTGCTTCGAAATCGGTTGATCGGACGTGTGCGGGTTGTGGTAGGGGTCGGCCGACACTGACACTCGCAGAGTTTCCGGCATTACTTCTTGAAGGTGTCGAGGTGGGAAGCACTGTTGAGGCAAAAGGTGCAGCAGAGGCCTTGAGTGTCAATGCGCTGGTGCGACTCTCTAACGAATCTCCACCAGAAGAAGAGGGAGGGACAGCCCGGATAGTCGACTTTTCAAAGGACGGCTCCTCCTCAAGTACTTCCAGGCCAGACTCAAAGTCGTCAAACTCTGGTGGCGGCGATGAGGGGGCAGTGCTCCCCTGTGAAAATCTTAGAGACGAAGGAGAAAAGGACGAGGAGATGAAAGTATCCTCCTCCGAGATGCTAGTCGAGGCTGAATGCCTGAAACCCTTCTTTCGCGACAGGATAGGTTGTGGTGCTAGTGCTCGGGTGGCCTCGAACTTGGCAATTGTATTGGCGACCTGGCTCCCACTTGAAACACGGGATCCTGGCCTCTCCGGTCTTTCAAACCCATAACCTGGCGCATGACGGGGTGGAGGCAGTATTTGCGAGGGTTCGCTGGGTACCGGATATTTCTGATAGATGCCATGGCCGGGATCCTCGACTATGCGGATGGTTGGGCCCGAGTACTGGTTTGTTTGCGAATTTGAGCGCTCGTGAAGTGGCTTGCGGACAGGAGAAGTGCTTTTTGATGGCGACTTTGGCGGCGAAAATCTGGGAGCTTGTGTGAATGTGGCGTGGCGTGGTGGTGATTGCGAGTCTGCGTGGCCATGTGGCGAGGACATGCTGTGGTGTGCAACGATCGGCGGGAGTATACGGAATTGTGGACTTTTGACGTGTGCGGAGAAGGGCGAAACGGAAGATTAATGATAGGGATGGGAAAGTGGAAACAAGAGGTTGGTAAAGACGGTGTTTGAAGATTGTCAAAGAGTGACTGGAACGCTAAAACAAGCATACAAAAGAATGAGGGCCCGTAGGCATTAACGGTCAGAGGTTTCGAGCGAGGGAGGTTGAGGAGTGGTGGTGAATCGAGGAAGACGGGGCGTTTTGCAATGGCTGGGCTAAAGGCTCTCTGCAGCTGCAGGTTCGCGCTGCAGGTGCGCTCCAATTGACAGCTTAGCCCCGGCAAGCGTTGCAGCACGAGCCGCGGGACATGTCTTTGTGCAGTCCTGTCCCCAACTCGCGACCCGATATGCGCGCTTCTAGCCTATACTGCTGGCAGGACGGGCTGGCATGGGCGCGGGCGTGCGCTCCACTGGTCGTGCGATGCGCCCCCAGGAACCCACGTCCGAACTGTCTTTAGCAGATCGATAGCAGCGCGTCGCGTGTCCAACGTTTTAAAATGAACAAATATTTTGGGACCGGCCAGTGACGACCGCCCACGACCCGTGCTCGCCGCTGAGTGGATGCGCCGCTGGCCAGTGGGCCTTGCGGTGTGCGTCCTGCAGGGGTAACGCTACGGGAGCTCGTGCCATTGAGCTGGGATGAGGATGCGGGAGAACTGGAGATCGAGGCACGTGACTGACGCCGACGACGACAGTGGTGGTCGTCGTGGTCGTCCGTCGTTGTGGAGCGACACGTGATTATGCTGACAACACGTGATCACAGCGAGTAGTGAGTAGCCAATAGCGCCTTATCGATAAGCCCGTGCGTACCTTGGCTTCCAAACAATGTCGCCCGCAACAAACACATGCAGCGCGAGGCCGACGGGCATCAACCCGCTGCCACAACTACGAGGCACAGTAGTTACTCTTCTTCTTCTACTTCTTCTTTTTTTTTCGGCTCGGAGCCAACTCTACTGCTTTTTCGCATCTCGTAACACCGCTCCAAGATGCCTCCACCGCACAAAGGCTGGCGGCAGAGTTTCAGCGTGCTCGAGGACATGTACGAGAGGCATATCAAAGGCGGTAAGTGACGATTCATTGGCTTCGGCGGCTCCCTTTGAGCTTTGGGCCGACTTTAACGCTTGCGCGACCCACCTGCACTGTTTTTACGCTCCCGTCAAAGCCTCTCCAGTGCTCGTTGAAACATTTTCCATGATTAACGTCGCGTCAGTTCCCGAACCGCCGGCCCTGTCGTCCAGTGCGGCGGCACTCCTCTCGGTACGTTTCACCACCCCCCGCCATGACTACTATTCTTCTCAGCCTATGGTGCCGCCACCACCACCTATTTTTGCTGAACACATGGCCAACTGACGCCGACCTCTGCAGGCCGCATATGTCTCCATCTACGTAATACCCTTCTACCTGTCGCCGGCGACGCGTCCGTCTCCGACTCTGACGCGCGATGCGCCGTCCTCGATACGCGCCAGAGTACGGGCCGTGACCTTCTCTACCATCCTGTGCTCCGTACTCACCGTAGTCGTACTCTACCAGCATGAGACATCGGCTCCGGAGATCGTCCATTTACTTGGCCTGTGGCCTGTTTCGCCCTTGGACATTGTCCGTTCCATGCTTCTGGTCGTCATACTCTTTGCCGGGCCTATATTTGAACAAGGTGTAGTAGACGGCGCCTGGAGAGACTGGGTGCGACTAGCCGGTCTTCACGAGACTCTGAGCAGCTGGATTGGATACAGGAACTTTGTAGTCGTACGTCACTCATGTCCTGTGCAACTCGCGCCCAACTGACGACGCCAGGGACCCGTCAGCGAAGAGTTCGTCTGGCGCTCCTTCATCATCCCCCTCCATGTGCTAGCTCGCTTCTCTGGCAAACAGATCGTCTTTCTGACCCCACTCTACTTTGGCATTGCGCATCTCCACCACCTCTACGAGTTTCGCATTACCCACCCGGAAGTTCCCTTGTTCGTGGCCGTGCTCCGCTCACTCTTCCAATTCACCTACACGTCGCTCTTTGGCTTCTTTGCCGCTTTTGTGTTTGTGAGGACGGGAAATGTCTACACGTGCATTCTGGCGCATGCCTTCTGCAACTGGATGGGACTTCCACGATTTTACGGCCGCGTTGGCGTTGAAGCTGGTGTCCCAATCGGCCCACCAGACGTGGACAAAAAGGACGACGAGCAAAAGAGCGTGCTGACGTATCAAGGCAAGGGCATTGGGTGGACTGCGGCTTACTATGCCATCCTGGTAGTGGGCGCAGTAGGTTTCTACTACCAGTTGTTCCCACTGACCGAGAGCAGCCACGCTCTTCCTGTTGAGTTGAGTTGAAGAAAGCATCAAAATCGTTCGCTTACGGGTCCGGGGCGGGTAGAGCGGGAGACGGCGCCCAGTCATGACACGCTCCAAGATAATCGATAATTATTCTAGTGTTGATCAACCCAGCCTCGCAATAGCCCACCAATTATCTTTTTCATACCCAGACTCTAGCACAACTCCGCCAGCCTCTTCAATATCACTCTCCAGCTCACCCTTCCGATACAAGTGGTAGTACCTCAGGAAGGTCCTATCACCCTCTGGCTTTTGTTCCTCTCTTACACCTTCCTCGCCGCCGACGTCGCCTCGTTTCTTTTTACGCTTTGCTTCTTTTTCCTTCTTTTGCTTCAACACCCACGGCACCATGACATCCTGCTCGTGCCCCTCGTCCCAGCCCCGTCTACTGTCTTTTTGCTCCAAGGCCCAGACATAGATTAATGCTCGCCCTCCAACCCCTCCCTTGTCATGTTGCTGTTGAGTGCCAGTGCGTGGTAACGATGGTGCCCGTTGCAGCAGATCCAAGATGCATCTTACCGCTTCCACTCTTCGCGCTGGCGTAGAAAGATGATGTACGACAGCGATTGAAATCGCAAAGTCAAACACGCCCGTTGGATGCGGCAGCGAAAGATTGTCTGCCACCACCACGTCATGTGGCTCATGCTGTTTTGCGATTTTGACGAGATTGGTTGACCTGGAAAAAAATGTTATTTGGAAAATCCATAAGTAATGTTTTTGGTCGTTTTTTTTTAACAATCAATCTTTTTTTTTTGCTTGCTTGCTTTGTTTGTTACCGAAAGAGAGAGAGAGAGAGAGAGAAAGAGACAGAGAATGTATCAAGACTTACCGATCACTCCCCACAATCCACACTTTATCATTGACAGCCAAGTATTTTCCATTCCCACATCCTACATCTGCTCCAATCGCTCCATCTTGCTGTTCGTTTAGAAAACGTTGGACTATTGGCCAGGGCTAAATCAATGGCCAAGAAGAAAATTACTGCCATATTAGTCACTTTGTTCCGTTCCAAATTCTATATTGGAGGGGGGGGGGCGGGGGGGTTTATTGTGCATGTATATGTATAGATGTGTGTGTGTGAGGGGAGGGGAGCCTTTCTTTTTTTTTTTTTTTTTGCACGCAAACAATGAAGGTGGCGGCGGATGGGGGGAATGGGAAGGGAGGGGGCGACGCACACCTTGTACCGAGTAGACGAGAAATGAGATGCTATTTCCTCGTAGACTGAATGCACGTGCTCGGCCTCGTAGGACGCGCCGCCGCTGCTACTGCTGTCGCCTTGGACTTTGATTTGGGTATCGCCGTCCTCTGGGGCAGTCATGTTGTTGTTGTCGTTGATGATGATGATGATGATAATGGTGGTGGTGTTGAGGGGGATGCAATGTGTGTGGGGGTGGGGGGTTTTGTATTTTCAGCCAATGAGGAGACCAAGGAGGGAGGAGGTTACCGAAGCGCGCCAAAAGTTTGTTAGTTTTTAGTTTGTAACTGGAAACACCCTTTTTCCCTTCTTCATTCTTTGGTGGGAATTAGAATAAGAGAATAAAACGGGTTGTCGTCCAAAAGTTCAAATAACTACTTACATTTAGAAAAAAAGCAAAACAAAAATATTACACCTACCAACTTGTGAAATCGACTCATAATTCATACAATAAAACTGCTTATATCAAGAACCTGGTATCATATGTATCTGCTCAAACGCACGCCCAAGCCCCCCCTTCCAAGGCTTTCAAATCCCCAACCCCAAAAACCACTCACTCAGAGCATTCTCCTCATCCCCATACCCCGTCTCAGCCTCCTCCAAAAACTCCTCATACACCTCCCTACCCCAGCGCCGTAGACTGGGTACATTGTGTATTCTCGTCGTCTTTGCATGAGGTTCACGGACACATTCGTAGCCCAATGCTCCTATATCCCAAACGCCACCGCACGTCGCACAGCTTAGCGTTGTAGTCGCCGGCTCTAGCGCATTCGAAGCTCCGCAGCGGAAGCAAGAGAAGCTACAGCGCTCACACAGTGCACTTTGCTTGTCTCTAGCATCCACGTCATCCCCAACCAAAGGTCTTGCGGGACGGCCGCAGGACGTGCACTTTGCTTTTCCAGGCACAAGGCGGAGGGTAGAGACGTCGGTCTTCCATTGCCGGCGTAACTCGTCAGGGACACGATCAAGACTCCTTCCTGAATCCCCGATTTCTTCGCTGGTAATTGTGGGCGCGGTTTCCTTGCAGGTAGGGATATTGCATTGCGGGCCGGGCGGCACGATGAGGCTTTGCTGGAAGATTTGGGCCTGGGTACGGAGGAAGGGTGCGTCGGAGCTTTGGTCAAAGGGCCCAGCGTAGTTGCGTCCTTGGATGGCTTGCGAGATAGGTAAGCTACCCATGGGTACGATTTGTATTTGGTCGGTTTCGAGGAAGTGGTTGGCTTCTGCGATGCCAGAGTCGGGTGCTGGGCGCGCCATGTCTTCGGTCACGTCACCTTGCTCGTCGTCTTGGTAGGGCATGTAGCGTAGCTTCTCAGCGTCTTTGAGCGAGGTATCGTCTCTGCCCACCTCTAGCACGTTGACGGAGCCGTTGACTTCGCCAAGGAGGAGCTTGCTGTAGTCTGCACTAAACGCACCAGACATGATTCCGGAGTCTGTGGTGATGAGATCCTTGATGAATGTATTCTCCTCCGCGCGTGTAACGTCCCAGACTTTGACCACGCCATCCGAAGAACCAGAGTACAGCCTTGTTGCGTTCTCACCCCAAGACAAGAAACGCACACCCGTATCTGTAATCTCGTGCTTCACGCCTTCTTGCAGCGGCATCAGCGATTGACCGTGAGAGAGGATGCGTAACGGATCATCAGGCCAGCGGATATCCCAGATATATACTCGTCCGTCTGTGCATCCAGCCGCAATGAGATGTTCGTCATGCGGACACCAGACTACATCGTTCATATCAAGCGCTTTACATTCAAACTCCAGAGGACACGTAAACTTGTCAGGCCCATTTACGTCATACAGGCGGATGAGAGAGCGAGTACCTCTATTGGCGTTGGCACCTGCCACACATCCCACGGCGAACAGGGGCAAGCTGGTCCTACTGGGATTGAACTCAACGTCGAAGATGTTCTTGCTGGAACCGTGGATATGTAGTGGATTCTGAGTCTCAACGTCCCACAGACAAAGGTCGCCTGTCGTGTCAAAGGCAGATTCTCTTGTGTTGGCCCCAAAGCCAGCAAGCAATAAGCTGCCGTACTTTGGTTCAAACTGTAAAGCTGTGGGGAGAATTTTGAGATCGATACGTGAGACGGCCTTGTTGGAGTGGAAACTCCATTTGTCAAACCGCGACGGGTCCTCTTCGTTAATCCTAAGTAGTCTGATAGCTTTCTCGTTGAAAGATCTCGCTGCAGTTGCCAAGACGCCTTCATGCGTACGATTGACTGATAGAATGTCTATCTGATCTTTAACGTTGAGCTTCGCACCCAAGATGGGCTGGATAGATTCTGTGTCAGTGTGCCAGATGCCGATATGCTTGTCATACCCTGCCGAGTACATGAACCTGCCGGTAGTTGAAAAGGCAACAGAGCTGACTGTCGTGTATAGCTTCGGATCTTGCGAAGCAAACATGGCGTGGCTAGAGTTTGCACCGCTCTCTGTCTTTTCGCGCTTCTTGTAGTGTTCAGCCAGCTCGTGTATCATGCCATGTGTTGTGTCACCGAAAAGTAGATTGTTGGGCCGATTATACTGCATCGAGTCGGGATCATCGACTGCAACCGCACCAGCAGCAAAATGCTCGCCGTCTGGTGCCCATGCTAGGGTGTGAATGTCGCTCGAAGCACCTGTCCAACACGACGCTGGCCCCATGGTATCCATGAGCTTATTCTTAACCTGATATGTGAGAGGTTTAGATGCAGCTTGCCAACCTCTTCGTGATTGATGGCCCAGCTCACGCTCTCGTATAATGGAAATTGTAGATGGCTTTTCAATCGAACTCATTGCGATATCGGGGCGTGCAGCTGCAAGTCTTTTGACTCGCGGTTCTTCCGCGATGGTACCCTCGATTGCGTCCTGTACAAACGCCTCAATACTGCATCTGTCCCGGCAAGGCAGTTGTCGTTGAAGTTTATTGACCAGTCGTAGAATCTTAGGCTCGTTTAAACCCCTGAGATTTTCCCTGAGCTGCCGTTTCAAAGTGCCGTGTCTCGATCTCGAAGGCTTCTTCATTGACACGACCACTTTCTCCACTATCCTAAGCTCAACCGGGCTGAAATCAACATGAAAGACTTGACCTTGCCAATCGCGACTGGATAGCTGGTCCCAGTCGAGGACAAGCGGATGCTGCATTGAAGAACGTTGCAATGCACTCAGATAGGGCACGACCTTGACTGGCGTATCGCGCAAGCCCTTTTGTCGTAAACTCAGTCCTAGTCTTGCATCTTCAACGTCAAAGTCGACGTCTACTGGGTCATTATCCACAGCGACTGCTTTACTAGGCAGAGGCTCATCTTCTTCCTGAGACGTTTCAGACTTCACGAAAACATCATCACTCGAATGTGTGTCTTGAACCGCTACCCCAGACACATTATCCGAAATTTCATCTCCAACACCTCGTTGTTTTGGCCACGTGTAATTTACCCGTTGCGCACGACGCGTTCGCTCACGTCGAGGCGCAGAGTCTGTACCTGAAGAATAGTCATGCTCAGTCTGCTGAACAGGCGGCCGCCAAGACAATCGCTGTGGATTTTGCGCAGCCTGTGGTTGTGGTGTAGTAGATTGTAGTAGTCGTCTCAGTGGTTTGAAAGAAACGTTAGATGGGTGCACACGTGTCCAGTCAATGTTTGCCTCTGCGGCAAATTGAGGCGGTAAGAGTAAAGTAGTTGGGTCTTGCGATCGGTCTCTTTTGTTCAGTGTAGTCGAGTAGCGCGACTGAAGCGTCGAGTATTGGCGGGCAGGCATATACTTGTTAAATTCTGCTGTGATAACTGACCATTTGTATTGCTTGACTTCTTTCAAGAAGATTAGAAAGTGATCCTGAGCCATGTCGAATTGATAGGTGAAGTTTCTGCGCCTGGGAGCTGGGGTGGGCTGGGGCTTTGCCAACATGGTCGATTGAGCTGGTGTTGACGACAGATGGGGTGTGGTATGGCCTATCTTTGCCGGACGCTTTGATACTGGTTCGGAAATGTCCGACATGACACTGTCATTGTCGTCGTCTCGCGGTCCTTGTGTAGGACCAGCGAAATAGCTTAGTCTCGATGAGGCGCTTCCCGTAGCCGACGGAGGCCTGCCCTGAGCCCCAGGATTCCAGGGTGTAGGGTCGTTGTGAGTGAGTGTTCGGAAGGGCGGCAGTATAGGCGTTCCATTCTGAGGCATCGTGGGTGCTTGCTGGATGGGCACGGGTACGCTTGGAGTGCTGAATGTCGAAGCGATGGCTGTATCAGCTATTCTCATCCTTTTAGGTGCCCTCTCAGCATAAGCTGATCCGTTTGTCCCAGTGTATACATGTCCTGGTATCTGCGCATAATTGTTCGCGCCACTACGCCCCATAGCGGCCATATCGAATGAGCCGCTCAAGCCGATCTGCGGTGTGCCTTGATGGTGTATGTACTGTGGTGTCGCAGGGCTCGTATACGGTGCGCTTTGTGGAAAGGGTAGATGCGAATATGCTCCTGGTCGCGTCATGGTAGGAACATGCCGGGGCGGATTCGGCAGTTGCGAACCTGTCGACAATGCGCCATGTTGGGTGGTGGTAGGGGGGCCCGTCGCCAAGGGTAACGAGGCCAGCGGGCCTTCATCGCTGTCGTCGCTATTGTCATCGTTGCCAGTGAGGTCGACTACTGCATGCCGCCGGTCTCTGGACATGTTAAATCGCTATATAGAGGTTGTCGAGTTTGGGGTAAAGGTAAGGGCGCTTTGGGTTGTGAGGATTATTGACGGGACTAGAAGCTAGGAAACTATAAATTAGAAACTCACCTCGTTGACATTGTTCCTACAAGCAAGCAGCGCGTCCATTACAAGGTGAATGGTGAATGAACATTGACAAGTCGTTTGTCTTGCCTTGCCATGTTGGAACCCGTCTGGGCGCGCCCGCGCCCGCGCCCGCGCACCGCGCATCTGCCTCGCCCGCATTAGCGCCGGCTTTAGTGTGACCCACCTTCACCACTACACGCTCAGTGTAAGTAGAGGCTCCTCGCGCTTGAATTCAAGTTATAAATGAAAAAGACAGTATTGTTGTGAATTGGTATCAAAAGCTTGTACTGAATAGTTACATTAATCTTACAGACCTCTAACATGCCGATCAATTGGCCCACTCGTATCCCTCCAGATAAATACCTCTTAAACCTCTTGCCCTCTAAGTCATCAGAGAGATACTTCAAAAGACTTTGTCATGTCCACTATCCGGGCTTCCCTTATCTGCATCACCCTTTCCCTCGATATCCTGCCTACTCTCCTGCACCGACAATCCTGTCACGACACCCTCTTCACCGGGTTCCAAATTAGCCGGCACAGGCGGCCCTGAGAAATTCTTGCGTCCACTAATAAAATACCAGGCCACACTAATAGATGCAAAGCCTGCAAATACTACACTGGCATAGTTCATCGTAGCCGCCTCGACTGGCAAGCTGACGGGCATGCAAAACAGCACGACAGCCAAGCCGATCCAACCAATCATAGCAACGTTGATAGCGTATCCGAAGCGGCCAAGAGAAAAGGTAGAGTGACGGACTGCCTTGCGGCCGCGAAGTACGGAAATCAGAATGGGCATGCCGTACGAGGTGCTAAGGCAGATTGTAGCCACACCGGTGAAGGAGTTGAAAGCTGCCGAGGAGCCAAAGTAGATGAGACCGAGGAGGCAGTCTACAAGCGTGGAGAGGACGAGCGCCATGAGCGGGATATCGAAGCGCTTGTCTACCTTTGCCCAGAGACGCGAACCGGGAATGGCACCATCGCGGGCAAAGGCGTAGGTGCAGCGTGACGCAGCAGTCAAGGCACCTGTGCCTGCGAAGAAGAGGATTCCAAGGATGAGGAAAAGAAGGCCGAAACCCCCACCTGCGCTACCGGTGACTGTCTTGAAGAGAAGGCCAATGGGCTGTCCGTTTGCCACGTCGAGAAGAAGTTGCACGTCGGGAAGGACGAAGAGGATGGGAATGAGGTAGATGACACCGGTCACGCCGGCCGCGGCGACGGAGAGGAAAATGGCCTTGGGGACCTCACGAGATGGGTTGTCTACTTCCTCGCACATGGAAGCAACCATGCCGTAACCAGTCAACGTGTACGCGGCTTGAAGGAGACCCACGAAGAACGCCCATCCGGCTGGCCTAGAAAGCAAAAAAAAGTCAGCACTACACTCGGCCTCAACCAAAAGACCACAACGTACCATCCACTCTGACTCGCATCATAATGTGTAAAAACAAACTCGGCATCCCTTTTATTATCTGCCATGCTCAAAAGCACAATCATGATAATAACCACACTGCTCGCCGTCCAATAGATACAAATCTTATTAATAAGATCCAAGTATTTGGCGCAAAAGATGTTGACGCTCATACACACCAGCATCACAGCCCAAAACATGAGCACCGTCTGCCACTGATTCGGCACAAAATCCTCGTCCCACAGCGTAATCGCACTGAGGATCAGCTGACCCCCCGAGAAATTGATCGACAGCGTCACCGTCCAGTTTCCAACCAAGGTCAGCCAGCCGGTCACCCAGGACGCTATCGGCGCCCATTCCCGCGTAGACAGCATGGCGGACCAGTAGTAGACGCCGCCCGCGGTGGGATAGACGGCGCAGATTTCAGCCAGCGACGCGGCAATGCACAGCGAGATGAGCGAGACGAGGATCCAGCCGTACAGAATCGTCACGGATTGGCCGTCGGTAAGCGTAATGTACATTGTGGTTGATAAGCCGAAAGGAACGGCCATGATGGCAAACGACATGCCCAAGACTGAGAGCATGCTGAGGTTGCGGGGCAGTTCAGACTGGTAACCCATTTTTGCGAGGGCGGCATTCGCAGCGCCATCGTTGTTGTGCATGCTGCTGCTTCCTGCTCTTGCTGCGCTTCCGGCGACGGAAACGCTTCTCTTCGCCATGATGGTGGCCGACGTTGCCTTCTGGTTTTCGTCGCAATCGGAGGTTTTCCCTCTTTGCCGTGGCGCTTTTGTTTCTTTTTGTTTTCAACCGCTCTCACATGCGTGTCGGAAAAAAAGGTCCAAAAAAGATTATCGGAAAACGGGTGAAGAGAGAGAGAGAGCAAAGAAAACCGGAAACAAAAACTAAAAAATGAAAAATAAATAGACGCGCAAGCGCAGCGACGTTATGGATAGATAAGACAGTTCTGAATTTCGCAGCAAGCAACCGTGCGAAATGATGCAGAAAGCCAGATCGTAAAGACAAGGCCCAGGATAAGGGACAAGGAATAAACGAGGTAAGAAAAGGGTGGCTGCTGCTCTGTCTGTCTCTCTGTTCTTGTTCTAGTGTTTGTTCCCCCGCTCTTTTTTTCCGGCGCCTAAGCCGTCATGTCATAGCTTGCCGAAAGTCAGCCCGAACAAAACCCACGATCTCGAATTCAGATGCCTCAACGGCGGCGGCGGCGTCGGCGTCGGCGTCGGTCCCCCTAGCTCAAGTCTCATCTCGATGCAAACACTGCTGTCGTACTTTTGGCTCAACCATCGGCACAACCAGAAAAAAAACATACTGAAGTCGCGTTCGTTAGGACCCCAACTTTGCACGTGGAGAGTCAGATAAGCCCTCCCGGCGGAAAGATTGGCGTATGGTATCGTATCAACTAACAGTGCGGCGCAAATCCGCAATCAGCAATCAGATAATGACGTTGCGTTACTTGGTAGCCAGCCGCTTTAGCCCCCGGGCCCATGTTGGCGGCATGTCACTGTTATTTGTCGTTTTCGCACGTGCGTCATTTCCCTTTCTGCCTTCTTTTCCGCCTCTCTCTCTCTCTTACACATACACACACACGCACACACTCGCGCAAGGCCCCCCGCCCCCAATCGGACATAATTGCCGGTTTTGTGGGGTAAAAGATACGGCCCAGTTTTCTTTGGCCTTTGCGGGCTGAACACCATAATGGGGTAACTTCGTATCTTTTCCTTTAGTTTCGCATGTGGGTCTCGGCGGCGGTAGCCGGGGTCGGGGGACGAAAACAACACTATCAAACTTGTTCGTTTTTTGATAGTATTCACAACAGCGAGAAGAATATTGAGAAGAAGCCGATATGATGAATTGTTCACTATAGATAGGTAGTCTCTCGCAAGATCAAAAAAACTGAGAGATAAATGATAAAGGGCGAAAAGAAACAAAACTGTTGTACAAAGATCCATCCAACAACTAGCACCTACAAAGCCTGCCACTCTAATGCAGGAACGCAAGGCGTGCGTCGCATCGTGCAGCGTACATCATGTCCATAAGTTCCGTGAACCTGCACCGTAACGACCCATAGGCTCAATCCGTTCCAATCATACACAACTCATCAAGTCCGATGAGGGACATGCCATCTATCCAACCTCCTACCCCTCCTTCTTCAGCACATCAACATATCGCCCTCCCTTCTTCTTCTTCGCACCGGGTCCTTTCCTCGCCTGAGGTGCACCTAACAAATCATCAATACTACTAGCATTACTCATACCGGTACCGGGGCGTGACGGCGGACCAGACGCGGCTCCAAAGCTAGGACGCGCCAGAGTAGGTGGCCTAGGTCCCACGGCAGCAAAGCCCTCTTCATCCGACTCTGGTATACCAGGTGTAGACGCGCGGGACCCAGTGGCGTTCATAGCAGGCGGCAGAGACGAAGCCCGCGGATTGGAAGTGGGTGGACGCAAACCACCTGCGCCGGGAGGGCCCATGGACGAACTGCCAGATGCACTTCGAGCAGCGCCACCGGGGGGACCAGCGCGTGGTGGCGGGGGTGTAGCAGCGGGCTTACCCGCGTCTGTAGCACCGCCCTTCTTGTTGACCCACTTTTTGAGTTCAGGGTCGTAGTAGAAGCTGTTTTCCTCTCCCAGCTTGGCTTTGATGGGCCCGGGGCCCGCGTTGGGATCTTTCTTAAACCAACCCGAGAGCCAGCCGCCCTTCTTTGCCGCTGCTGCTTCCTTGTCGCGTTGGGCATCTGCTTCAGCGGCTTTGCGGAAGGCCTCATCTGCCTTTCGGTCTGCTTCAGACTTGGAGCTGCTGCTACCTCCACTGATCTTCAGGGCCGAGGCACGAACCGCCAAGTCGTCGTCATCGTCGTCATCCATAAATGTCTTCTTCTTCTTTACTGGTTCCTCTTCTTTGTCGTCCTCGTCGGGCACGTAAGGCTGGTACCCAGGAGCATCAAATGTGCTCGATGAAGGTCCATAACGATCATATATTTGTTCGTTTGATGTGGAATCCGCTGGCTCCGCTGGCTCATCAGAGCTCGCCTGGGGCTGATAGCCACCAAATGCGGGCGCTAATGGCGAGTGTCCAGTAGGGGGAGTGGCCGCGTAAGGGCCACCGTAAGATGGCTGAGTCGGCATATACTCTGGACGAAGCGGTGAGTATGACTGTGCTTTGGCTAGTGTGCGCGCGCCTGGTGGGCTCAATTGTGCTTCTCTTGGACTGTATGGGCCTGAGTTTGGAGTCGAGGGCATATAGTTATCCGAGACTGCTCTCATACCGACGCTGTCGTTCGACTCCAGCGACGGTCGGCCTTGAGGTTCATAACGCGACCGTTGCTGCTCCGAAGACGACCTCTGTGCAAATATATTCGATGGTGCATATCTTGAATTGCTAGGGGCAGCTGGCTGCGCAGGTACACCGTAGCCCGACATGGCGCCATAAAGGTCTGCATTTGACTGTGAAGGCGTGAGGGCCGGGCTACCGCCAGCAATCTTAGCAAAAGGTCCGGTCTCTGTCCCGCCTGATTTATTGCCTGTAGCGTCGTCATCTTCTCCTGCAATGAAGCTGTTGAACTTGGAAAGAAGCGAGCTTCCAACTTTGTCCATGCTTGGTTTGGAGATCCACGATGACGAGCCGTCCTTTGGAGACTGCGACAGTCGCTTGCCCAAATCGTCCAGGCTAGCAATAAAGGCCGCATTGTAGTAGGGCGAGACGGTGGTGGTTGCCTTCATGGCTGCCGCGATAGCATCGCAGTATGCCTGTGCGTCCGTCCTGTATCCATTCTCCGCCAACTGGTATGCATGCGCAAGCTTGTAATTTTGCAAGTGAGGGATCACATAAGACCCAGTCGGTGATGATAAAGAAAGCGCAAACTCGTACACCTCTGTCAGTAGTATTGGCTCCAGTTCGATGCCCATCTCCAGAGGGTTTAGGCGATGATCGGCACCGAGGAGCACAAGGTCAGCTAATGGATCATCCACCCCGCCAACTCTCACAACAGCGCGAGCAAAGATGAAGCAAATGTGCGCAGCCTCGATGCGACCGTATTGGCCTAGAAGCTTTCCAAGCGATAGCAGTGCAGAAGCGTCTCCCTCACTCCGGTTGTTGAGAATCAAAGCAACTGTCTCGCGCCACTTTTCCAAGCCCTGGAGTGCGTTCTGAGGTGCTCCAGCGCCATCAGCACTCACCATTTGGAAGCCAGCACGAGCCGACGCTGGAACAAGTTCATCAATGCAGTCCTCGTGATTACCAGCAAAGACCTCGTACAAGACAGCCAACGCCTGGTTGCTGCGTCCAATTTTCTTCACTTCCTTGCGAACAAACTCTTGAACGACCTGTTTCCACGTGTCCTTGCTAAGAGTCGAGGAGAGTAACATGGCATGGCCCCATAGTCGATGGTCAACAGCGTGCCAGACGGCCTTCTCCCGATCCCCCTTAATGAGCATGCTTTGTAAATCTTCGACCACTCGCGGGTCCGAGGGTTCTGCTTGACCATTCAGAGTATTAGTTCTGGACCGCCCAACAATGTCTGCAGCAGTCGAATACGAGCCGTCCGCATCCGCAGGCTCATCAGCCACCGGCGAGAGTAACTTCTTGACAGCGGCCTCGGCAGGGGTACCTTCCAACTTGCCATCGTTGTCGATTAGTATCTGCATGAGCTTCCACAGGAGAGTTCTGTCCTCAAGCCGCTTGAGCTCGTCTTCGCTCATAGAATGTTCGAGCCCCGGCGCCTTGAAATGATTGTCCAGTGCCTCGATTTTACGGCCGAGCCAGGCAGAAATGTCCTTCTTCTTGCCCTTGGCCTTGAGCGGCCCAGGAAACTTGGCAATGTCTTCCGGTAGCGGGAGGACCTCTTTGATGCTCTGAATTTTGATCTCGCCGGGACTGCTCTTCATCATTGGCGCTGAGCCACCACCACCGTATCGCGGAATCTGCTTTGGGAAGCTCGTCACAACATTTCCACCCAAGCCCCAAGTGAACACAGGGTGCCCTTTCCATCTTTCCAATGGATCAGTAGCACGTTCGTCTTCGGGGAGGATGAAGTCGTAAGTAGCGGATACCTGGCGGCGCTGAGGAATGACATTGGCCGTGTTGGATGTGGCAGCAGACATGCCATAGCCCATCATAGGTGGCATCATACCATATCCGGCGTGCTCCGAGGTACTTAGGCTACGCGCGGGTTGCTTCATCGTTGATGTTGGAGACTGAGACCGAGAACGTTGCGGAACTGTCGGTTGTACTGGCTGGTATCGTGGCGTATACGCGTCTCTCTTCCGTGGCGAGCTGACTAACGACGAAGCTGCACTTCGCGGAGGAGGAGGGGTCTCTGATCTTCCCGAGGTCGGTGGCCGTGAGCTCAAAGTTGGCTCAGGTTCAGGTTCATCGATCTCGCTGACTCCTCCTAGTGGACTCCTGGCCGGGGGCCGAGATATGTTATCTGCAGACTGGGAAAGCTGGTGGTTCGGTGCGTGCTGGGCGTAGGTTTCAGGTGCCTGGCTCTGTTGTTGTGGAACGCTATGAAACGCCAATGGACTTGAAGTTCTGGGTGCAAAGGGCTGGGAAGTGGTTCGAGTCAAGTTATTATGTGGTTCTGACGAATATCGAGCATGGGGCTGGCCTGGCGGTGGTGCAGGCGAATAGCTCGCATTTGCTGCAGGAGCACTTGGCACACTTGGAGGCGCTGGAGAGTATCGCGCATTAGCAGCTGGCCCTGACGGGGGAGGAGCAGGTGAGTATCTGCTCGTAGTAGGTACTGATACAGGCTGAGGTACAGGAAGACTGTTTGTCCGAGTAGGCACGGATGGCTGTGTAGGAAACATGGGTAATTGCTCAGGTTGCCTGAAGGGGGGAGGTGTGGCAATGTTACCCGCATCAGGAAGAACCTCATTCCTCAAAGATGACCAAGAAGCTGTGCGCTCTTTCAGTGCCATTTGTGGCGGAGGTTGATGGGCTGGAGGCATATGGGGCGGAAACTGATGGGCTGGAGGCTGGGCGGGTTGGACGGGCGCAGGTGGTTGTGGAGTGTAACGTCCCGAAGGCCGTGGTTTGGTCGTCACAGGCAACTCGGCGAAGAAGTCGCTTGAAGGTGACTTTGATGCCGATGCAGGTTTTGGTGGGGCAGCTGGAGGCATGCCAGTCATCTGTGCTTGCATAGATTGACCTGAAGACGGAGGAGACAGACTGGATACTGACATAGTCGACGAGAAAGGGGGCCGCGGGGGTCCAGTGTTTGAATTTACACTGCTGGTACGCGGAGGTGGAGGAGGGGTGGGTTGTACAGTTGAGACTGTCGTTCGAGGTGCTGGTCGCTTGCGGGTAGTAATAATGTCTTCCGGTAGGTCATAGGGCGAAGCGTAGCCCCCTTTGGACTTGTCTACAAAACTCTGCGCGGAGTTTGCCATTGGAGGTCGGGGCTGCTGCTGCTGTTGATACGCCACATTTTGACCAAAACCATTGTACGCTGGCGCAGCCGCAGGCGCTTGCGGTACTGGAGAAGCATACGGGCTTGCAACAGAGGCTGGTGCTGATACTTGCGGCGCATATCGTGACGAAGTTCCTGTAGGAGCTGATTGTACT
This sequence comes from Drechslera avenae, assembly GCA_034640345.1. NCBI lineage: Eukaryota > Fungi > Ascomycota > Dothideomycetes > Pleosporales > Pleosporaceae > Drechslera > Drechslera avenae. The sequence goes on from JAXRVH010000022.1 coordinate 337,812, forward strand.
AGCTGCCCCGCTGGCATAGCAGGCTCTTCGTCGAGAAAACCTTCATCATCACTCAATTCAAAGGCCGGCGCCTCCTCCTTGTCAGGTAAAAAGTCATCGTCCAGATCCAGATCCAAGTCCCATTCGCTCTTCTCGGGAGCCTTTGTTTCGGCTTCGACTATATGCGCGCCCGGACTTTGATCTGTAGGTTGTGCAGGTTCAATTTGCTGGCTAGCACTCGCAATCACACCGAAGAAGTCGTCCTGTCCTTCTGTGTTGCCCCAGTCGATATCGCCTCCCGTGTTTCCGCCTACTGTGGTATTCCCGATGGCGTCATCTCCCACTGTCGTTCCAACAGCCTTTGCTAGAGGTGTCTCTAAAGGTGTTTCTTGGACCCCAGCAGCGAGATCGAAAGCATCGTCGCCAGAAGCACCCCATTCATCCGCTTCGGTGTCTGCCACGAGTGGGACCTTTACGCTCTCCGTCATGGCATCTTCCAAAGCTGTAGTTTCGCCCTGATGTTCGTAGTTTTCCTCTGGGTGTTCCTCATGTGGCGCCTCAGCCTCCTCTTCCTCCTCCTCTGAGCTTTCTTCTTCACTCTCTTCCTCATCCAACTCCTCCTCTGAGCTTGAAACAGATTTGGCAGGCACGGATGCGGGTGCGGGTGCGGGTGCGGGTGCGGGTGCCAACGTCGGTTCCGGTGCAGCTTCCGGTGCAGCTTCCGCCTCCATGATGTTGAGCGCCTGTATTGCGCCTACTAGATCCTCCTTTTTCGCAACCTCTGCTTCGCCCTCCTGGGGCTGTAGCACTTGGGGCTGTTGTGTGGAGTGCGGTACATGAGGGGTATCGTTGTGCGCTGAAGCCTCATCGGTCGGTATGTGGTTGTCGAGCGTCGGCTTGGTCGCAGCAGCAGGCGCAGGCGACGCGACTGCTGCGGGATTTAAAGGTGCCTCATCCTTATCCTCATCCTCGTCTTCGCTCTCGTCCTCGTCCTCTTCTTCCTCTTCACTCTCGTCCTCTTCCGACGATGGATGGGCCTCGGGCTTTGTTTGGGGCTTCTCAATGACGGGCGGACTGCTCACTGGCGGACTGCTGGCTTCCTTCTCGTTCCGCAAGGCAGGATTCAACGAGGCAGTTGTGGGTGTGGAGGGCGCGCCACCGTAGGCGTAAGCGGAGTTGGGGCCGTCTTCGTCCATTATGGGATTATGGGGTAATTTAAAGGGTATCTACAATTACTGCGGGGTAGATTAGTAGTGGAATTGAGGTTTGGAGGGCCAAAAGCGAAGCCTCGGTGCCATGTCCCGGCTCCACCATGTGAAGCACACTTCGCGCGTAGTGGGACGAGAGACTGCAGAACGGAGGGATACTGGAGAGGGACGGGGCTGTGGGAGAATGCAGGAGAGAAAATAGTCCGCAGAAGGAAGTTGCGACCAAGCCTGGGGCAGGAACGAGACGAGACGATTACTCGACGTTCTCGTTCCCGGCCCAGCAGTGGTCGGCAGATACGTACCTCAACCGACAGAAGCAAAAGATGACGTGCTATGTGTCTTGCACCGTGGCAATGGCGCAATGCCCGGCAGAACGAGGTAAAAAAGAATCAAAAGCCAGAGGCGCTGTCCGGCCGCATCGTGTGCATGTCAGTCTAGGGGATGTAATATGGACAGATGTTTAGGCGTGCATTGAAACAGCCCGCGCTCCACTGCCCAGGTGTCCTTACGCCACGCCACCACCATGCCTGCGCCACACCACCTCGATCCCTAACGTGCGACTCGAGAGAAACTCGGTGCCTGTTATTCACAAAACCGCATACTGCTAGTGGGAGCTCGGCATCCGTCACTCGCAAATCCAGGGGCGCCAAACACGTATTGCTGGTACCCAAACGTTTTCTCCGCTACTCGAAACCATACGCCCAGCGCCTTTGTCTGCCTGGACTGCGCATCAAGACCCCCGAAACGCCGCGGACCCCCGAAGCCAGCCTTTACAGCCACAACCACACGCAAGCCCGTCGCACATGAGGTGAACATAGACAAAGACGCTTCCCAAACCCCTCTGCGCCATCGCCGCTCGCCCATGAGCCATGGCTGCCCCCCATCACTACCACCAACCGAATGCGCCGGACGACGACTCGGACCTGGAACTTGACCTCGAGGAGCTGGACCCTCTGGCCTCTCGTTCACACTCGGCCGCCACACCGCCACAACGCCAGTCGAAGGAGCAACGGAGGCCATATCATGAGCTGGGCGCAAGGATACCGCTGCGGAACCTGCGAGTAGGCAGGCTACGGGCAAGTAAGAGGAAGGAAGAACCCGAGGAGGATGATTTGGCTGGACTCCTGGATGACGACGAAGGGACCAAGCGGGACTCTGCTGGCAGCTATGGCCAGTCTGGAGACGATGATGCGCCTTTGCTCCAACCCACCGCCCAGCGAAGACGACAACCGCCGCCCAGCGCACTACAACGCCTAGGATCCACCATACGTCTTCCGAGCTTCCTTTCGCGGCAGAACAACGCAGCTATACAATTGGGCGACAATCATGCAGAGTCGGACGCAGAAGAGGAGCACGATCCAACCACGCAGCGGACCATTGCCGTCGGCCAGCCCCAAGCCTCCAAATTCCCCGCCAATGCCGTGTCCAACGCAAAGTACACGCCATGGAGTTTCCTCCCTCGCACCCTATACAACGAATTCTCCTACTTCATCAACATGTACTTTTTACTTATTTCATTTTCGCAGACCATACCCGTGCTTCGAATCGGCTTCCTCTCGGCCTATATTGCACCACTGTCCTTTGTCCTGACCATCACCCTGACCAAGGAGGCTCTTGATGATATCTCGCGGCGGCGGAGGGATGCAGAGGCCAACTCGGAAGGCTATACCGTGCTGAAGTTTGAGGAGAACAGTGTTGGGAATGGCGTTGCGCCAGGTAGGAACTCGCAGAAAAAGAAGCGCCTAAGGAAGCAGCGGAAGCCGGAGAACCGTGTGGCAGATATTGGAGATGAGGAACAGCAGCTTTCAGGCAAAGGACTCGCAACCTGCACCTACTGGGAAACTGTTAAATCTTCGAGGAATCTCAAGGTGGGAGACGTTGTAAAGCTCGGCAAGGATCAAAGAGTGCCTGCCGACATGATTCTTCTCAAAACCTACTCCACCGACAGCTCCGCTCTTGAATCCGACAAGCAAATCACACTAGACGCTACGACCTCGCTTATCGATGATGCAGACTCTGGAAACACAGCCCAGACTGACAGTGCGGCAGTTACCGGATCGTCTGGTGAAGCCTTCATCCGCACTGACCAACTGGATGGTGAAACTGATTGGAAGTTGCGTCTGACGTCGCCACTCACGCAGAATCTGGACGTCGGAGAGTACACCCGCCTTCGAGTCGTTGCTGGCAAACCAGACAAGAAGGTCAACGAGTTTTATGGCACGCTTGAACTTCCGCCTAAGAGCTCACGACACTATGACCTTCCGGAAAATGAAGTAGCCTCTCCGCCTGAGCCGGTAAAGTCAGCATCCCTTGGCATTGACAACACCATCTGGGCAAACACAGTCGTGGCCTCGAGCGGCAGCCTTCTTGCTGTCGTTGTATATACCGGTCCCCAAACACGTCAAGCTCTTTCCACCTCGCCTTCTAGATCGAAGGTTGGCTTATTGGAACTGGAGATTAACGCATTGACCAAATGGCTGTGTATTTTTACCGTCTCTCTTTCCTTTATCTTGGTAGCACTCGCTGGGTTCAGAGAAATCGAAGGTCGCCCGTGGTGGGCTTCCATGCTACGCTTCGTTATCCTCTTCTCCACAATTGTCCCCGTTGGTCTGCGTGTCAATCTCGATCTGGGTAAGTCTGTGCATGCATGGTTCATCCACCATGATGAGAGCATCAAAGGGACAATCGTCCGCACGAGTACAATTCCTGAGGATCTTGGTCGAATCGAGTACCTGTTGAGTGACAAGACGGGTACTCTGACACAAAATGGTACGTTTTTTTTTGCATATATATTGATGTGGGCTTAGCTGACATTATGAAGAAATGGTTATGAAGAAGATTCACGTCGGCACTGTTTCTTACGCAAACGAGGCTATGGACGAGGTATCGGCTTATGTTCGCCAGTGTTTCACACCTCCCGCTGGAGAGGCGCCCTCTCTTGTGACCCCATCGTCTGCCTACACTGCGGCTCTTACTTCAGCTACTCGTACGAGAAGGGAGATTGGCTCTCGAGTCCGCGATGTAGTGCTAGCCCTAGCACTGTGCCATAACGTGACACCGACCACCGAGGAAGAGAATGGTGAAATGGTCACTACCTACCAAGCGTCGTCGCCAGACGAGATTGCCATTGTGCGGTGGACGGAAGCTGTCGGACTCAAACTTTTAACTCGCGACCGCGAATCGATGACCCTCCTTTCATGCGACAGCGGCAACACGGTGGTCAAAGTGCGTATACTGAACGTCTTCCCCTTTACATCTGAAGGCAAGCGCATGGGCATTGTCGTCAAGTTTTACCACGGCGCACCCTCCTCATCTGTGGAGGATGATGGCGAAATCTGGTTCTACCAAAAGGGTGCCGATACAGTCATGACATCCATCGTCGCTGCCAACGACTGGCTAGATGAGGAAACCGCAAACATGGCCCGAGAAGGGCTGCGCACTCTCGTAGTCGGCCGTAAGAAGCTTTCAGCTCAAATTTACCAGGACTTCTGCACCAAGCACGCACAAGCATCACTTGCCCTCAGCAATCGTGACGCCGTCGTTGCCAACGTAGTCAAGGAATACCTGGAGCACGATCTCGAACTTTTAGGCGTCACCGGCGTCGAGGACAAGCTCCAGAAAGATGTCAAGCCATCGCTCGAACTCCTCCGAAACGCCGGTATCAAAATCTGGATGTTGACAGGCGACAAGGTAGAAACAGCGCGCTGTGTAGCCATATCCTCCAAACTCGTTGCTCGCGGGCAATACGTCCACACCATTGCTAAGCTAAAACGCAAAGACCTCGCCTCGTCGTCCCTCGACTTCCTCCGTGGAAAACTAGACGCGTGTCTCTTGATCGATGGTGAATCCCTTGCCCTCTTCCTCCAGCACTTCCGCCAAGAATTCATCTCCGTCGCCGTCCAACTCCCCACTGTCGTCGCCTGCCGGTGCTCGCCCACGCAAAAAGCCGACGTTGCCCTGCTCATTCGTGAATACACGAAAAAGCGCGTCTGCTGCATCGGCGACGGCGGCAATGACGTATCCATGATTCAAGCCGCTGATGTAGGCGTTGGTATTGTCGGAAAAGAGGGTCGCCAGGCCTCACTTGCCGCCGACTTTTCCATTGATCAATTCTGCTACCTCGTCAAACTGCTCGTCTGGCACGGCCGTAACTCCTACAAGCGTTCTGCGAAGCTATCCCAATTCGTCATCCACCGCGGTCTCATATTTTCCATCTGCCAAACCGTCTTCTCGATAGCGAGCTCCTTTGAACCCAACGCCCTTTACCGAGATTGGCTACTGGTCGGGTACAGCACCATATACACCATGATGCCCGTCTTCTCCCTCGTCCTCGATACTGACGTGGACGAGAGCGTGGCAAACCTATATCCAGAACTCTACGCCGAGCTCAAAACCGGAAAATCCCTCTCGTACACATCATTCTTCATCTGGGTCGCCGTTTCAATTTACCAGGGCACAATCATCCAGGGCCTCTCCCAGATCCTCGTCGGCGTAGGCGTTGCACACCCGGCCACGGAGCCCCAGGACCCGGTGTTTTTGAAAATGGTGGCGGTTAGTTTCTCGGTGCTTGTGCTGAATGAACTCGTCATGGTGGCTATGGAGGTTACGACGTGGCACTGGCTTATGATTACCGTTATTGCCGCTACTAGTGTTATTTATAGTGGAAGCGTGCCGTTCTTGGGCGATTATTTCGATCTCACGTACATGACTAAAGTGGCGTTTTGGTGGAAGTTTGCGGGTATTGCGGCGGTTAGTTTGGTCCCGCCGTATTTGGTCAAGTTGCTCAGGAGGACGATTCGGCCGCCGAGTTATCGGAAGGTGCAGGGCTTGTAGGTGTTGTTGTAAGAGGAGAGAGAGGGGGAGAGGTGAGACAGGTGATGGTCGTGTAGAGGACTGTTTACATTTTTTGTTGTTATCGTCGTTGTTGTCGCTTTAGCGGGTTCGGGGGTTTTTTTTAATTGGCATTGCGAATGGAATGGAATGGAGTTTTGTTTCTCTCTCTCTCTCTCTCTTACTAATTCATGTATCCTGTTTTGTTGGTTTGCTTGAACTCTGGTGTATACGCAAAGTTTGCACGAAAAGCTGGAATGAGATGTTACAACACACTTGGTTTGGTTTGCACACGTGGAGAGTGATTTCCTGTGTGACTGGGTTGTTGGTATTCTGATCCCATGTGACCATGCACACATATCTTGTAGTGATGATAGATATTGCTATAGCACTATGGTGTCGATGAGCTTCAAAAGCTAGACTTGACCCCGCCAACGGCGGGAATATCTCCCCCGAGGTACTCGGTGTTGAGCGCTAGCACAAATTCCGGCATATGACGGTTCTCCTCGACGTGCCTGTTGAAAGCTGGAGCAAAAATTCAAGGTGGGAGGTTTTAATGAATGCATGTAACTGAGTAGAGCTAGTAAGGGCGGGGGTAATGTGTGTTTTTATTTTTCTTGACGCATTAATATCATGCAGTTTTTTTTTCTTTTGGCATACTGACGGACATTAGGTGTATGATGTTGATGAAGATGCTCCAAGTTTCGTTTTCCTTGAAATTATCTGCCTTGTGAAATTGATTGTTGTTATTGTTTTTTTGCTTTTGGCCAAGTTCACTGACTCGTCTTGGTTCGGGTTGGACGATTGAGTGGACAAGTCTTCACGGCAGGTTTTGCACCCGATTACTTGGACAGTTGCACATGTAAACCTTTTTCTCGTCGCATTTCAACATCTGTTCCAAAGTTTTCTGCCCTTTCCAAGTTTTTTTTTTCTAAAGGTTTCTTTCTTTTTCTCCAAGTTATCATGAGTTTCAGGCCGGAGTCGCAGCTGGCTTTTTTAGTTGCATAACCAACAGACATTATGACACCAAATTTTTGTTTCCTTTTTTTGTTTTGGACAGAGGCGGATTACATGATACTTGTAACGTCTCCAACGTTGAGAAAGCAAGAGAAGCCGAGGCCAAAGAAGGTCCAGGAGTTTTGACTGATGGAAAGTCTCATAGTTATTTCTAAAATGATTCTGGGGCGGGGGAGGGAGAGTATTGGTGTGTAGAGAGCGTGGAAGACGTGGAATGACTGCGTCCCTCAATTCTCAACATTGTCCGTGCCAAGTGCTTTCAGTCCCCCCATCTACGTCAGATTATCACCGCGGCAAAGAAGCCGAAATGTTCTCACAAAAAATCTGGTTCTGCATGTTCTTTTGAACCAACATTGAGGTGTGTTGCATTGGCTTAGTCATGTTTGTTGAGGCTTTGCATGAACAGTACGGACCACGTTGTGAAAGGTTCGTGGGGAAGGACGAGCGGGATGTGCCTTGACCACAAGGGTTTTCTATTGGGTCGATGGCGATCGGACTGTTTGTATTCCATGCACTTGTTGAGATTTTTTTTGGGGGGGGGGGAGGGGAATTCAGGGTCTCGGAGACAGACCGGCATATAGCCACCTCGTGGGTAGATGGGGATTCACCACCCCTGCCGTCACACGACCTCAGTTGCCTACTCCTAGCGCGGCCAGTCCCACCACATAAAATTCACCCCACTCGCACCATCCGTTTTCAAAACACCTACTGCATGGCAATTGGCGTCTTCGCCATCCTGGAGTAAAAAGCATACCGGTGATTTGTGTTTCCGTCGCGGGCCCCGTGCAAGCAGATCTAGGCCCCATGTGGCTGGACTAGCACTCCGTCTGGCTTGCGCTAACCTCGAACCGACGCAAACCCCGTCGCCAACACGGTTGATCGAGCTCAAAATAAACAAATCAGAGACATGGTGAGCAGTTAGCTGGGACGGCGTATGCTTTTGTGCACGCCGGACAAGACCCTGCCGACGCTAAGATCGGAGGATGTGCCGAGACCAACGATTTCCAGGGAATTACGGTTCATACGGCACGTGGTGTGGTGTGGAGGCCTGCCGCAGTGCTCGCAGCAACTGCTGTGACAACTGGGCGAGCGTGCCATGGTTGCCCGCCGCCGACTCATTGACGCTGATAGCGTTGAGATTCTGGACCTCCCAGCTAAGTTCGAGACAGACCCCTGTGAAGCTTGAGGTGTTGACATTGAATCTTGCTACAATAGTACTGCTCCGTTCTGAGACGGCAACTACAACCGTTCTCTATACCAATGGCCTCTTGATCTGTATATCAGATTGCCAGTACCGTGTCTTGGTAGATTGTTAGGAATCGGCTTCCCCTCTTTTACACGTCGAGCAATCACACATGCATACGTCGATTGCAGTTCCTCTGAACATCTGTCTTTACCATCACCCAACCCCTTGAACATGCAGATGTTCTCGTACAAAGCCTGGGGCATACCCAACTCCGGATTCGACCCATCCTACTCGTTTGTCCGCTCGCATTTCGTATCACCTGTCGTACTCGCTTGCATTCGCGCACTGATGAGCGTCTACTGTTTCACGACCATCATCACATCCTATAGCTGGATGGCGAACGAAACGGCCATCTTCCAGCTCAAGGACGTCAACATTGGTTCGTACAGTGTCGCGCACGGCAATGCTGCAATCGGGCAGTCATTCAGCTTCTTCACCTACCTCACCTTCTGGTCGCTGGGCTTCTACTTCATGGTATCGAGCGTACATACGTTCATGTATGCGTTTCGGAAGAGGATTTGGCTGTACAACTGGCCCAAGGCGCTGCAATTGCTGCACAGCATGTACTACTCCACAATGACGTCGCTTCCTTTTCTCGTCACCATTGTCTTCTGGGGCACGATGAACTCTGGATGGCCGGCGGGACGCTTCGAACAATGGCACAACATCTCCGTCCACGCCCTCAACAGTCTGTTCGCTGCTGCAGAGATTGTTCTTTCGGCTACCGAGCCGCTGCCGTGGAACCACCTTTCCATCGTGCTCGCTATTCTATCCTCGTACCTCGGACTCGCCTACCTTACTCAGTACGCGCAGGGATTCTATGTTTATGAATGGATGAACCCGGCACATGGCAATGTGTCCATCATTCTTCATGTCCTGGGATATGCGGGTGGTATGATTGCTTTGTTTGCGGCAGCCAGGTATGCCATCGTTTTGAGGAATATGCTGGCGGGGAGGATTCAGGAGAGCAAGGACGAGATTCTCAGTGAAAAGCTATATCAGGTGGGTATAGGGTCAGAAACTTGGTCGGCAAAGGTTGGGGTTGTAAAGCCAACACCTATGCGGGTGCGGAAAAAGGCAGAGGCGCACGAGTATGAAGTCTGAGTGAATGTGCAAACTATCAAATTATGTCCAATTCCACATCATGAGCTGTTCCTACCACAAGCGCTGGGCTTACAGGTGACAAGATGAGCCTTGTGAGATGTAGGAGAGGCGTAAAATTGGGTGCAGAGCCTATCATGCTTCTTCTTCTCCACAGGCCCAGACATCCGCTGCACCAGCCAACCCCCGCAGCCAAGGCCATTTCTTGGTGTGGCTATACCACGTGCTCACTTCCACGCGTCATGCCCTGGTAGTCGAATTTCCTAAACCCCATCATTGAATGTATAGTCTTTGTCCCAACGCTTTGCACGTTAGCCTTCTAATATCCAGGCAGTATAATTTACTCACTGTATCCCAAGGCTTGCTTCCATCGACAAACCTCAGGTCAGTTCCCACGCGAATCACATTGTTTGGGTCATAATTCAACGTCGAGGCATGGATCTACATGTCCTCAGCACAAACTAGACCTGGGGCATCAACCTCAATGCACTTACCGCGTACGGGTTATGCAAAACCACGTCGCCTGCCTCATACTTGGTTACTAACCATCGCCGATCGAACGTGTCGGAATACTCGCGAGGGCCATCAGAAAGTAGCCCGGTCGACAGCATGTTTTGATTAAACGCGTTTTTTGTTTCTTCCTCACTCAACCCGCTTTCTGCCGCTTTCCGGTTGAAGTCTGCCTCGACTTGACGTCCAAGCGTGTGGCCTGGAATCATCATCAAGCTGAGCGTGGTCCAATTCTCAAATTGAGCTACTCACCATTCTCTAGGTAGATTAGACCTCCTCCGGTCAAAGTTATGTCGCCCATGGGCACCCAGGCGGTAACGCTGGTTGGCTCGCCATGCCGGAGAAAGATCTGATCATAGTGAACTCCAATAGCCTTGTTCCCAGGCGTGTTGTTACGCAGTAGGCTCCTACGGACACCAAGAGTACTATCACCCCAGCCTATCATACGCGCAATGAAGTCTTTCAGCACTGGGTGTTTGCAAAACGTCTCCTTGTACCAATCTGCATAGTGTGCTTCAAGCGCGAGTTCGACAAACTTCTCAGCAGTAGCTTCTCCAGGCTTCCCGTTCCCGGGTGATGCACCTGAACCGATCCCAGGAAAATCGCCTGCATTCTTTTCACCATCGAAAATGCCGTCTATCGGCCGTGTGCCCGACTTTAGCACTCCACTCGGTGCAAGCATCTTGAAGTACTCTTCCCGGGCCGCCAAAACGTCTGACCTGGGTAGTAGGCCCTTGAGGAAGATATAGCCGTCTTCGTTGTACCGGCGATACAGCTCTTCTATGGGCAAGTCAGGGTTTGACTGTCGCAATTGGCCCACTTGACCTGGTCGAAGCAGACCATCGTTTACGTAGAGCTTCTCTCCTTCGAAGCTTGGCTCATCTTCTGGTGACAATGCGTGAGGCATGATGATTGATGAGATTTCAAAGGTGGTACAAAATACACTATACAAAGTGCAATGTAGTGACTGATGACCAGCTGCTTTAGCAAGGCTGTGATATGTTCTACGGGGGAACTTGCCGCTTTCGGTGTCGCGGGGTAGCAAGTGGGGAAATGACGGCATTAGTAATGCTCCACTCATCTCGGCGATTCTTTCTCATCTCGGAGCTTGTCGTGCAAGATCTGTCGCACGCGTCCAGCCGTCGTAAAAGCGCCCGCATACTGATATCACGATCCTGCTATCGCGTATCCACATCGAGTACCGATGCCATGGTACGAAAACTTTACATAACATTTCTACGAGGTGAACAGAGCTTGACCATTCTAGCAATCGATGCCGCACGCGTCATTATCGATGTAAGCTGCCATAATACGGAGCTGGTGAAGCTGCACACTGACAGTCTCGCGACAGGTGATGGCAAGCAGCCTATATGTGGGAGATGCGAAAACTCGAAAAAAGAATGCATCTATGAGAACGGTAGACGCTTTCGACGTTCATCGATCTCAGAAGCTTTTAGCGACACTCAACCTTGGGTTTCGTTCCCTCCTCGCAGTAAGTTGCTGTTCACACCTGCTGTAGTTCTTATTGACAACTCCGGTAGTTCAATTCCTAGATGAATCCAGCGAGATTCGCTCTCAATACGTCAACGATGGCTTCTCTCCATATAATACTTCCGATGTAAAAAGCCCTCCTCCCCGAGGCACTCCTGGAAGCGATCACAGCGACAAAACAACGCCTGCAACGCCCAAGCCAGCTGTGTTCGTCCCCACAGAGGGGCTTACGGTTTTGTCGCTATTGAACTCAGAGTCTCCTATTCAAAAGCGGCCAAAAACTCCACCCCTACCACTCAACCAACGAGCTAATCCTAGCATGTACCAGCATAACGAGGATGCGGGAGCTAGTACATTTGTCTATCAGCAACCCCCTGGCGAGCCGGTATTATGGCCGTTGGAGCATGAGCAAGAAGCTACGCTATTGCAACACTATATTGAGAACGTTGCATTGTTCGTGAGTAGACTGAGCCAAGGAAATTTACATCTCTGACCATCGCTAGTTCGACATGGTGGATACCAGGGACCACTTTGGCGTACATATTGTCCAGATGGCCAAGCAAAACAGTACCCTGATGTACGTAGCGTTGGTTTCTGGTCTCGTCTGATCAACATACTTACTATGAATAACACAGGAATGCGATCCTTGCTTTATCTGCGCGTCAGCTTAGTCGAACCACAGACTTTGACCCTTATATCGCAGATGCGTACTACCAAAGGTGCTTTGACACCTTGATTCCAGCGTTGAACGATAACGTCACCATCAAAGAAGAGCCACTGCTTGCAGCGACCATTATCCTTCGACTCTTGGAGGAGATGAACATCTCGATTATCGGTTCCGATCCTCAAGGCCATCTGTTTGGTACTCAGGCAATTATTCGTGCTGCGGAACAATCTTACGCCGCCACATCAGGACCGGATTGGCGGCAGGCCATCTATTGGGCTGCATTTCGCCAAGAACTTTGGATCTCACTGATGACACAAAGACCGTTCAAACTGCATATTTTCCCCGCTGATCGCTCGCTCGAGCCAGCGACCGATTCCATATGGGCTACAAGAACGATTGCCCACCTTGGCGATGTGAGCAACTTTGTCTTTGGAGAGGGCAGAAATTCAATCGCTCGCTACAACCAACTGATGGACGAAAACAAATCGTGGAGTCACTGCAGGCCTGACAGCTTCGATCCATTCTACTTCCGTCATGATCGAGACGGAAGCGGAAGAAACTTTCCGGATATTCGTTTCCATCAGAAGACCCATGTCATGGGCATGCAATACAACCTGTTAGCTCACACACTGTTGATTGTTTATAATCCAACGATACCGCAACTTGGACCCGCACACACGGCCTCCCGTGCCCTTGTGGACAAGGCAGTACAAGATAATGTACGTACCCTTTGCGGTGTGGCTCAGTCCAATTACAAGATTTTCCCCTGTAAATTTGTCGCATGTTTTGCGATTGCTCTCGGTAAGTTTGGTCTGTGGTAAATGAAACTGTCTTCTAATGCACTGTCTAACGTTGAAAGTTGGCGACCGATTTACTGTACGGGAAGACCAAGAACGCCTCCGCGATTTGTGGTACGCATGTGAGCGAGCCCATGGTTTTCCGCCGACTTCAACCATTACTCAACTCGAAGAATCGTGGGGCTGGCACAATGACTGAGCTGTGAATACTTGGAATCTACAACTGCTGGCTAGTTACTGTTATCCAACCTTCAGGTGGTCTGAAGTCTATTCTACGAATGTTTCGAGAAACGCATGGACAAACGCAAAATTGCCCAGTTATCACTGTTGCCATTTAATTCCGGGGAAACTTGCTAAGAATGATTCTTGGATGTTCACTGTAATAGTCATCATACTCTGACTGGGATTTCGTGGCGACTTCCCGGGGAGTTTGAAATACCTGGAAACAATGGACTACCAGATATATTGATTGCGATATTTGGTACGGAGCTCAGCTATGCATATGCTTGTCACACAAGCATCCTGTCAAATTTTTTCGTATGTATACAATTTACAGCCGTTGGTGTACCAAGTCCGGTAGACAAAGAGACATTAGCAGTAGGCTTTGAAGGGAAAGTAATATTACTATAGTCTCGTGCTATGAAAACAAGGTGGAGAGTAAGGAAATTGTATCTTTGATAGTTTTGAATGGCCAACTTTCCGAAAGGAGGTGATTATGCACCTACGTGGTATGGTACTTTTACCAATGCGGTCACGTAACATGCATGAACTTCAGCGCGATGTAGATTATGAAACGTGTTTCGATCTTTCTTGAAATAGAATTTTGCACAAAAATCTGGTTCAAGCGATTATAGCTGTATGATTTTGTACCAATTATCTACTAGGATAACCAAGCAGGGCGTTATTGGAGTGTATGATGAAATTGTGCGGCTAGGTATCATGTGCCTACCAAAGGTTTCAGCCTTTGAGTTATCAAGTATTCCCTTGAAAATTAAAAACCCAATCAGCCTTATCCGTGTTCACATGGGCAACAAAAGTCGGATGAAACCTCCCCGCTCAACCATGTAAAAAAAAGTGAGCTTGAAACCATAGCTGAACACTCTACGCTAAAGCGAAAAACCTAGTACTCCTCAAGTACATCATCACAACTTGCTTGCTCCAACATCTGGCCCATGATATTCTCCATGATTTCCCATTGCCTGGCAGCCTCATGCCTGCCTGCATGTGTCTTCATCATATCCGGCACCTGGCTGAAGCGCTCATCAGCAACCTGGACAACCTTGCGGACCGTCCCTGTACCGCGGGCCTCACCTGCCCCTCCATGTCCCGCGGCGCGAACTACACCCAAGGCACCCAGTTCGTCGAGGCGGACGGCATCCTGCACAACCTGCAGAGCAGGATACGCAGCGCATTGCTGGACAACGAGCAAAGGATTGCGCCGCTCGCGGGAAAAGGAGACCAGAGAAGCGACGTGAGAAGCCGGCCCCCAGATATACGGCGGAAACTCCGGGGCCGACTGTCTGATAAAAGCCTCAATGGTGTCGCGCTGACAATCCTGCATCTCCTGGTCCGCCTCAGCTGCATGTACATGTACACCGTTGGCGAAGTCCTCGGTATCCCCGATGTTGTGTACCATGGCAGCAACAAAGATGACCAAGCGATCGACATGGCAAAACTCGTCGCGATGCTTCTCGGCCAGCCAGATACGGTGTGCGTTGTTGACTACACGCTGAATGTGCTCGTAGTCATGGCTAGTGTTGTACTCTGGGCTGTTTGTCAACTGTCGAACTGCCATGTTGATCTTGTCGAACCATTGCCGGTCCTTCTCGGAGACTTTGTTGCCGTTCAGCAGCTTGTCGAGGGAGAAGAGCCGCGTATCTCGCTCATACAGCTTCTGAGCATGGGTGGGGCTGAAGGTAGGTGCTGAGCTGGCTGGAGATGAGGCCTCGGGTAAAGCCTCGTGGTGGGAGATGGTAGGAAGCGTGTAGTAGGGCGACATGAAGGGCTTGGGGGACTTGCCGAAGCTGCTCATGCGGCGGTGGAAACCCTTTACAGCCTTTTCAATGCGGTTGGGCTTGGTGATTTGTTCGTGAGGCATGGTTGGTCGAGTGCGAGAATGAGGTGTTGATTAGACTTGGTAGTTGTCGAGTTGGATTGTGCAAGTTGATTTTGAAGTTTGAAGTGTATGGAACTTGTGGTGGAGTTTGAAAATGTTTCTTGTTGTGAGGGAGAGAAAGCTTGGAGGTTGAGAAAGGGGAATATATATCGGAAAGGGAGGGTGTGGGCAGTAGTATGCAAGTGAATACAGGCAGGTATTCGTTTTCCAGGTTTGCAACCACATCAAATGTTTCTGCTGGGCAAACTGTGTGCCTTGTGTTGCCATGGTAATTCTATGGTTCAACGACGTGAATTGACTTCCAGTGTATAGGATTGTATGTAACTGACAACCGGACTAGAAGACTAGTGGAATATATCCAGAGGGATATTAGTATCGCTCGAATTTACTCTCTCCATCGTATCAAGTTAGGAAGTTGTTACTTAAGCACGAGAAAATTAACATCCTACGAGCATTAAGAATACTTGTACAATTTTAACCAACATTTTCCACCTGAAAATATGTTTCTTGGAGCTCTAGCTCTGTTAGTTATTATATGTGCACACGCATTAACTTAATTGCAGCGTCCTGCACAGCTTTCCAACTCTTGTTGTATTGTTTACACAGGATATACATGGTTCACACCATTTTGACTGATTGTTTTGTCGAAGTTATGAAGTTGAAGGTCAGCAAAATCGTACGTTACACCGGAGTTTCGAAGCAGCTGAAAGATTAGGCAAGTGAGGAACGAGGGAGCTTGCTTCATCAATAAAAGACACAAAGTATGCTGTGTGATCAGTGTATGTGAATACAATTCATGTCCTCTACACTACTACAGTACTCATGCTTGTTATACCAGCTGAACTAAGCAATCACCGCCCACTTAATTCTACGAAAATGAAATCATTCGCTTGTCTTCATGGGGTTCTGTTGTTCTATAATATCTTTTTCCTAGTCTAATATGTGTTACGCTGCTAGAACTATCGCTTTTGTCCAGCAGAGCACCAGAATCTACCTTGTATCGCACAGCCTTATTGGTAGTTTCCTCCAATTTGGCATGATTTTCCGCATTTCTTTGCCTCTTGGAATGCCTGTTGGAAATAGCTTTAGGCTGGTTGGGGACTGATGTGCTAGCACTGCCCGCGAGATCATGCCGCACGGAACCCATATCTTCACAGGCAGTGCTTTCGTGTCGATTATATCAACTCGTATTCTGCTTACGCTTTGTAGAGGTCCGGGTGGAGCGGAACTTTTCGGCGTTAGTATCAGGCCGAATGACCGTATAGAAATAGATGTGCTTAGTGTTCTGGGCTTCTCTGCAAGCACGGTCGCATCGGTGTTACGCTATGATGTAATGTTGTCCTTGTTCTGAATGTCCTTGGCCAAACTAAGGAATGGCTTGTAGAAGTCAAGCGCAATTCAGTCGCCCTTGGCACCCTCAGACTTTCCAAGACATCCGTTCCGATTTCTGCATATGACCTGGAACTGACGCGCCCAAGAATACACATTGAGCCATATTTCGATAGTTTCAAAGCTCTCACTTGAGCCGGTGTTGCCTGTGATAGACGATGATACAAAGGCTATGGGATCTTCCCACGCTGCCCATTCACTAGAAAAACTCTCAACAAAGAGGGCCAAACTTTCCATTTAGTATAAACAACTATACCGCGTGTCCATAACAACCAGGTCAGAACTTCAGACATGCGTGGGGGTTCAACTCGAACTCTATGTCAGGACACTGAAGATCTCCGTTGCTGATCTTGCATGCCGAACGACAACACACTGGGCTGAGTTGATCATCCATGCACAGAGGCACCGGAGAAAGCTTGGACATGAATCTTTCGATTCATACATGACGAGAAGACAAAGAGAAATTCCGTGTGCCTGAATTCTAAAGGGTGATGATGTTGGCACGCGATCAAGTCCTGAGCTTGACTGCGCAGTTTTGGAGGGCTTATGTAAGCAAGCACTCGTGGCACATCCGGGCAATGCCGCATTTCCATGATTGGGCCGTATCACCAATCGCTGGGACAGTCTACGAAAGATGCGCCTCCTCTATCCTCATGTCTGTACCACTGCAACCCAAGGTTTTTCTTGGTTTTTATGTCTGGTCCTTGAATCGCCAAAGCTCTATAAAATTGGTAGGTTGTCGACTCCAAGCAGAGGCCGAGTGGGATAAGCCTAGTAAGCAACCACCTGGGCATATTATTACTGCCGCGCGAGACTCAGCCGTGAGAAACGCGTCACTTCATGTGTTCACGGAAGATAAACCGCCGGCCGACATTGGTATGCCGAAAGAACGGCCTTAGATGCCGATCTGGCGATCTTCTGGACATGAGCGGGATTAAGACGTTCTTCTGCCGCCATTGGAACAGAGATCTGCCGAGAAAGGGACAGGTATCTGGACGGACGTATGGCTGCAGTCATGATGGTATATCCAGGAAGGATGCAGTATGAATCTCTGTGTGACACACGTCGAAACAGGTTATGATCGCTGGACAACGCTTTGCTTGAGACACGCGTCATTCGGCGGTTAAAAGTCAACAACAAGCTCATGAAACACACGCCTGCGCATTCGAACAGCGAGTAATAAATCATATACCCAAGATTGTGGGCATGAGAATGGGATGTTAACGATGCATCGTGCTCGCGAAAGTCATCTGTCTGCCTAAATGTGCGAACTTTACTGGTAAGCTTGATGCGTCAATCAACCAAGATCGAGACAGGGACCAGTATCAGTAAGAAGTCACCATACATTTATTCATTGTTTGAGAAGTTGAATAGTCACGCCGAAGATGTCGGGACCTTGTGCCCCTGGGGCCTGTTCATCGTCCATAGCCAACCGTCACCACACCGACGATGACTACCGCCAAGTTCGACTCGTGACACCTGTGCAATCCCACCGCTGATAATTACACTCATCTTGGACAAGCCTTTTACGTTTTTACCTTGTTGAAATAAGCTCGAGGTCAAGACTTTTATGGAAACATAACAAGCGCATACCTATCCCAATAATTACCTGGTATGGATCATCGAGGCTTGCCACAACACCAAGAAACAGCGGTACTAGCGCTCACGATGTTGGAGACCACAACTTTGACCGCCAACTGAGCGATCTCGTATTACGCAAAGCGCCACACTTGAGTGCGGTACGTGTCCCAGCAGGGATCCTGGCGGGCATGATACGAGTCTCACAGCCCACCAAAGACCACAACGACTGCATCTATTCGAGCCCGAACTAAGCCCCAGCAAAGCCGCCGAAACCCAGCGATCTTCGCCTGATAAGCAAGTAGACTACGCTAGCCACACTGCCAGAGCTACAAAAATACATGCGTGGCCGCCAAGGCCCAGGAAATAAGACGCAGTGGCTATGGTCGTGAGTTGTCTTGGCTACCATGATTGCGACGCAACGGCCGTGGCTGACGTCTTTCATGACTATGGTCAAAGCAAGGCAGGAACACATTTTCAAGCATATATAGAACGTTGACCTGCAGTAACAAGTAGAACACAATCACACACACACAAACTCCACATTACACTACTTCATTCACTATCATCGCACACAGTACTCAGTAGCAGCTAACTGACATCTCAATCGCTTTATTAATACACACACCTTCTTCTACCACCACCACCACCACCAACATGATTCTCACTCGCCTCATCTCTCTCATTCTCCGAACCGCACAATGGGCCTTCGCCGCCATCGTCCTCGGCCTCTCGGCGTACTTTGTGCACGAAAACCAGGAAGAAAAGGGTCCACGCCGATGGGACTTGGGCGACCTTGATGAGCCCATGGGCCGTCTCATCTTCGCGATTGTGTGGTCCTCTCTATCCATCATCCTCGCTATTGTATGGTCCATCCCCACGACCAGCAGCATCACAGGCTTTGTTTCCGACATTAGTACGTTTTTACCTACTCCTCTCCCTTGCCCCGGCCCAAGTCAGCTCACATGCTAACGCGCAACAGTCTTCACCGGTGGTTGGGCTGCCGTCTTTGGCCTTCTTGTTTCCTACTTCAACAACACCGACTGTGGCTTTCAGTGGGACTGGGACAACATCTCCTTCAGCCGCAAGAACTCGTGTGGCCAGTGGCAGGCTGCTCAGGCATTTTCCTTCTTGTCCATGGTTGTGTGGCTGGCTACTGCTGGCTTGGGCGCCTTCACCACCATGCGCCTTCGTCGCCGCAACAGGACTACTGCGGTGTAAGTTGTTAGATCCACCCCCCCCCCCCCCCTCTCTCTCTCTCTCTTAAGAGTCTTGAGGAAGACCAGTATGCTAACACACGCTTTAGCAAGACGGCCAATGTCTAGACGATGGACGAGCAATTATGCGATGGTGCCGGACGGGAAATAGTGATGATTCAAGTGTTTTAGCGGGTTAGATTGGGCATGTTGGTGAGCGGTAACTGGTGATTTTTTGTTTTTTTGTTTTGTTTTGGACTACTTGCTCAGGTATAATTGGCAGCGAAGCTATGCGGAGACGAACAGAACGTAGTTGATGAGGTATTATGTGTATATTACAAGCGGGCGTTTGTTTTTTGTATGTCATTTGGAGCGCAATGCAGTATGATAATTTGTGTTTGATCTCCCATTATGATGCCACTGAATTTGCTTCTCGTACTCCCAACATGTATATATACTCAGCACTTTTGCCTTTCGCCCTTTGCAGATGAAAAATAACCCCCGCTTCCCAAAACGCCACGCCAAATGCAATGCAAACGGCATAATTTATACCCCAACATGCCGTACCCAAAGTCCTTGGTTGATAAATGAAACACAACCAGTCCCCCCACCCTCTGCCAACCCTCATCATCATCATCTTCGTCGTCATCATCACCATCACCCCAACCACACCCACCAAAACAGCAAAATAACCGCCGCAAAGAAGCCAAGCCAAGCCTTCCAGCCCACGCCCGTCTTCTGGGCCATGACCAACATACGATTCATAGTGCCCTTGATCTTGAACCTCGAGTTCTCAAACTGGTCATTCATCTTCTCTGCGAGGGTAGTCGAAGTACGAATCTCGTCGCCGATGAGATGGGTTAGCTGTGTCCTTGTTGTTAGCATTTTTCTTTTCTTTCTTCTACCCTCTTCACAGATACACCCATTGCCGCACCCCCACAATTCCACGGCAATACGGGGAAGAAGAAAATCAACCTACATCCTTCAACATCCTAACCTTACCCGTCAGCACACCCACATGTTCCTCATTCTGACTCTCCAACTCATCCAGCACAGCCGCAGAGTACTGGCCGCGTGAATTCGGCGTCGCGGACCTAAACGTCGTTGCGTCATCACCACCACCCCTGTCATCGTGACTTCGTCGCCTGTCGCCGCTGCTGCCGCCTACACCGTATCCACTGCCACTGCCGCCAGGGTACAAACTACCCGCTCCTGCACCTGCACTTGCTCCCCCATATGCAGGCGCCGCCGGCGCCGTGTAGCCGTATGCATTGTACGGGCTTGAGCTGGCGGCGCCGGGGCGGGGCTTGTTCTTTGATTTGGAGGGCGAGGCGCTGCGGTTGTAGCTGCTGAAGAGGTCGGAGCGGTCGTCTGGGCGGGAGAAGCGCGAGGCCATTTTTTCTTCTCTCTCTCTCTGTGCGTTGTTCGAGTAGGCTTGGTTTAGTCGGGTGGGTAAAGAGAAGGGAAAAGCGGTTCCGTATTGGTATTCGTAAAAGTCTTGTGCGCGCGTTTTCTCTTCTTTCTTTCTAACTTGGCTTTGGTTTCGGCCTTCTCCTCCCCTCTCTGTTCTTTTTTTTCCCTTCGTCGGCAACAGCGCGTTCTTTGTTTGTCCGGGGCGCGCGCGCGTCTTCTTCTTCTTCGTCTCTCCCCTCCTTTCCTAGATCGCAATGCCCGACTACGCTCTTCCGTTGTCTCCTCGCAGGGCAACAATCCAATTCTCCTATCTCTCTCTCTCTCCTTTTCTCTCTAATTTCCCAGCGCCGTAAAAGTTGGCGTAAAAGTAAGCGGGCGACGTTGTAATTGTAAATGTTTAAAAAAAGGGTTCAAGAAAGAACACCGAGGCTTTAGCACCGGCTTCAAGAAGCGCACTAACGCCGGGCTGGTCGGGGGGTTACCCAGTTATGCGGTCTTTCCGACCACACCCACTACGGACGACCACACAGGCCAACCAAGGATGTTCACCACCACAAAACCGAGGAAAAAAAAGAGAGGGGCTTCGAAGGCTGGCAATGGAGATGGGATGTATTACAGTGAGATTGTTTCTGCGTGAGGGAGGCAGTAAATGGAAGAAAGAAAGAAGAAGAAATCCACTGTTAATTACGTTTTACACAAGATGTACATGTAAATCTGGCGTGTTAGTGGTGTGGTGTGTACGTATTACTTTACAAGTCAAGATAACACGTATGTGGAAACCTCAACCAATGTTGAGGCGAGAGGCCAACTATCACTTTGGGGGGTCACGCAGATGTCACCACACACCTCAAGGCAACAAGAACTTCAAAAAAAAAGTCAAGAAACACAAAGAGCGATATACATGAATTTTGTCTTCTCCCTTGGCAAAGTCCGTAAATATTGACCTTCTGAAAATATACGGGCTGCCCTTGCCAGAAATTCACCCACCGCCCTATGCATTTGTACAAGTACAAGGAATCCATTGTAATACACATGTGCATTCTCCGTCAAGCGTAGACTTTTTCTTCTCTACCTGATTCCTAACATGCTGGCCGAAACCAAAGAAGATTCAGGAGTTTCTGCTTGCTGGTGGAAATGTAGGCGTGACTCGTAAGCATCCATTTGAACCATATCTTCCTAGACCAATACCTCAACGCCTTTCCGATTGTGGGCGAATCTAGTTCTTGAGACCAATCTTGTTGAGCAGGCTGCCCGATCTTCCAGCAACCATGGCCTTGTCGTCAAAAATCTTAAGCAGGCTCTTCCATACTTGTCCTGGCTCTTGGCTAGCGTCAATGGGCTTCCAAATACCAGTCTTCTGGTAGTATGCAACAACGGGCGCGGTCTGAGCGTGGTAGGTCAGGAGGCGCTTCTTAAGCGTCTCGGCGTTGTCGTCGGAGCGCTGGATGAGCGGCTCGCCCGTTACGTCGTCAGTCATGGGGGCCTTTGGTGGGTTGAAGATCTTGTGGTACGAGCGGCCGGATGCGGGGTGGACAAGGCGGCCGGTAATACGCGAGACGAGGAGGCCGTCGTCGATTTGGAGTTCGACGGCGTGTTGGAGGGGCTTCTTGGTCGCAGCAAGCATGCCGTCGAGCTTCTCAGCCTGGGTTACTGTCCGCGGGAAGCCGTCGAGGATGAAGCTGTACAGTCGGCATTAGCAAGGACCAAGATGTAGAGAGAAAATCAACGTACCCCTTGGCGCACTCCTGGTTGTTCTCGAGCTCCGTCTTGATCATGTTGACCATGATTTCGTCGCTAACCAGACCGCCTGCATCCATAATCTTCTTTGCTTCCCGACCCAGCGGTGTCTTCGCAGCGACTTGCGCGCGTAGCATG
The DNA here is from genome assembly GCA_034640345.1 of Drechslera avenae. Classification (NCBI taxonomy): domain Eukaryota; kingdom Fungi; phylum Ascomycota; class Dothideomycetes; order Pleosporales; family Pleosporaceae; genus Drechslera; species Drechslera avenae. The sequence continues at coordinate 360,225 of JAXRVH010000022.1, forward strand.
TCTCCGGTGGCCTATCTCCAGTCAGCGTCCCAGCCCCTTCAGCTATTGCCGCCTCGACCACTAGGGCGAGGATTTTGTACGTACGAGATGGCAGGCGCAGAACTTCTCCTTGATTCGCGGTGCTTGCGTGCCCTTGCCTATCCATGTGGTTTAGCAAAATACCACCATGCCGCACTCTCCCAGCGCAATCACTCACCAGCACCCGGAGGCCCCATCAGGATCATTCGCACGCTCTCCGTCGACGCCGCACCCCCGCCATGGCCAGATAGCCTGTTTTCCAGCTCGGCGATGCGCTGCTCGAGCCGGTGGACGGTGCTCTTGAGGTCGTCGACGACCGTATCTGTTATGGGAGCCATTGCGCCGTGGTGTGAAGAAAATTGCGAGCGTGGGTGTGAAGGTGTGGGAGATAAAGATGATGCGCTCGCCGCTCGGAATGGGACACTGCAAGTCGCGCAATGGCAATGGGAAGCCGCGATAATGGGTGAGGTGGAGCTCTAGAGCGCTCTCGTTGCTCGGTTGTTGGAAGGCCCGAGCTTGGAAAATGCTCCCTTCCGCCCGATCCTCGGTGCGCTGCACGCTTTAACCTTGGCCCGAATGATGTCACTCAACAATGCTGCTGCACAACACCGCAGTCGGTAGCCGAAAGACGTATCGCCTCGCGGTTATCGTTAGCATACAAAACGAGGACGCGTACTGCAGTGCCAGCCGCCTCAGTGACAGTTGGCAACGAACACGCGGGGTCGCAAAGGTCCTTGCACCACACTACCGGCCTGGTTATCCGAAAGAGTGGCATCATTGCTAATAGTAAGCTGATGAAACTGCAGTCGCTAATGTTGCACTGTATCTTGAGTGTGAAGCGATCTAGTACCATTACTATTGACAACTAGTATTCCTTTCCCAGCACCTTCTTCAACCCCTTCATCTCCACCTCGTACCTCTCCACCTTGGCCTGACTAGTCATCAACTTGGTTAGCAAATAGGTTACCCTCCCTGCAGTCTGTGCTGGCTGGTTCCTCAACTTGCTCAGCAGCAGCAGCTCGGTCTCGCACTTGTCAATCGTCGCATTCTCAATCTTCGTCAGGTGCGTGAAGATGGCCAAATCTAACCGGCTCTTTAGTACTTTGTCTTCCGTCAGACGCTTAAATGCGGGGTGGTATACGGGTTTTCCGGGTTTGATCATTGATGGTCTGCCGTTTGCACCCGAGACGATGGAGATGAGTTCAGCTTGTTCCAGAGCACGGAGAACAGATTCGCCGCCAGTCTTGAGAATATCGTCAATGAGCACTTCGTTGTAACGCAGTGATTCTTTCTGCGCCAGCTCTTTGATCAGGAACCACGCTTGTTCCGCGTTCCAGCTTCGGTTACCGCCCTCGTCTTCAGTGCCGAAGATGTACATCTTCAGAATCTCAGACGCTGACTGGTCGATGATCTCGTGTACCGCCTTGGTTGGAGTCTCACCGCTCTTGATGCGGCGCGACAAGAACTCGAGGTCAGTGAGTCGGCCACCTAAAAGGTCGATACAGGTATCCAGCTCGCCAAGGTCATTACGAGATTGAGAGGGAACCTTCTTAGGTGAGCCGTCCTTTGGTGCCGGGTCATCTTCGACGTCCGCATCCAAGTGCGTTATGACATAGCGCTTGGCTACTTCAGGACTGCAATCTGACAGCGAGATCTGGCGGAACATGCGATCGGGCATTGCTTTGGAGAGTGACTTGTTGAATGCAACATCATTAGTCAGAAAGATGACGTGGGCGACGTTTGTAGTTGTAAGGCGTGCAGCCCATTCAGCAAGTTTATCGTAGACAATACCACCCTCCTGGCTCTTATGCAAGAAATTGTCGATGACGACGATCGGCCTTCGCTCCGGGTGAGCCTCGAGCCATTCGTCATCGCCCAGATATGCGTCTTTGTCGTGCTTGTGCCGATTGTCCAGAGCAATCTGTCTCAAGGCCAGGGTTGTAGTATTCCAGATTTTACTGAGTTGGGAGTCGAGTGTCTCGGAAAAGCCAGTCTTCACGCCTGTAGCCCCTTGCGCTGCCATGTCGATCATACCGCTGATGCTGTTCATCCAACTAAAGACGGGCCTATACCCCACAGACAGCGCTGCTGCATTGATCGTTGCGCTCTCGCCTCTGGCTTCCTGGATAGGCTTGCAGTCGATAATAAGCTTCAGTTTCTTATCCTGTAGGGCTTGATCAACGACCAGCTCGCGCTTGCCAGAGCCTCGAGGACCTTGAACAATGATAAAAGTCTCGGCAGTCTCCATGAGCCAAGTTTGAATCTGTTCGATGCTCTCTTTCCGATCGTCCCAGATGTAGTCCATGCCGTCACCTTCGTTGTGCTTGCGACCGGCACTCATAATGTCGGTAGCATAGCCTTTAACCCATTGGTACCACTTGTTGTCTTCAATGTGAAAGTTACGAGTAATGTGCGCCTTGACGAAGAACTGTCGGATGCTAAGTATCTGTTAGCTGGTGTGTACAGATTACTTGAAGAAAGATGGGAGACCAACGGATCAAAAACAATGGCCACCGTACCAGCAATGAGCGCGGCTACGATGGGAATGACAATACGAGGATGATTCAAGATCCAATCCCTGATATACCGAGGCTTGATCTTTTGCTCGTACTTGAGTCTCAGAATGGTTCCTTTTGGGCCGCCGCCCTCAGCTTCCGATACGAGATATCCATGCATGCAGTTGCGGGCCATGATGGCCTTTCCAATGCTACTGTAGTCGAGATATGCAAATTTTGGGAGAACCTTGGAGTCCGGCGGCTGCATCACAATGTCTCCGAGCTTGCCGTACGGTCTAAAAAATTGGAACAGCTGTTCTTGACTCAGCTCCACGGCTTCAGAAGCAGGCGCACCCGGTTCCCCAGAGACAAATTCAACGCGCAGACGTGAAGCAGGTAGACGCATCAAATCCTCCACCCACGGTCGTCCCTTGACAGCTTTCACGCGCATCCTCTTCCATGGACTCCACCATGGTTTCACAGGCTCTTCTCTGAGGTACTCTTGCAAGACCTTCTCAATCTTTGAAGTTGGTGCACTTCCATCGTGGGTGAACTTGACGAATGCACCTCCTTCTCTCATGCGCGGAAGAACTTCGGTGGCTGTGATGGGTAGGTTTCGTTTGGCACTCGCTCGCTCAATGACAGCTTTCGGATCCGTTCCAGAGATACTAGGACTAACAAGCCGATCGATGATTGCCGGCATCGGTAGCCCCAAGACCTTGCGTATCTGGATAGGGAAGACATTGTTGAAGAAGAGGATGCCCTCGTTGGGGCCTGCGCTGATATGACCAGTCTTGTCCTCGCCGGCTTGTAGTCCAGTAACACATCGCCTTGGGACAGTCCATGGTCCTCGAGAACCTAGATTAGATGGTCTGCATATTGTTAGTGTCTTGACAATGATCGCCAGCCGGGGGATCGAGCGTGCAAACCTACCTTGTCAGCGTCAGCCCATTCACACCACTTCGACCGGCATGATGCCAGCCCGCTCGCGGTAACATCTCAACGTTTTTTTATCACCGGTGCATTTCGAGGGTGCTACCGTAAACAATCAACCGCTCGAGTGAAGAGCAGGTGTTGCCTTTGACCTACCCACCTAAGCGAATCCACGATGGAAGGCGTGTGACGTCATCAACCCATTTCTTGGCTTTGTAATACAAAGCTACAATACTTGATCCAGATTTCGAATAATACCAAACTCAGGCGTATACACCAACGATTATTTACTTACTCTCGATACATGTCAGCTGTATGTAGATGTCAAGCAGCACGAGTACAAGATCGATAACGTGATCGATGATAAGGCCTGGCGTATACACAACGACTGTTTACGTGTTTTGTGTGCCTCTTATTTGGATGTAGACGTCAAACACGGAGAAAATAAGAGGCATGTTACATGCATGTTAGTTAGATGTAGACGTCAAGCAGTGAGAAGATGATATCCATACCATGGTACATGAAGAGGCCTGGCGTATACAATGGTAGCTATTACTTGAAAAGGTTTATCAAGTTTCCAGTCATTGAAGGAAACAACGACATTAATCACATTGCAAAATACTCTGGAGCTGAATAGAAAAATAAGTTAATTCGCGTATATATACAAATTGGGTGAGAAAACATGCAAGAAGAGAAAAGGACATTGTACACTGCATGTGCCGCCCCAGTTGACTCCGCAAACTGAAAAGGTATCGTGCAGGTAGACGAGGGGAAAATGCACCAAGACAAATAACAAAACACCAAACTCTCGTAAATACCCGAAATCATCTCTTTTTACCGTAACCCTCTTTTTCCTTTCATCGTTAGATATTCCATCTATACATTACATCCATATATCGTCTATGCGGCAACAGTGACCAGCTGCTCCTTGAGATCGCGGCTGGCCTTGGTCATAGCCTCGTAAGGCGGACGCTTGACAATACCACCGGTCACGGGAAGCGAAGTTCCGTAACCAGTAAGGAAGGAATCAACATCGCGAGCGCACTGGCGACCTTCGTTGATACCCCAGACAATGAGTGACTGACCGCGACGGCAGTCACCAGCAGCGAAGACACCAGAAAGGTTGGTGTTGTAGTGACCAGGGGGGGTCTTGATATTCTTGCGACCATCAAGCTCGATGACGTCGCTCATGACACGCTGCTCAGGGCCCAGGAAACCCATGGACAGCAAGACGAGGTCGGCAGGGAAGAACTGCTCGCTACCCTCCACATGCTTCATGTCCCAGCCACCAGATGCAGACTTGGTCCACTCAACACGGACAGTGTTGATACCCTTGACCTTGCCACTGCCGTCGTCGACAAAGTCTTTGGACATGACACAGTATTCGCGCGGATCCTTGCCCATGTGAGTCTTGACTTCGTTGTGACCATAGTCTGTACGGAAGATACGAGGCCACTGTGGCCATGGATTGTCGCGGGCGCGCTCTGGTGGAGGCTGGGGAAGAAGCTCAAAGTTGACGACCGACTTGGCTCCGTGGCGGACGGAGGTACCAATGCAGTCATTACCAGTGTCACCACCTCCGATGACGATGACGTTCTTGTCTTTGGCCGAGATGTAAGCATCATCAGCCAATTCGGAGTCGAGGAGTGACTTGGTGTTCTTGTGCAAGAACTGCATGGCGTAGTGGATACCCTCCAAGTTACGGTTGGGAATGGGTAGGTCACGGGCAACGGTAGCACCCGTGGCGAATACAACAGCATCGTACTCGCCGCGCAGCTTCTCGAGATTGGTCTGTCCCTCTTCACCAACAGTAATGCCAGTCTTGAAGACGATGCCCTCGGCGGCCATGAAGTCTACACGGCGCTGTACAACTTTCTTGTCGAGCTTCATGTTGGGAATGCCGTACATCAGAAGACCACCAACACGGTCAGCCCGCTCGAATACGGTAACCGTGTGGCCAGCTTTGTTGAGTTGGTCGGCGCAAGCAAGACCAGCAGGACCAGAACCGATGATAGCAACAGTCTTTCCGGAGCGAACCTGAGGTGGCGAAGGAACCATCCAACCCTTTTCGAACCCACGGTCGATAATGGCACACTCGATGGACTTGATACCGACTGGATCCTCGTTTATACCAAGAACACAAGCACCCTCGCAAGGAGCGGGACAGACACGACCAGTGAATTCAGGAAAGTTGTTGGTCATTAACAGTCTGTTTAGCGCATCGCGCCATTGACCTTGAAATACCAATTCGTTCCATTTGGGAATGATGTTGGAGATTGGGCAACCAGTGTCAGACTGGCAAAAGGGTACACCGCAGTCCATGCAGCGAGCAGTCTGGTACTTGAGCTCGTCCTCGTTGAGACGCTGAGACAGCTCGGCCCAATCGCGTGTCCTGGTCTTGGGGTTGCGGTACTTTTCGGAGCGGCGCTGGTATTTCATGAAACCACGGGTCTTGTCGAGCACAAGAGCCTTCTTCTTCTCAGCCTTGGCATCAGTAACACTCTCCTCAATGTCGAGGAGGTCACTCTTCTTCTTATCCTTGGCTTCGGCCTCGGCCTCCTTGTTGCGGGACTGCTCGTGGGCGCTGCGGACAGGGTTACCGGCAAGGAGAGGGAGAGGGTACTCAGACTTCATCTTCTCAGCAGCCTTGGCCTTCTCCTCGAGGAGCACACGCTTGTAGTCGACAGGCATGACCTTGACAAAGCGTGACAGGGCACGAGTGAAGTCGAGGAGAATACGAGCGGCAAGCTCAGAACCAGTGTAGTGGTGGTGGTCCTCAATGAGACCACGTACAAACGCAATCTCCTCTGGCTCTTCGATTCCAGAAAGTTCAACCATCTCCTGGTTGACTTTTTGCTCGAAATCCTTGTGGATGTCCAGGACGTAGGCGATTCCACCAGACATACCAGCAGCGAAGTTGCGTCCAGTGGAACCAAGAACAAGAACACGACCACCAGTCATGTACTCGCAGCCATGGTCACCGACACCCTCAACGACCGCCGTAGCACCTGAGTTGCGGACACAGAAGCGCTCAGCAGCGATACCACGGAAGAAGCAAGTTCCGCGAGTGGCACCGTACAAGCATACGTTACCAATGAGGACATTCTCTTCAGCGCGGTAGACTGCATTCCGGGGAGGGTAGATGATCAAGCGACCACCAGACAGACCCTTACCAACATAGTCGTTGGAATCACCCTCAAGTTCGAGGGTGACACCAGGTGCCAGATAAGCACCGAAAGACTGGCCAGCAGATCCACGGATATTGACGTGAATGGTATCCTGGGGTAGACCAGCCTCGCCGTAGCGTTTGCTGATGTGGTAAGAGAGGGTAGCACCAAGAGCACGGTCAGTGTTAACCACATCGCACTCGATACGTGCAGGTAGACCCTTCTCCAAAGCGAGCTCAGATTCAGCAATGAGCTTGTTGTCGAGGCGAACATGAAGACGGTGGTCCTGCTTGCGGACGTTGAAGGTAGCAACACCAGGGCGAAGAGTGTGTGCTGGTGTCAGGATGAGAGACAGGTCAATGTTCTCAGTCTTGGCTGTACGGAGATCATCGCGGATGTGAAGCACCTCACAGTGGCCAACCATGTCGTTGATGGTGCGGAAACCAAGCTTGGCCATGATTGCGCGAAGCTCATTGGCAATATAGTAGAAAAAGTTGATGACATGCTCGGGTGTGCCGGCGAACTTCTTCCGAAGCTCAGGATCCTGTGTGGCGATACCGACCGGGCACGTGTTCAAGTGGCACTTACGCATCATGATACACCCCATGGCAATAAGAGGAGTGGTAGCAAAGCCCCACTCTTCAGCTCCAAGAAGACAGGCGATGGCTACATCGCGTCCAGTCCTGAGTTGACCATCAGTCTGGACAATGACACGACCACGAAGGTCGTTTAGCACAAGTGTCTGATGGGTCTCGGCGAGACCCAACTCCCAGGGAAGACCGGCATACTTGATACCAGTCCATCGAGAGGCACCGGTACCACCATCGTGACCGGAGATGAGGATGTGGTCGGCCTTGGCCTTGGCGACACCAGAAGCGACGATACCTACACCAGTCTCAGAGACGAGCTTGACGGAGACACGAGCCCGAGGGTTGGAACACTTCAGATCATAGATCAGCTGCTTAAGATCTTCAATGGAGTAGATGTCGTGATGAGGAGGAGGACTGATGAGACCGACACCAGGAGTAGAGTGACGAGTTTTAGCGATGGAACCAGAGACCTTGTGGCCAGGAAGTTCACCACCTTCGCCAGGCTTAGCACCTTGGGCCATTTTAATCTGGAGCTCGTCGGCGTCGGCAAGGTAGTTTGAAGTGACACCAAAACGGCCGGAAGCAATCTGCTTGATGGCGGAGCGCATGGTGTCACCATTCTCCATGCGTAAGCTACGCTCGGGATCTTCACCACCCTCTCCAGTGTTGGACTTTCCACCAAGACGGTTCATGGCCACGGCAAGTGTAGAGTGAGACTCCATAGAAATGGAACCGTAGGACATGGCACCGGTGACGAAACGGCGCACAATATCGGTCCATGGCTCGACTTGGTCGATTGGAATTGGAGTGCGGTCGTCGAAGCTGAAGTCCAAAAGACCACGGAGAGTGCAGTCCTTGATGCGCTCATACTCGGCGATTGAGTAGGCCTCGTACGACTTGTCGTTCTTGGTGCGAACGGCATCTTGAATATTGGCCATGGCGGTCGGGTCGTTGACGTGAGGCTCGCCTCCGTCACGCCAGTGGTATTCACCAGTCTCAGCGAGACCGGGAACCTCGACAATGGGTCGCGATGGGTACCCCTTTTCATGGAGAGCGAAAGCGTCGGAAGCGATAAGTTCAAACGTCATACCCTTGATACGCGATGCTGTTCCAGTGAAGCAGCGGTCCACCACTGAGTCATCAAGACCAAGAGCCTCGAAAATCTGAGCACCCTTGTAGGACTGGAGGGTGGAAATACCCATCTTACTCATAACCTTCAAGATACCGCCATCGCAAGAGTGCTTGTAGTTGTCGATCAGCTGATCGGGGGTGAGCTTCTTGCGAATGAGGCCCTCGCGGTGCATCTTCAAGATGCATTCAATGGCGAGGTACGGGTTTATAGCATCAGCGCCGTATCCGACAAGCACACACATGTGGTGCACTTCACGGGCCTCACCAGTCTCAACAATCAAAGCAGCGTTGGATCGCCACTTGTTGCGGACAAGGTGGTGGTGGACCATACCGGTAGCCAAGCAGGCAGACACGGCAACACGGTCGGCAGAAGCCGCGCGGTCTGTCAAGACAAGGATGTTGTCGCCAGCTTGAATGCCCTCGGTGGCAGCTTCGCAGATGCGGTCGAGTGCAGCCATGTACCCATCGATACCCTCGCTCTTGGGGAAAGTGATGTCAATGTTCTTGACTGTCCAGTCAGAGTAAAGGGTGTGAGCATTTTTCAGTGCCTTAAATTCTTCAAGAGTCAATATGGGTGATGGTAGAAGCAGACGACCACATTGTGACTCATCCATCTCTAGCAGGTTACCCTGGGGACCAACATAGGTCTCCAAAGACATGACAATCGCCTCTCGAATGGGGTCGATGGGAGGGTTGGTAACCTGAGCAAAGAGCTGGCGGAAGTACTCGTAGAGCAGGCGAGGCTGAGTGGCCAGGCATGCAAGAGGAGCATCGTTGCCCATGGATCCCAAAGCCTCCTTGGAATCAGCAGCCATGGGTCCGAGAAGCAAGCTGACTTGCTCAAGCGAGTAGCCGAACGCTCGTAGGCGAGGGTCCTCGTGTAGCTTGGTCTCTGTAAGCTCGTATGACAGGTCAATACCCTTGTCACCAATAGACTGGACGATCTTGGGAAGAGTCAAAAGGTTCTTCTCGATCCATGCACGGAAGTCGTTGCGCTCTGCAACAGTCTTCTTCAGCTCGGCGTCGTCGACAATTCGTCCAGCGACAGTGTCGACGAGCAACATCCTACCGGGCTGCAGACGACCCTTCTGTACCACTCGCTCAGGCTCAATAGAGATGGTACCGACTTCTGATGCGCAGATGATGCGATCATCATCAGTAATGTAGTAACGGCAAGGACGAAGACCGTTTCGGTCCAAGTTGGCACCGCAGTACCGTCCGTCGGAGAATGTGAAAAGTGCAGGTCCATCCCAAGGCTCCATCATGCAAGCAGCCCACTCGTAAAAGGCCTGTTTAGCGGGGTCCATGGTGTGGTTGCCCTGCCATGCTTCTGGAACCATGAGCATGACTGCTTCTGGTAGAGAAAGCACACCGTTGATGGTGAGCAGCTCAAGAACATTGTCGAAAGCTGCAGAGTCGGAACCACCGTCCTCGACAATGGGGTAAAGAAGGTCAAGTTCCTCGCCAAAGAGGCTGGACTTCATGACACCCTCACGTGCTCGCATCCAGTTCTTGTTTCCTCGTAGGGTGTTGATTTCACCATTGTGAGCAGCCCACCGCAGAGGCTGTGCGCGGTCCCAACTGGGGAATGTGTTGGTTGAGAAACGAGAGTGCACCAAAGCAAAGTGACCCTCATAGTCAACATTAAGCAGATCGTGATAGTATTCGTAGACCTGGACAGGAGAAAGCTGGCCCTTGTAGACAATGTTCTTGTTGCTCAATGAGCAGACGTAGAACCAGTTGTGCAGACCAATGACGTGTGTAGCCCGCTTTCGCATGACATATAGCTGTCGCTCAAAGTAAGCGTTGTCGTACTTTTCCTGGAAGTCGGCCTTGGGCTCCCGGGCATCACCATAGGCAGTCTTCAGGACGACAAACGGCTGGAGAATGATGGGCTCTCGCGATAGCGCGGCAGGACCAAGAAGAGTCGAGTCGCGGGGAACGGTTCGCCATCCGAGCACTCTCAGATCGAGCTGGTCTGCGACATCCTCAAACATGGTCTTGGTCTCATCCAAAATGGTGGCGTCGGGCTTGAAGAACAGATTACCAGTGGCGTACTGGCCAAGCATCGGCAGCTTGTAACCTTGTTCGCGCTCGAATTCTTTGAGAAAGAATTTGTGAGGGATGGAGGTCATTACACCTGCACCGTCACCATCTCGTGCGTCTGAGCCAACGGCTCCTCGATGGGTCATGTTGCATAGCAACGACCGTGCTATATATTTGTGAGCATTCCTGTGTCTAGTTATACGCATGTTGTTCGCTCTTACCGTCAGAGACAATCTTGTGGCTGGCCTTGCCCTTGATATGGCTACACAATCGTCAGTCGTCACGCCCCTTTTCGCAAACCAATTTGTCGCCACTCACGCCGCAAAACCGACACCGCAAGCATCCTTCTCCAGCTCCGGGTCATACAAACCCTGCTTCAACGGCAGCGCACCTGCCCAGGACTTGTTCTCCGGGCCATCCTGATAAGCAAACACCGATGTTTGCTCCTCTTCGATCTGGGTATCCTGGGGCGATTTTGTATCTTCGGTGAACGAGACCCGACCCATTATATCGGCAAAAGGCCGAAGTTCTGGGTTCGTTGGTGGTGGTGGTGGTAGTGTGGTGTGGTGAGGGGGTGTGGTATCGATATGGATATGTAGCGGGGTCGCTCGACGCGTTCGCTTCGGAGCTGCTGCTGGCTCTGCTATGTGACTGAAGTCTGGGGCGAAAAATCAGTTTTACGTTCTGGAGCAGAGATTGTGGTTGCGTGGGAGGCAAGTGGCGGTGGGAGCATAAGAGTATTTGGTACAAATGCGCCCAAGACCGTTGGCTCAAAAGCAAAGCATGTGGGGAACGATTGCCGCGGTAATGGATGGGATTGGGGGCTCTCAGTCACCACTAGAGCTAGCGAGAGGACGAGCCGGATTTTGTTACCAGCTTCACTTTCCCGGGTATAGGGAATTGATGGCTATGACGCTCTTCGGACTCGAGCGGCGACTGATAGCTGCTCCAAGCACGACAGAGTAGGCCGATAAGAGAGGTAGCGAATGGGCTAAGGCGGGGGTGCCCACATGAACCAGTAAGAGGATGGCTAATGGTCTGCTCGCGCAGGACGGGTGGTGGACAAGCACAGTGTTTGGCCACGGATGCAGAGGATGTACAGTACATGTGGGTGGGCAGACACTTACGTTTGCAGTAGAGGCTGATGGAACAGGCCTTGACGTGGGCTCGCGGTGTTCCGGCAAGCAACTTGTAGCGATTGTGTCGAGAGTATAGAAGGAGAGAAAGAGTCGCGAGAGGGTTCGGTGGGCGTGCTTATGAATAAGAAAGACAGCGGCGGAGGGCTCCTGGTGGGGTGGATATTTTCCCAATGCGCTAACAGTTTGACTCCGACTTGGTCCAATTACCGGCTGGGAGCGCGTCGAGGGAGGCGTTCCTAACTCTCTCACCTTGGCTATCTCCGCCCGTTTGCCCGTCGTGGGCTGGAAAAGTGGCGGGTCGGGGAGAGAGAGAGAGAGCAGACGTTGTAGGTATATCCAGTCTCGGACACAGGTCAGAATGGTTCACGGCCGCCCTTTGTCTTGCACTTCCCAAGTCCTTCGCAGCAAAGCAGCAATGGCTGGCGCCCGCGACAGCCAGCCCAATGCAAACTACCCACGACTTGCTCTCGTGCGCCCGCACGTAGTCTGACCAATGCTCGTATACACATGCGCTCCAACGGTGGCCCTCTACGGCGGCGTATTGGGTGTGGAAAATTGGCGTTACCCCACGGTTTTTCTGCCAGCCCATGACAATAGGCAGGGTAGCGATTGGCCAGAGGCCGGTGACCGCCCTGCAGTGGTTCTCCGAAGGTCGGGTTGACATGTGCATGACCAGGCCTTGCAGCGGCTTCCGCTCCTCGACGCTCCACCTTGCTAGATTGCCGCTGCAAGCCCACGCCGCATCATCTGAATAACGACGGCGACCATTGGTCCGGCGGCCTCGTCTCGGCAGCACCCGACTTCTTTGTCGTAATTCGAGCGCGTCATCTGGCCTTATCGCCGCTCGAGCGCGTCTCCGGGGCGGCACCGTCGCGCCACTCATTTGATCGTGTCAACGCTCGTTGGACGGGACTCGGGGCTCGATTTAAAACCCCGCCCGTGTCGCAGCGGAGTCGTCGACGGATCTTCTGTACGTGTGCGCACTCGACGACATGATTGCCGCCCTCGACGTCCAACCTTGGCCGCCACTCTGGCCGACCCGTCACGCCAGGCCGACCGAGCAACGGAGAAGTGGCCTCATCATCGTCGGGACAGACCGGAACCCGCCCGCCCAGCTGACGGGAACACGTAGCGGAAGACGAGTCACGAGAACAGGCGAAATCTGTGTGCCGTACCCCAAGTGCAGACTTGTTGGACAAGGCCGATGTCGCCTCCAACCTTCTCTCGGGCCTGTACGTAGATAATTCGCGGCGGATATTCCAGGCCCTGCGCTTGCACGCAAACGCCACCCTATCCTGAGCTAGCGTCAATTTCCCAGCAACGGCCTGGCTTCGCCCTCCAACTTTTCCTTGTACCTAATGCAATTCCGCTTTGGGTCCTCCAACCTCAAGAGTGGGAGGCAACGAGCATTTCCCGGAGTAGAAATGACGTGGGCCGTCTCCAGGCCGCATCACCCACGCCGCTCTGAGCTGGCACCGCTTACTCGAGGAAAGATCGGCTTGAGAAGACTGCCCGCCCCCGTGACTCCACTGGAGATCCCTTGTTACATTGTGAGCCGATCATTTTTTTGGTGTCTCGTATCGACTTGTTACATGAGTGTGTGGTAGCTCGGGCTCGCAACCGACCACGGGACTGCCTGGAGAACACACGGAGCCAACAACCCAACCCGTCGTCTCCCAGTACTGTAGCTCGGCGTTCGGTGGTAATCCAGCAAGACCCAGTCCCAAACTATTTACCGTATGACTAAAAACAATAACTCGCCTACATGTTCCCATACAGTAAGAAACTCGTAATAAAGTCATCGTTGCCGCACGTCAATTGGCCTTGACCCAAGTACAGCACCGTCCAGGGCTCATCCCGAGGGCCCTGTGTGTACAGAATAAATACGGAAATACTATGAAATCTATGGCCGAATCATCATCAAATTTACCCAGAGATGGCATCTGTTTTTCTTCCAATCCTTCTATCCTTGGTCACATTACGCTTGCATGTCTCTCCAACCATTACAACGACGTTCGAGGAAAAGCCAAGCCTCAATCATTAATCCTGGAATGCGTCTTGGACATGAGCTGCAGTACTGCTGTTCTCTCTCCTTACTATGTTAGCATGCACAATTGCAATGGATGGGACAGTACGCAATGAGAGTGCATGGCCGTCGTTGTGCTGGGTGCTCGGCCTTGTTTCCATGTGCAACGCTGAGACTAGGACGACTAGTCGTCTAGGCACCATATACATTGCGCTCTAGGAAACAAGATATTCACAGAGCACCTGTCGCAAGGCAAACACTACAGCTATGCCTCGAAAAATGCCCTGCATCAACGCTATGCGTGTATACACTACCTTGTCGTGCACCCAAGCAGTTCGAGTAACACGCAACATTTGTTCATTGTTGTTTCATTCATCATACGTCGACACGAGATACTCCCGATCCAAGGTCCATGCCACGCTCATTGCGCGCAATGTAAATGGTCCCGCCACACACACACACACCCTTATCCAGCCATGGAGCAAAGCGCCCCCCCCAAACACCAATGTTGGTAAGAGCACCCCTAATGCCTTTTTGTGTATCTCAAACCCCAGCCAGAAGAACGATTCCGAAAGTTTGCGGTCGCGCCGAACAAGTCTTGAAGCCCAGTTAGCAAGATGCCAAAAGCGGTGAAGGGGAGAGGGGGGCTCGGAAAAAGCAAACATACCCAAAGAGCATTGTCTTGCGCAACTTCTTAGTCCTTCATCTGGTCATCGGGGTCGACAAAGTCCTCGTCATCGTCGTCGTCGTCATCGTCGCCGAGCTCTTCGTTGGCCTTCTTGAAGTCGATGGTCTTACCGCGTGTGCGGCCAGGTACGATGTTGTCCGTCTCAATCTCCTCCATGTTGTCCTCATCGGGCTCCTCGGCTATTCTTCTGTTAGCCCTCTGCGTTGAATCGCATGCTTTTCGCTTTGGGTAGCTTACGTTCGCCAGCCTGTACGCGACCATGTTAGCTTTTTTGCGCCTTGACTTGTAGCGACGAAACACGTGGAACGTACCTGGTCCTCGACACCGGACTCGTCGCTGGAATCATCATCCATCGACTCCTCCATTGTCTCGCCCTCCTGGGCTTTGCCCTTGCCCTTCACGTCGGCGGGATTCTGGACGCCCTCCATCTGCTGGTTGTTCTCTGGTTGGGCCGACATGTTGAAGACGTCGATGGTATGTGTGTGAGTTTCGTGGGTCGTGGTAGGTGGTCGCAGTAGATTCAGATGCAATTGCGTGAATGAGGGATTGTTGTGTGTGGTAGCGGTGTAGAGCAAGACGTCGAGGTGAAGCGCCCTGCATCTATTCCTTCCTTTGCGGCTTGCTACTAAGGCCGAAACGGGTATAGGCCCATGGTCTCCTGGTCAACGCCTGCCATTTACAGCAAACAGCAAACAGTAGCGCGATTGGCTCCCCACCATGTGAATTGAGGGGTCAGAGCGTCTACATAAACGCATGTCGCGAAAAATAGAGACGGAAAAGCCAACAACCTGTACACAATGCATGTAGAAAAATCCATTTTGGAGGTATCCTTTCTCTACCGGTGAGAGAGCCCTATAGTCATTCAAGTCGTTCCGCATGCAGAATCATCATCATTACAATGCAGCATCTCTAAGCCCTCATCTAATGGTGGAACAACCTGATATGCTGCTCCACAAACGTAATTCCAAGCTTCTCACTCGTCTCGAACACTGCTCCGTCGTTCTGACTTCCGGTTGGCGCGGCAATGTATTTGGCACCACTCCGGTGTGCCCGGAAGACGTTGTCGATGAAGGGGAAGAAAGCATCGGAGCTGACAGCAACGCTCTCCATCTTTGAAAGCCACTCCTTGCGCTCATCCGCGGTAAACGGCTGAGGCACCTGACCCTCTTCGAAATGAGCCTCAAAGTCGTCACGCTCGATGCCTGACTCGGGTACCAGACCGGAGCATAGGAGATCGATCGCGTTGGATTTCGAGGGGCGCTTGGTGCCCTTCTTGAACTTGAGGTTCAATGTCTTTGAGTGGAAACGCATCCACCAGTTGTCGGCCTTGTCACCAGCCAGGCGGGTGCAGTGAATACGCGCTGTCTTTGGTCAGTTTTCAGATATTGTTATGCATTTGGGACAACTTACATTGTTGACCTGCTCCAAGACCGATGATCTGGCCGTTGAGCGCATAGCAGACACTGTTCGACTGGGTGTACTTGAGTGCGATAGTGGCAACGGTCAAGTCACGCTGAGCTGACTCTGGTAGGGCTCCCGAGTTCTTAGGAACAATGACGGTGTTGAATGTGTCGGAGGGGACAATCTTAGCATCGTTGCGATGTTGCTTCAGCGTGATGCCAAACACTGTCCTGCTCTCGTCTGGGCTTGGGACGTATTCGGGATCCATCTGGAGAACTAAATACTTTCCACCCTTCTTTTTCTTGAGGATCTCCAAGGCTTCCGCGCTGTATCCGGGGGCGATAACACCGTCGGACACTTCACGGCTGATGATCTTCGCAGTAGGGAGCTAAAGACGGTTAGCAATTGAGGCAGCATCCGCCAAGTGTGTCTACTACTCACATCAACTTCAGCAGACAGAGCAATCATGTCGCCAAAACTGGACATCCTGTCAGCACCACGGGCCCTCGCATATGCCTGTGCTAGCCCTGAATTCTCGATGCCCTCAATGTCGTCGACCATGTAGACCTTGCGCTCCACGTCACTTAGTGGGACACCGATGGCTGCGCCGGCCGGCGAAACGTGCTTGAAGCTAGCAGCAGCAGGGTAGTTCAGTGCCTTGGTCAATTCCTGCACAAGAGGCCACGCATTGAGCGCATCTAGCAAGTTGATGTATCCTGGCGCACCGCAGAGCACCTTGAAAGGCAGCGACCTCGATGGCATGGACACGGTCGCAGGCTTCTGGTGGGGGTTTGCACCATATCGGAGGGTGAGGAACTGGTCGCCGTCGCCTGCATACTTCTTCCTGAAGAACTCGGAGATGGCCGTGTCGTATGAGGAAGTCTGCTCGAAAGCCTTGAGAGCATAGCGCTGCCTGCTGTTCTCAGAGACATCACCGTCCTTCTTGAGCTCAGTCAGGAGGTCATGGTAGTCGTTGGGGTCGCTGATAATGGTCACGCGTGCGTGGTTCTTTGCAGCGGCCCTAAGCAGAGTGACACCTCCAATGTCAATCTCCTCGACTGCCTCTTCGATTGTGACGTTGATGCGCGCAACCGTCTCGGAGAACGGGTATAGGTTGCATACGACAAAGTCAATCTTGTCAATGCTGTTTGCGGAAAGGTCGGAGTCGTCGGAGTCGAGGTTGCGCGCGAGAATACCCCCGTGTACAGCAGGGTGGAGCGTCTTGACACGCCCACCGAGCATCTCGGGTGCCTTGGTGATGGCAGAAACGTCTTCGACCGGGAAATTGGCCTGACGGATCATCTTGGCCGTGCCGCCAGAGGCAAGCAGGCGAACACCGCATTCGTGAAGCCCCTTGGCCAGGTCAAGAAGACCGGTCTTGTCGTAGACGGACAGAATGGCTGTCGCATGTCATCAGTGCCGTTTTTTATACAAGTTCAGCATGAAGCGATGTTCTCACCTGTCTTTTGGCCTGCCATGTTGAGTGATGTTGCTAATTGCTCGAGAATCAATTGAGAGAAAACAAACACTTAAAGGGCCAATCTGGGGTACAATGCAACGGCGCACGATACCCTGTGGAGATTTTTTTGGCGTCGCGGGGCTCAGGTCTGACCTCATTTCGCTGCCCCTCCATTGTGTCTGTCCGATTGGCCAAAGCTTCTCCGCTCCGCAACCGCGAGAGCAAACTTTGTCAATCGACCTTTCTATGCACATGTCGCTACGGAGGTGGGCAATGAAGCGCCTGTGTGCTCGATCATATGTGTAGTCTGCATGGCTCACCGCTGTTCCAGCTTGTCGACGCATTGCCAGGCTTACCGGCCAATCGCCGTCGCCATGTCGTCGCTCGCGCCTCGGCTCTCCGTCTCCAGCCTGGTATGACGGACGGTACTCCTTTTAGAAGTGCCATCCCCTGAAGATAGGCTTTGTGGCGACGCCGATGGTTGCTGTTTTCATGCGTCACTCGAATCAGGTAGCACCCGAACAAGTCACCTCCCGCGTCGACTTGTCGTGGGCCTCCTGACTGCACCCTCTTTTACCAGGGGTTGCGCAGATAATCCATCTAGGTACCATCGAAAGCATGACAGCACATAGTATCCCGGAGGACCTCGTCAGTCATCTCCAAACCATCCTACTCGAGCTCAACGCGAACCCGTACCCAGATGTCGCGTGTCCACCAAACCTACCCAAACGCGCTTCCGTAGCCCTTATCCTACGCATACAGCCCAATTATTCGCATTGGCCCAGCGAATCTGATAGTCCTCTACCAAAACGCCGTAGGCGGTCTTCGGTAGCGAAACCAACTGATGAGTTCGACTTTGAGTCTTCATTGGCCGCCTTCTTCGGGCAGGACTGGGTCAAGCATGGCGATCCGGAACTACTCTTCATAAAGAGGGCAACCAGGATTGGCGACAAGTGGAATGGGCACGTTGCATTGCCAGGTGGAAAGCGAGACCCCGAAGATGATGACGACCAGGTCACTGCTGCGAGGGAGGCGCTGGAAGAGGTCGGTATTGACCTGAGTCCGGATAATGCCATCGCCGTAGGCAATCTGCCTCAGCGGATCGTCACAACAAGTTGGGGCAAAGTTCCGTGCGTCTTCACTCTCAATAACTGCGATCGCATAGGCTGGAGACATGCAACAAATGTTTCCGCCTGCTCCAGGCTGCATACAATACACCCAGGCTAATCATCAACAGACTTATGGTGCTGTGCCCGTACATCTACCTCTTGACTTCCCCCGCCTATCCACAGCAACGTTTGCAACCTACCGAAGTAGCCTCCTCGCACTGGGTTCCCATTCGCGCCCTCCTTTCACCCGCGCTACGCACCCACGAATACGCTGATGTCTCGGCGCGTCTCGCAAAGTCTGAACTA
Source organism: Drechslera avenae (assembly GCA_034640345.1). Taxonomy (NCBI): domain Eukaryota; kingdom Fungi; phylum Ascomycota; class Dothideomycetes; order Pleosporales; family Pleosporaceae; genus Drechslera; species Drechslera avenae. The sequence continues at coordinate 378,733 of JAXRVH010000022.1, forward strand.
GGCATCAAGCGCTGGTTTCTGCAGGCCATGCTGAGCAAAATGATGTTCGCGGCAATACAACTGGTCCCGGCGAACTCGACTTATTGCGCCACCATTCCAGACTTCATACCCATGGACCCGACATCACGGGGCGTATTGGGCAACATCAGAGATGCCCTGGGGGGTCTTGAAACAAGATCCAGAGACCGCAAACCTCCGCTGCTGCTTTGGGGCTTGACGCTGGGTGTTGTGAGCGACTTCCTGGAGCATATGCCACCGCACAATGCACTAGAGCTTTGGACGTACCCAACTTTTACAAACTGGGATGTGAGGTTCATAATGTGGGCCATGTCCTATCGATTCCGCAAGCAAAAGTCGCTGGAGATGAGCGCAACCGCGTCAAGTGTTTCGCCCACTTCTTCTGCTCAAGACTTCCCGGGCATAGGAAGCGAAGCACTGGGCTCTTTGGAAGACGAAAAGCCAGGCGAGGTTGGCATAGCAGGCCTGGGTGTAGGCAGGGGTTGGGGCCAAGCAGGAAGGACTAAGATGATGGCTAGAGGAGCTGCTGTAAACTCGATGCTTCAGGGGTATTACCCGTATGTTAGGAGGGCGGTAGCTACAGCGCTCGTGGGAAGGATAGGCGTCGTAACACTGACAGCTTTCTTGGTTTGGCGGAAGCTGAAGTCTGAGGGTTCCCAATAGCCTTCAGCATTCGGCAGATCATGGCAGAGGCGTCATATACGCTGCGTATTGTATTCCGTGCAATTCAATCCGAGATATAGCGATATTCTCAGATATTCCTTGTTATCCCGACCCGCATTTCCTTTGTCGCTGTTGTTAACAACAAAATAATGATTATTGCATCGCTTCGTCTGTCCATTCCCTGGCCTATCTTGTGGCTAGTTCCAGAAGTATTTCTCGCCTGAAACGCATGTTAAGCCAAAGACTATTGCGACATGAGTCTGAGAAGCGATCAGGTCTCAATCAGTTCCAGCTAGATGTCCATTGTCCTACTGTGCAAGACACGTCCAGATATCTACTACATGATATTGAATGTCTCAGACAACAATTCTCTAACAATGTATAAGTCCTCATCACTATTCGACATCTCTGCAACATTGATACCAGAAGGCACCAACAATTACTCAAAACATTCCAGCAATTCTTCATACAACGTACGCAGCAACAACTCGTAGATCAATCAACATGCAATACCATCCCGACTCTACAACCCGTGCCCGCTTCATCAAGGAACACGTCCATACCCCAGTAACGCTTGAGCAAGTCATTTGTTCGATTTGCCGTCAGGGCTGCACCCAATACCACGAAATAGTCCAAATCTCCGAGCATCCAGAATGCCAGTGCGTTTTTGGCAAGACGTGTATTCTACAGTGGCTGGAGCCAGGTAATGCAGCAAGCAATACGTGTCCTAGTTGCAGGGCTGTTCTGTACAACAACATTGGAGATGAAGAGGATGTCAAGGAGACAGAGTCTGACGGCGACAGCGATATTGACGATGACAGCGAGCCTGAGGCAACCATACCTATTCGCGAACAATCCAAGGATGTACGCGAAAAGCAATCCCAGCGTCGTCGTCGAAGCCATGCGCCCCCGCCATCTTCATTAGATGACTCTGCACCATCTCCCCATCACACACACAGGTACAACCTTCGACCCCTTCCGCACCGTCAAGTCTCGTCTTCCTCGTCATCGGCTCCACCCCAAACACCATCCTCTGCCGTCGCCTTTCTTATAATACGGAAGTTTTGATGCGGAGATGCCAGACTATCATGCCGAGGACGAAGGCGGTATACCCACAACATATCCAGGGTCTGAGAGCTTGACCGAGTTGCATGCATAATCGGTTTCCAGTTCTTCTGTCGTTTTAGTTCTTACCGCACGGTCTGTGCGACAAAGGGTGGGAGCAGATTAGTACTAGCGCATCGCACTATACTTTATCTAGTCTTGTCAGGCACAATGCTGGCTCGAACTAACTAGCCCATCCGAACGTTATGCAAAGAGTAGTGAGACGTTTGTACTATAACGAAAGCACACTTAGATTATTACTCAAGGTAGGCACATACAAAGAAGACTAGAAACTGGGAATACAAGAGACTATGAGTTGTACAAAGACCTGGTAGCCTCCAGCTTAGAGGAAATATCAACACAAACATCTTTACCTTCCATCACATCCTTACCAACTACAAATCCCTTCGTTTTTCTTCAAACAACCGTCATCATGGTCCGAATCCTCTCCATCGTTGGATTCCTCCTCACCATCGCTGTTGGTGTGCAAGCCCAGAGAACCCAATGCCAGTGTTTGTTCACAGATGATTCGCACTGCTGCGTCGTCCAAGTAAGTCCCTCAACCCCTCCTCCAAAGACAAATATAGCTGACATGAATCTCTCTTTCTCAAGAACACTGCAGGCGGAAGCAATGACTGCACCACTATGTGCAAAGAAGCCTCGCGCAACAAAGACGGGAAAGCCTGCAACGCTGGAGGCAAGTTTGCCAGTGTCAACGCCTGGAAGTTCGAGTTCCGCGAACCTTGCCGTCTCCGATTTGTTGCATAGTTTAGTTGCTCTACTATATCGTACCGAGTGGCAAAACAGTTAGAGGTGGACGTTGTTGAGCGAGGTGCTAAAGAAGGCGGGCTGAGTGTCGTTGTAGATAGGGTGTGTGTATATATTCATAGCTCGCTGGAAGATACTAGGAATATAGTTATATCTCCTTTTAGAACGTTTTTCATGTCCCTTATAAACCTTGGCATACCGAGGCTGGCTATGCTGATACCGGTGCCGATAGACAATGGGCGATGGGCGATGCTGTGGTGACGCCTAAGCTATGCCGGATGCCTAAACGGTGCAGACGAATTCCAAATGCAGCTTGAGACCACAGAGAAAGAATAGAATGGTCAAATTATTGCGCCGCTTACAGTTGTCTTTGTAGGGATAGTTTTCCAACGTACCATACGGCCCGGGCGACTGTTGGTTTATCTGCAACTGCGTGATATCCGGTAGTCTATCTGATATTTGCAACTCAATTCCTTTTAGGGTAGATAAAGGTTAGCTAGCTGTCTACTAAGATGTTCTTTATTCCACGATACCAGATATCATTAATGCCTAAAAACGGCCTCATATATAAGATGAACAGGATTGCAGTTCTCGAATAAGTCTAGCCTGTCTAATAATGGGTGTATAGCTAACTGTAACAGATAATGCAACTCGAGTGGAGTTTATCAAACATCTTATGCTACAGTTGTACTTTTCAGATTCTCGCACTCTACTCTAGTGCATGGACTTGACCAGATGGTAGGTGATTGTAGTAGCGCCAGACAGTCCTCTTAGAGCCCTGAGACAGAGTGTAGGACAGGCAGGCGTACTCTGGGCAGATTACACGCAGAGTAAGGGAGATTCACAATAAGGCTGTTGTACTGTAGGCAAACTAGATTGATTGATTTGTCTTTTGTTCTAATTCCATGGTGTTATTTTGAGGAAGATGTCGCCCTTGATACGCGATGTAACACAACCTCTTAGCTCCACCCTTACTATGATCCTCGCGATAGCTGTGTAGAGGCTGCGTGGAGACCTTGTATCTAACAAGAAGATGTTAAGAATAGTAGAAAACAACTAAGGGCAACCGCGTCCTTTCTGAGTCTTAATGTCGCAGCAGTCGGCATTCTTTAAAAGTATCTGTTAGCATAGTATGCGCAGTTTCGGGGGATGGACAATGCGTACGCAATCTATGCGAGTGACGTTGACGTCTTCGCACAGAGTCCAAAGACTCGTGTCGTAAGTACGCTCGCTACAAATTCCAATGAGGTATGCATTCACTCCAAGCTGGCGCCTGCAATCTCCTCCAGAAGAGTAACAACAGTTGTTGTTGTTTTGGCAATCAGCGGCATTGGCTGTAAGAAGGAAAGCCGAAAGAGCGACGACGGTGAGGTTGATGAACTGCATTTTTTGAAGTAGTAAAGCAAGAGTAAGTGGTTTGACTGAAGCCGAAAGAGTTGAAATTGAATGGAACGTGGAAGTGAATGTGGGTGTGTTGGATGACAGTTTGGCAGCAGTGCTTACCTTGGTTTATATATTTGGAGTTAGCCTAACGTGTAGTAGAAGTTATAGAACGCCCAGCATTTGCATTGACAGATAGGTTTGAATGCTACATATTGATACAGTTACCTAAGGTAATCATCTACATTTGCATTGATAAATAGACCCAAGTCCTGATGATAAAAGCTTCAAGCCGTATTATTTAGGACTACTCTGACTAATCGCGTCTATGCGCAAAAACAAAGTTCGGTACGGATAGGCATATACACTGTAATTGTTGAAACTGACACCTGCTAGTGTTAAAGTATGAACTACATGTATCTAGCCCTAGGTTTCCGTTTCAAACCTGCTGACGTAATTAGGATTAGTTGTAGCCTGTGTCATTCGAATTGATGAACTAACTTTTGCTAAGAGCTAATAGTGCATAGCAGTTTTTCTTAGCGCAACAGTCGTGTGCAAGAAATTCAATTATACAGCTAGATAACGAGGTATATTTATGTCAGGTCGCTACTCTGCAGAAAAATCATCAACTACAGTTGCTTTGTTTACAAATCCAAACACTACATTGTCTTCCAATTACATTTTCTTCAAAATTCACTCCTTCTAAATCAAGATGCAGTTTTCCGTCTTCTCCACCGGCTTCCTCGTCGCCATAATGGCTAGCACTGCCCTTGCAGCCCCCTCTAACCTTGAGAAAAGGATCAAGACTGTAAATAGTAAAGTTCGGGTGGGAAACTCTTGCAGCTAACACTTTTGTAGGGCGATCCATGCCATAAAAGCGGTGACTGTTGCTATAGCAGTAGCGGTGCGTGTGACAGGCAGCAGTGGGGAATTCCCCGCTGGGTAAACTGCAATGTCAGCGGTGCAGTGACTTGGTGCTCGGACGTGGGAATTACGAAGGCACAATGCGTAAGTTACAATCATCGTCCACTCATGATACAATACTAACCAAGACATAGGATGCCGATTGCTGCTCCATTTCCACCAAGGGCGGTCGTGGCTGCCCATAATAACATCCCAACCAATGCTTCTTGCTACACTGCAGAGAATTCATCTTTTGTACATGGTCCTTGTCACCATCTATTCTTGTACATAGACTACGACGCTTTAGACCTTGATTTCGTATAGCTTGTCTATCAATCGAACCAGTTGCCATATCGATAGCCGCATTTCTCGCTGGGCTCTTTCGCTTGCTTCTACTGCACTATAGTTGGATATTATGGGCATCTCTTTTAGATCTACACACTGAATTTACAGCCTCGGAGCAGTTGCGATGCTGCACAAGGCGCAATCTTGTCAGTTAGCAATGGCGCTTGTCATTTATCAACAATGTTCTTCCCTTGAATCTAAAGCTGTTGTTGCGCTACTGCGTGATAAATGGCCGTACCATTTGTTCATGTGAAAAACCGGCCGTTGAATCTAAAAATGACCATGAAGCCTTTGAGCACTCAAGTATCGAAGACGTCAGGTCGCAGACATGCTAAGTTTTCTTAGTGCGCTTACTACAGTATAGTATCCACGATTCCGATCGTCATGATATGATTTGTGCAGGATTGGTTTGCTAAAGACATTTTTCGTAGTGTGGAAGGTCTGGGGCTACACGGTGATCCTTCCTTACGGCCAGCCATGCGCGATAAAGTACATTCATATGGTCTGAACATGTTCAACATGGGATATACTCTCTCGTTTTACATTCTGCCATATATAGCGGGCTCGAAACCTCGTATTTGCGTACCAAAGTGTGACGGTTCGTAGAGACGCTTTGTCTCATGCTTGCAGCTGCAATACTCTCAGTCCCCCTAACGTTCAGTTGTCGTCTGCGCTAGCTTGCCCTCATGAGCCAGGGCTTGTAATATGTCCTCCGCTCTCTGATGTTCTGCTGGTACTCGCTGCCTCCCGCTAGGTTCCTATGTGGCTGTGTTTTGTCTTGCGACCCTCCTAACCGATTCAGTATCAGGGCCTCCTCGTCGTAACACATCCCTACGAGAGCAATGTTCCACTCCAGCGTACCTTCAGCTTCACTGAGCATTACAGCTCTCATCCGAATCTCCTCAGACCTTTTCAACTGTGTCAAAGGATCACTACTCCTTTTAACTCCAGGGTTCGACAGTGTACGAGGCTGTCTAATAATCTGTAGTATTGTGTGGCGTCAATTGTAGCATGCTAGATGTTTATGAAGCGATTCGCGTGAGGGACCATGCCGTGTAGCCGAGGGCACGTCGGAATGGGACGTTGCAGGCATTGTCGATTGGCGATGGACTGACGAGCCCAACAGTAGCTGTAAATTTTATTATGACTGCGAATGACGTGGCTAGGCGCCGTCGTCGCTCTCGTGTTGCTATGTCGCGGCTAGATGGTTCTTGCTTCATCCGACGGTCGTGTCATGTTGTGTGGCTTGCTTGCGGAATTGGTTCTTTTGTGTGTGCTGTGGCCGCAACAGTCGCCCTACATGTACCAAATTAGCGCAGGGGGGCGTATGAGCGCCTGTAGGAACCGTCACAGCCACCAGCAGATGTGCTCTGATGCTGTTTTGATAAGACTGCTATGGTACACAAGAGGAAAGGGGACCTCGCATCCTAAACCATGCAAAATATCTGTTAAGAAATTCCGTATTCGTATCAGATCAATTCTCCGTCATCTCGATCGCTTTTTTAAGGTATCAGTGCTTTCTTGAAGTGAAGCGCAACATGATTCGAACGCACTCTGTTGGCACAGGCGAAGCTTACAAGTGTTGTTGTTGAATGTTGCTAATTGGCCATTGAGCTTTGGATGAACCAGTCATCTAGTTCGGCTGGCCAGCGACCCCGCAGATAAGGCGCCCGCGCTTCATCTAGCAAAGGTTGGACACGACGCATCGGCCCAATTGCTCGACGAGGACATAACTCCATCGACAACCTCCACCACTCGCCTAAGCCCTGCAGCGGACGGTGGGGATTCCGCCCTAAAACGTCATTGATCGGCTTGGAGGACTTACAATGGCATTGTTCTAGAGGTTATATAGTGGACGGGTCGTCGTTGTCGCCGTCGGCGATCTCATGACCAACCTACCTACCTGCTGCCCTGGCTAGTAATCGAGAAGAAAAAACGCCCTGTTTTCAATACTGGAGATAATTTCGTGTGCGAACATAAACTTGACAATATGGCCGACGAGAAGAAAGACCAGGCTAAGCGCGTAGCTGCTAACAACGGCATGTGAGTTATACCCGCTGCTGGTACAGTGGTTTTTGGAGAGAATATTTTGTGGAGACTGATGCTTGGATACAGTATCAATCCCTCGGGTGCGATGTTGATGGGTGCTGCGCCTATGTATCTCGCACTCATGCCTCTGACGTGCGTTTATCGAATTTTCTTTGCTACATCAACTAGCGTATCCCTTTTCCTTTCGAGAACCCCATCTACATATAAGAGATGCATCGGAGGTCACAATATTTTGGTTGTGTTGAGAACCAGCGTTGAGATGCATATGTAGACAAAGGGGTTTACGCCTGTCTAACACACTCAAACAGCACATACCTTACCAAACCCGACAGCGTAATGCAGTCCCTCGTTCACGCGCTCATCAAGTTACTCCCTGGTGTCGATGTATGTTTCCCCTTCTCCGATCTGGGGGTTTCTTTCTCGCTACTGACGAGCCTCAAGGCAGCATCAATAACAGGCGGTCGCGCCATTCCAGCCCTGAGTGCCATCTACCTTTTCTGGACCTTTGGTGCCTCAGGCGCCATTTCCGCGGCCGGGCAAGCCATGGGACGCAGCGAGGGGCTCGATATGGAGTATCCGAGGAAGCATGTACATACACTGGAAGGGTTGCCATTGAGGCTGAGGAGTGCTCATTATGCGCTTTTGGAGAACTTCCCTGGTATGTCGGCTTGATTCTTTTCTCTTTCTATTCCGGCCCTTTTCTTCTTCTATTATGTTTCTTTTTGTCGCAATACACGATTCATGGGCTATGAGCAAGTGAAGTTGCTGATAAGATTAATTCTAGCATTCGCACTGGCTGCCGCGCTGGCGCAGGTCCTCGCACCACAAGATCCACAGGTGGTTAATCTGCTGGGGTTTCACGTCATTGCGAAATTGATGGTGCATTACCCATCTTATGTGAGCAATATGGCAGTGCCAAGGTCAGCTGCACACCTTAGTGCTACTGCTGCGTTGATCAACATCTGCTGGATTTTGGCGGCTGGGAAGTAGGTCGTTTGCATCAGTCTCAGGAGGGCCGACGGATTGTGACGGCATCATTGGGGAGATGAGAAAGTAGAGCAGTAAAAACAGGATACGAGTGGATTGTGATTATATACAAGTCGATCGCATTTTGCGTGTGCAAGTTTCTTGGTGATCGAAATCTACAGTGCATCAAAGCACAATGCAATCTTGCAATAAATTACTTGACTCGAGGCAGATACTAAGATTTTTTCTATGCCCTTGAATCGTTGTATAAAATTCACTGCGCCTTATCTGGACAAGATCCACAAGACGTCGCTTTTGCGTACGCAACTACAGTTTAAATTTCAAGCTCGATTATTCTACTGTTTCTGGTTCCACCGGTCCTGGAACTAGCAAAGTATGTTGAAAGTTCGATGCTAAAAACTGGCTAATAATACACTTCTCAACTGCCGCCTCAATAATGCAAGCTCTGGTAAAGTATGTGATTGGTGTATATAGAGATTATTAACATCACTCTTTGTAGTCTGATAGAAGACATAGTGTTGGGTTTTAGAAGAAAAATATGACTTGACTCGAAATTTTGCTGTCTTCTCTTAGTCACATGACTATAATATCATGTGACATACACAGGTATTGCTCCCCTGCGACACAGGTCCGGTTTGATGTGATATGGGCGTAGAAGAAATTTTCTGTAGGGTCCCCATACCATTCCCATTCACATACCCCTATCTCCACGAATGGCTAATAACATCTGTCGGAGTGATGTCAAAGTCGAGTGGTCCGCTTACGAACTGGTTGAAGATGGCGTCATGGTGGCCCGAAATGTTGTAGGGAGGGCTGTTATCTTGAGTTAGCACATGTTATCAATCACAGACTAGAAGAAGAAATGATAACTCACCTATACTTGGTTTCACCAAACGTGAAACTCACTGTGATCTGGTTGAGGCCAGGTTCGTTGTCCGGGTTCTTTACCCACAGTTTGGCCGCGACACCGTTGGTATTACCCTCGAGCACCTTGCATGCCGTGAATGTTGGAGTAATCGTCATGTCCCCATAGCCTTGGCAGTATGCTTTTATACTATGGGATACATCCGAGGGCGGTGTTGTGATGTTGAAACTATACCAACACCAAGTATGTTCGCAGCCCTCTCCCCAGCCCTCAACGTGCCAGTTCCAGTTTGCGGGGATTACGGAAACGTCCGAGTCAGAGCCAGCGATTGGGCTGGCGATGGCCGATGTTGCCAAGATAGCGAGAGTGGCGTACTTAACCATGGTCATGTAATAGTTTGGTTATGTGTTGGAAAGATTTTGGAGTAGAACTAGATTCAGTTGCGTGCAGAGGGTGCGCGGGAGTAATTGCTGGGGCAAGATGAATACTTATACAATCAATCGTTTTGCTGCCGTGACCCCTGAGCTATAAATACCTAGGTAGGTGCATGAAAAGAATGTAACCTGGATTTCACGTATACGAAAAGTTTACTTACACGGGCAGTGGAAATGACATGGCGCTGAGATCACCAACCAAGGTAACCTTATACAGCAAGCAAACCAACATGTGACTAAGCACCGACCGTCACGGACCGAATCAAAGGCCTCCGTGCTTTTGCACATACAACATCAAAATTTGACCCTGAGCATAGATAGACCTGTACGCAGTAGCTCAATCTATTATCCGATAATCTGAATTGAGATGTCAAGATCTTTACTCTCTCTTGCGACTACCTAACAGTACCCAGGACACGCACTGAGCGAGACGAGAATAACTCACGTCAAAAACACAGATCTGACACGAATGCGCTCACCGCTCTCGGCCATAATCTGCCCAGAATAACTTACCGAAAGCTAGCACTGAGAGAATTGGAGGCCGCAGGGGCACCTTTGGTTACCCCGCACTCCCTGATTCAGAAGAGAACCCTGGCCCCATGGAGACCAAATCAACCGAAACTTGACCACCAGCCCGCAATCACCAAAGACATGTGATAAACATAAGAATATACGTCTGTTTCCGACTGCGGTAAGTAAAGGATACGGAGATGTTTCAGGTTAAGATTGCTCACGACAAATGCTAGCGATCATGCAGAGACCCCGACAAGAATCGCAGATAGTGTGTTGTAGATAAGTGAGCTGTGTATCAAAGAATTCATATCAAAGACTTTCCAGCCGATAGGCAATAGAGCAGAGTATAGAGAGCTAAGGGGGTAAGCATTCACCTCTAGTACGCTCACTCCAATTGGATCTTCGCTCACCTCATCATTTTTCTCCGGCCAAGTATCCAGCCAATCAAAACCTAGTCATCAATACTATGTATACTTCCCCTGTACATCTCAAGTCCTACCGAAGACCCTACAGAGGATCCACATTAAATAGGCCCAAAAATCATCATCACTACGAGACAACTAAACGGCGATACAATCAGTAATCAACAGGCTCTATTCGAGATTCATCAAAACATAGCTGTAGGCAATACGTTTAATTTCTAATGAGACATCAAATACCTAAAGTCTGAAGTCAATCGTGCGACCAAAGAAGCACTGAAACCGAAGATTTCACCATCTCCCATTCTACGCTTCATGGTAGCAATATGCATCGAGGAACATCAGAGGAAAAAAACCCTATCTCCAAAGTTTTGTGCATGCAAATGAGAAAGGCACGGGTTGATTGTAAAAAGCTTCTTATCGTTCAAGACTGATTGCGAAATAGTTTGCCCCTTCTGAAAGTCAACAGTAAAGAGAAATGTAGCCCCTTCCTGCAAAATCATTCGCTATCTTAGCAGGATACCGTATTATCGAATACAGAGGTGCATTTTCTGCGAGTCAAATCTCGCTGGTCGTTGTAGCCAATCAATTTGATTGGATCGCAACTGCATGAGAAACAACGTCTGAAGCAATGTTTGTCCCCATCTGAAACCTAGTTAGTATGCGTGTTCGTGTATCTGTGTATTGTGTATAACACCGTAATATACTTACATTCGCATATGATGCCTCCACCCCAACAGCCTTTGGCAGACGCCACTCCAGCAGTAAGGAGAAGGATGAGAGTAGAGAGATGCATGTTTGCTCAATGAATAGAACTATCGGGAGGCTGGTAGTTATGATAAGATTTTAGTTGCACGGTAGGTATTGGGATAATGGTGGTAAGGTAGGTAGCGTTTGTCTTCGAGGAATTCAATGTGATGATACTGTGCAACATCAAAGGAAATAAGAGCTTAAACACTTATGGTTATGACCTATAGTAAGAAAAATTACAATCGTACTTTAGGGCAACTATAACGTGAGTTAGGGTGTTTGGAGTAACCACCAAATTAGCGCCATCAAAAAGTGGACCCAAGTTGTCACTATGTTGATCCATCGTAAATCACTACCTAACTCATCGTTCCACACACCGCTCTAGGGTACCATTTTCTCGCTTCTGCTTGCTAATAACGATATCAATCCTCATCCCAAGTAGAGGAATGTCACCAGATTCTCCACGCCTACCACAAAGGCTAAAGAAGAACCCGGGTGGGTGCGAGGAGTCTTACGGTCGCGAAAAAAACAACCAGTCCGCTGTAGAACAGATTCCAACCTCTGAGATTAGAGAAAAGAAGGCTGCAAGACTGGTGGTGGCTGAGGGAAAGGGGCACCCACAAGACAAGATCGACTATCATTAATATGTCGCCATTACCAGCTGGCTCGCAAAACGTCAACACGTATCGATCTATCAGAATGTCGCTCTACATACAGCCATCACAACGGAAAAAGTTTCTCCCAGTCTGTATCGCTAACGGCGTGGTCTCGGAGTTCTTTTTTGTCGACGTGGTCGTCAATTCTCCGCGAAGGCAACCACAGCGAGGTTCTGTAGTACAATCCGAGCATACAGGAGCGTCGAGGGTAGCCACTTCTTATATCCTTACCCCGATTTATCTGTGCATGATAGCATATCAATTATGTTACAAAGACTTACCTTCATAGTTAGCGAAAGGGAAACAAGCAAGAACGAGAAGATGCTATGTTGCAAAAACATTTGGCTAAACTTTCCGGAAAATCAAGACCGCCAAGGATATCGGTTCCACTACACGTCTTAGGATCTGTCCGCCTCTCTAGTTGTTGTTCGATGCAGACTCATTTTTCTAGCGCAATGGCTAAGTTTCCCTAGGATTGGTTTCGTCCTTAATTGGATCATTGTCATCAGGCTCATTTCGGAGTACCTTCTTCAGCACATCAAAAAAATAGTTCCCGATGCACGGACTCGGTTTCATTCCCAATTTTTCGCGAAAACCAAACTGTCAGATGCGGTGTGCTGTAGATTCGACAGATTATTTCTAAGTTGTTGAGCGGATCGAAAAATCCTGTGTTTCTTCTAGTAAATCGTGATTTAATTAGGGCAAGCGAGAATGAATATGATACATTAGACGGCGAAGAGCCAATATATGTGAAACAAGTGTTTAGATTTTTTTTTAGGTTTCAATTACTAATGTTACAGCACTAGCTAGATACAACTAATAAGACTTTTATTATATCCTTATTAAGTTAACTATAAGTAATAATACTAGATCTATTAGTAATAACTTATATCTAGCACTACTCTTTATTCCTTTATTCCCTCTTTTACTGTAATAGCGGCTACTAACTTTAACACTCTCTTTACCTACTTTAGGCTCGCCTTATTCTAGAGGCTAGCTATAAACTTCCTATTATCTAGGTTCTATAGAGCATCCTTTCTTACTAGTATAGTATCTAATATAGAGAGTTATTACTATACTAGAAGCTTATCTAGATCTCTTAGCTAGCCTACTAAGTAGATCTTATATCTAGCCTTAGTTATCTTAATTAGGTCCTTATTATTAACTAGCGTTTTTCCCTCCTTAATAATATATAAGAGGCGTAGAAAAGTAAGGTAGCTATAGATAAAACGCTAGTATATTATATTAATATAATTAATAAAGTTAGTAATAGTAATAAAGTGTTCTATGATAGGCTAGCGCCTAGTTAGTATATACTTAATAATATCTTAGTTACGTGCGTAAGCGCACAGCATACAGCCGTATACGTCTAATTGTTACTTAGACTAACAAACCCCTAAATTATTAGTAGAAGATTATTTTAAGCTATGCTCTAAATAACCCTTAGCTACCTAGTAGTCTATAGTTCTTCTCTCTATTAAATATAACTCTAGTATACCTATATAATTACTTCTTAAGCGTAGCCCCTTATATTTTATATTTAATTCTAATTAGTAGAGCCTTTCTATAAGACTTTATTAACTTATAGCGTATTAAGCTCCTTAACTACTCTTTTATTATATATAAGTAGGTTAATCTACTATATAGAATTAGTATTATTCTAATTATATAAAAGGCTCTTAGATAATAAATAGGTATAAGCTATTATAAGATTACTAGCCTAGACTATAGCTTTGTAAGACGCTTAGTAGAACGCGCTACTAGCCTTATAAGACGCCTAGAGTAAATAGATATTAGGCTGCTAGTAGACTCTAGTATATATACTAAACACTATTTAGAAAAGCCCTATAAGATACCTTAATAGTATAGAGGTATAGGTCCTACTATACGTAAGAAGCTTTATAAGAAGTAAGTAAGTAATAGTTAAAGCTCTATTAGTCTTTAAAGAATTAAAGAATAAGTAATAACTCTACGCTATAGCTAAATTATAGCTATAGAGCGAGTATTATTAGAAGTTCTATTAGTCCTCTATAAGAATAAGGTATAGGCTATAATATTTAGCTAAAGTACTAGCTAAAAGATAATTATAAGCGTAAAGAATCTTAGTCCTAAAAGTTACAATTTATAATAACTACTAAAAGTTATTTAGAAAGCCTTACTACTAAGAGTAAGTAAGAGATAGTTCTACTAATCCTCGCTATAGAGAAGTAGACTATAGAGAAGCTCTACTAGTCTTTACTATAGAGGAGTAGGCTATAATATAGAAGCTTATAAGAAGCTCTCTATAAATTAGAATAGAAGCTAACTATCTAAATCTTAATATAGATAAGCTAACTATATACATCTTAGTAAAACACCTAGCTAGAGTACCTAATAGCGAGATATAAGAGAATATTATCTAAATACTTAAGAGTAATAGGTAGAAAGATACTATAATCCTCTCTATAATTAATAAAGTCTTTAGAAGAACTAAGAGTATAGCTAAGATAAAAAGTTTACTAAGAAGCCTACTAAAGGTTCTTTAGAATCCTATAGTAGCTATAATAGCCTAATTAGTCTAACTACTATTACCTATTACTATAAGGCTAGAAGTAATAGAATAGTAAAGTTCTTAACTATTAGTTCTACTATATATACCTAAGAGCTAATTAGACTAGAAAATACTACTAGCACGTATAGAGACGTATATAAGGATAAAATACTCTTACCTAGAGCTATTTAATAGTAATAGGTCTAAATACTCTATATTTAGGTATAAGGCGAAGACAAAACTAGATAATAACTATAAAGAAACCTTAGATAAGATAAAGATCACGTATATAGTAAGCTACTACTCTAAATAAGTGTTAGATATTATTCTTCTCTAGATAGAATAGAACTAAGAATACTATTTAGTTAAAGATCTATAGTATTTTCTTAATTAGTAATATAATAACTCGCACCTTAAAGCTAAAGTACTTAATTAACTCTTAAACCTATAGTAAGGAAAGAAATCTATCTATAATTATTATATAGAGTTTAATTAGTTAGAACTATAATTAGGTATATATATAGGCGATACCTAGAAGAAGAGTATATTTTCTAGAGGTCTTTATATAGAGATCTAGAAGGCTCTAATACTAGTAAATAAGGACCTATTATTTAAGTAGTTTATAAGAGAAGCTACTTAGGTATCTAATAACCTATACTAAGTAAGCTTAGCTATATATAACTAAAAGGATTTTAGTTTATAAGAAAGATATAGGTATATAATCTACTATTAGAAAAGTGCTAGAATACTCTCGCCTCCTAAAAGAATAAACTAGAAACTAATAAAGGTTAGTAGATTAGGTACTAAGAATTTTAAACTAAACTCTAATTAGATAGAGTATTATACTTATAGTAAGAAAGGTTACGTAGCAAAATACTATAGAAGAAGTACTAAGTTAAAGAGTACTAAGGTTAGCTAAGTAGCTTAGAAGAAGTTATCTTTAGGCTATAAATATTATCCTAAGAATAAGGATAGAGATAAGTTAGATAACTTAGAAAAAGAGTAGCTCTAAACTAAAGTCTTAGTTTAGAGCCTCTAAAGATAGATTAGTAGATAAGTAGTAAATAGAACTAGTTCTAGTAAAAGTATATAAATACCTCTTCTCTAATAGTATATCTAATTATAAACTCTATCTATAACACTTTAGTATTAATTAATAGTAGTTATCTATACTACGCGCTAGTTAGTAAGAAGTTTACTTACTATAGCTACCTAGAGCGCTATATAATAACCTCTTAAATAATAGAGGGAATTAATAGTAAACTCTTAGAGATTAAGAAAATCTCTAAGTTTAAATTTAATATATATAGCTACTAAGAGGTCGCTTACGTATATATATTAAATAATATAGATAAAGATATTATTCTAGAAAAAGAATAGATAGACTATTAGAACGTTATAATTACTCTAGTAAAAAGGAGTTTATATATATACTTAAAAGGTATTTAAGTAAAATATAATAAAGGTATTATAAATAGAAAAATAATATACTAAGTAAGTATAGTAATATTTATAGGCTATATAAGAAGATCTTAGAACCTAGAGAAAGAAGTAAAAGTATTTACTACTTCTATTATAGATATTAATAAAGCGCTAGCGCCTAAGAAAATAGTAGATATTAAGTTACTATTACTAAAGCACTATTAGAGCTACTATAAGCTCTTTAACCTAAAGGAAGTATCTAAGCTCTCTCTATATAGAGAACCTAGAGTAGACTATAGAATTAAGTTAGAGTTAAAAGATAGTTAGTAATCTTAACTACTATAGAGTTCTCTATATAGTATATCTAAGAGTAAACTATTAGTACTCTAAAAGAAGCTTATATTACTTCTTAAGAAAGAGTTTATTTACGTAAGTAGTTTACTAGTATCTTTACTAGTCCTATTTATAAAGAAGCTAGAAGAAGGTCTCTAATTATATATTAACTACTAGGCGCTTAACACTATTATAAGAAAGGATAGGTATCTATTACTACTTATCTAAGAGATACTTAATAACTTAAGTAAAGCTAAATAGTTTACTAAGCTAGATATAATTATAGCCTTCTATAAGATCTATATAACTAAAGATAATAAGTAGAAAATAGCTTTCTAAATATATTTTAGCCTTTTTAAATAGCTAGTTACCTCTTTTAGTATAGTAAACTCTCTAAGTACCTTCTAGCGATATATTAACTAGACCTTAAGAGAATACCTAGATAAATTCTACTTAGCCTACCTTAATAATATATTAATTTATATAGATAGTAGCTTATAATAGTACTAAGACTATGTATAAAAGGTTCTTAGTAAGCTCTAAGAAGTAGGACTATAGGTAGATATTAAGAAGTACGAGTTTAAAGTAAAGACTACTAAGTATCTAGGCTTTATTATTAATATAGGAAAAGATATTTAGATAGACTTAGATAAGGTTAAGGTAATTAAAGATTAGAAAGTATCTAAGATAGTAAAGAGCGTTTAGTTATTTCTTAGGTTTACTAACTTCTACTAAAGATTTATTAGAGACTTCGCTAGAATAGCTACTTCTCTAACTTATCTAATAGGTAACGTAAGCTTTACCTAGAGAGATTAAGAATAGGTAGCGTTTAATAAGCTTAAAGAGATCTTTATTACTAAACTAACTCTTACTACCTTTAATTCTAAGAGAGATATAGTTCTAGAGTATAACTCTTCTAGGTATATAGTAGAAGAAGTACTCTTCTAATATAATAATAAAGAGATACTACGTACTTACGCGTACTTCTTAAAGAAGAATAACACTTATAAGTATAACTATAAGATCTATAATAAGAAACTACTAGCTATAGTACACTATCTTAAAGAATAGAATACTAAACTCTACTTAGTAAAGAGCTTTAAGGTAATTACTAATTATAAGAACCTAGAGTACTTTATAAAGCTAAAGATACTAAATAAATATTAGATCTACTAGGCTATATTATTAAGCTAATTTAATATAGAAATTCTATATTAGCTAGGTAAATAGAATATAAGAGCTAATACGCTCTTAAGAAGAGAATAAGACCTACCTAAAGATATAGAAGATAAGCGCTTATAGAAGTATATTATCTAAGTCTTAAAACTAATATCCTACTACTATAAAGAAGTAGATAAGAATAAAGAAGACTTAGTAAGAAGCTAGGTAATATCTATAAAGACTTACGTAGAACGTATAGAAATTAGTCCTAGCCTAACCTAAGACTAGTTAGGATAATAAGATACTACTACTAGTAAAAGCGGTGTAGACTAGATAGAGTATAGTAGAGAGATACTTAAAGAATAAACTAAGCTAGAGAGCTTAGTTATATAGGAAGAAAGCCTAGTATAAGTAAATAAACTTAAGAAGCTATAGTAAGAAGCTCTAAAAGATAATTAGTAGTATAGAGAAGTAATATACGCTATATTAGAATAGAAATAAAGATTCCTACCTAGTTTAGATATAAAATGCTTAATCTTAGAGTATATAATTAGTAATTAGGGAGAGTTACTATACTAAGGTAGAAGATAGGTACTAGGTAGTAAGAAACTATATACCTAAATAATTAGAGAAGTCTACGACTCTCTCTTAGCTAGATACCTAGAGAGAGAGATTACCTATAAGATAGTTATCTAAGACTTCTTCTAGCTAGATATATTAGATAATATCTAACGCTATATAAGGAACTATAACGTCTATAGTAGAACTAAGCTATAGTAAGAAGGCACCTAAGAATACCTTAAACTATTACTAATACTAGATTAGATATAAAAGAAGATATCTATAGACTTTATTAAAAGACTACTAATAAGTAAAGGTATAAATTACCTTATAGTTATTATAGATTATTTAAGTAAAAGAGCTATCTTTATTCTTCTACCTAATATTAAGATAGAAATAGTAGTCTAAGCTTTTCTTAACTAAGTAGTAGCTTACTACTAGTTACCTAACACTATTATATTTAATAGAGGAAGTTAGTTTATTAGTATACTCTAGGAACGCCTTTATAAGATTCTAAAGATTAATTAAAGGTTATCTACTACTTTTTACCTATAGACTAATAGCGCTATAGAATAAATAAATAGTGTATAGAAAGCGTATATCTAAGCGTTTATTAGCTAGTTATAAGATAACTAGGCTATATACTTCTCTATAGCCTAGATTACTATTAATAGAAGAGATATAATATTAATAGAAGTATCTTTATTCTTCTTATAATATAGTTATAATATAGACTCTCTATAGCTAGAAGTACTACTAAATACTAGCTAAAGAAAATACTTAACTAAAGAGCGTTTAGACTATAAGAAAGTAGAGACTATTATAGCTAAGTTTTAAGATATATTTAACCTAGTATAAGCTAGTATAGCTAAAGCCTAAGTAGAGTAAGAAAAGTAAACAAATAGGCACTATAAAGAGGCTAGAAACTATAAGGTTAGTAATAAGGTTTAGCTAAAGCTTAATTAATAGTATAAGATAGAACGCCTATTATAAAAGCTTAACTAGAAGAGTACTAAATATATAGTAATAGAGGTAATTAATAGCTACTTAGTTAAGTTAGATATCTC
The DNA here is from genome assembly GCA_034640345.1 of Drechslera avenae. Classification (NCBI taxonomy): domain Eukaryota; kingdom Fungi; phylum Ascomycota; class Dothideomycetes; order Pleosporales; family Pleosporaceae; genus Drechslera; species Drechslera avenae. Next base: position 397,661 of record JAXRVH010000022.1, read on the forward strand.
TCTAGGCTATTATCTAGTTTTCTATATTAATAGACTCTACTTTACTAACTTAGATTTGCTACCTAGTTAAGTATAAGACGACTACTAACTATTACTATTATAGATTAATAGCGAAAAGGAATAGATAGTAAAAGAGATTCTAAGTAAGCATTAGAAGTGTAGAGAACGCGAGTAGAAACTATACCTAGAAGTAAAGTAGAAAGGATACTACTAAATAATACTTAAACTAGTAGAAGCTCTAAGCGATATAGAGGCTATAGATTAGTAGGAAACCTATATAAGAGACTTTTAGGACAAAGAAGAGCGCCTACTAGAAGGTTTTCGCTAAGAGACTCTCTAAAGAAGGGGAGGAAAGAGGTATTATAATAGGCTAGCGTCTAGTTAGTATATACTTAATAATATCTTAGTTATATACGTAAGCGTATAGTATATAGCTATATACGTCTAATTATCGCTTAGACTAATAAACCCCTAAATTATTAGTAGAAGATTATTCTAAGCTATACTCTAAATAACTCTTAGCTACCTAGTAGTCTATAGTTCTTCTCTCTATTAAATATAACTCTAGTATACCTATATAATTACTTCTTAAGCGTAGCCTCTTACATGTTCTCTAGCTAAAAGGTATTAGGTAGGCCTAGAGTAGTAAGACTATAACTAATACTACTATAATAGCCTACTTAGATTTAGGATATAGTAGTTACTAATATTATCTATTTCTAGAGGTATAATAGCTTTAAGAGAGTATAGGCTTAAAGAAATTATAATTTAAATAGATAAGCTTAAAGAGAAGAGAAGAGGATATTCTTAAGCGTAAGAAGAGAATATCTTTAAGCGAAAGAGATATATAACTTAGGAGGATTTATAGTATTATTACTTTACACCTATAAACTATAGTTATTATATTATAATCTCCTTAATAAGCTATAATCTTAATTAAGACTCTCTTAATTAAGAGAGGCTTCTATAGTTTAATAGAGAGGTATTTATTATATTATAGGTAGTATTTTAAGACCCTATACTATATAGAGCTAAGTTAAGCTAACTACTAACTTAGCATAATTACGTATAATTACGTATAAATATTATTTTTACGACTTTTTGTGTTTACTAGGTAGAGGTATGTTACCTGTTTAGACTTTTTTGGATTTGTGATACCCCTTATATAGCATCAGAAAATCATACATTAGACTCGAGTGCATTCTACGGTTATAAAGCTGGGAGTAGATCCTCGCAGCGCTAATTTTCTAGGTGCGATAGCAGTAGCGAAACGACTAAAAATATGCCTTTCTTGAATATGCTACTCACATTTTTGGAGTTAAGATTTTAATCCAAACACCACTTGCTTGGGCACACGCTGCGCGTTTACGTTCAGTTTTCTCACTTTCTGAAGAATCACTGGTAGGTCCCGCAAAGTCTGATATCGCATCCGCATACTAGGGTGCTGGCTCAATGCTAGTAGCTTGTTAATCAATGATGGTCGACACAATCATGGGATCCTCTTTTGGAACAAATATGTTTCTTCTGTGCAGTTCAGAGTGAAATATCACAGGCTAGCTTAATTCTATATCTAAGAGCTTTTGGTTAATCTTTTCAACCTCGCACAGCCGTGATGAAGGAACTTCTTCTATGTTTCAAAAGATTCCCGAAAACGTGGGCGTTTTGACACAGATGCAGCTAGCAGGATTTTAGATATTCCGTTGTCGATGAGTCCATCGCTGTATCGGTTCCCACAGTGCGGCTATGTATTGGAGTTGTAATGCTGGATAGCCCACATAATATCATGATTTGAGGCTGAATCAGCGATCTTGTAAGCTACTTAGCTTTTCCTCGGGAAGAGGAAATCCTTGAACAAAGTCTGTAGGGCTGAATATCGGTGAATGCTAAACCCCCGGTTTATCGGCAGTTTCGGATGGGAGGGCGACGGTATTCTAATGAAGTACAAGCTGCCGTAAGCTAGCAAGTTAATGTCGGTGATCTTCTTGAGTTTCTAGCATATCGCCTTCATGCACCTAATCTGATTGCTTGAGTCTATTGTTGGTCACTTTTCATTCTATGACATACCTGCTGCATGCTCCACGATGATGTGTTTACTACCATTCGCCTTGTAATCGGGAGTTTAGGTGTTGCATGGGTACGGCTAAACAAGTGACTGAATAGAGAGACACAGCCAGACTACCAATAACGTGTTTACTAGGGATGATGTTTGAAGCTTTGTCGCTTCAAACCAATATCCTGGGAATAGCGATTTTCGTTACAAATTGCACTAACAAGTCCTCAAGTGGTCAGGTCCCTGTCCATTCAACAACTTTGTATAGAACCTACAGTACCTAATCGTCGTAACTTCAGAAGTAGTAGTCAGTCTTGGATCGCCTTGTAACAATGAGTTTGACGTTAGTAGTGTGAAATATGATTACTCAGTTGAAGCCACCCTCCTTATTGTCGTACGGAATTAGTGGAAGCTGTTTACCTTCTCTCTATGGTTCCACATCACTGCTTGAGAAGAGCGTCGCATAAATAAGAATTTTTCGATGAACGTCTGAGCAGAGACATGCATAAGCCGGTGCGCCCACACTACGCACAAGTTTCCCAGTTCCGTTCGGCGTCAGTTGTAGCGTGCGAATGCCGGACATATGGCGACGTACCCTGCTAGAGTTGATGCGATTTATGAGGTTTCCTACCCTAGAGATGGCCGTTGAATCAGTTGACCAAAACAGTTAACAGTGAGGAGATTTCGTTGCTTATGTTATGGAGACAGGCGTTTATCTGAGACATCTGTTTCCCTGCTATTGACTTCTCTAACGGCAGGCAGACCTTGGCATTGCAATTGATCGGCGAGCCCTATCCGGATAATTCGAGGGCTGGATTTTGCGTGTGCCGAGGTCATGCCGACAGTCTCTAGGACAAGCCTTGCACTGCTCACCACATGCGAGTACCTAGTAACGGGAAACCACCAAGACACTTGAGCGATTATGAATGGTCAACTGCCGTGGTCATAATCAACTACTACTGAGAAAGATACGTACTCGGAAAGCTACATTCCGGGTACCCAGGTATTACTGCGCTTAAGGATTCCAGCCCTAGCTGCTAAGCCCTGGCAGTTATTCGTAATCGGAAGCTCTCGCGCGCTTCCACCACGACGCGCACCACGTCAGCACGAAATAGCAGTGCAAGGCACAAGAGATATGCCGATGAGACTGGACGCTAGCCTTGTTACCAAGGCTGTATCTACATCATTGCCTGAGTAGCTTGAGGGGCGTAGACAAACCCTTCACAGGCAAAGACAATAAAGCGCGTTATCTTTCTCTAAATACTGCCTGGATGATCATTCCAGCACTTCCCGCCATGTCAGCAGTAACCTTAAACCGGGCACCTGAGGGTAAAAAGGCCCTTTTTTGGGTGTTGACACTTTGCCCAATCGCTATGTATAGCCTCCGCCTCGTTGCCTTTGCGGCCTGATGAAGAACCTGGCTTGCGTAATGATAGGGCTGTGCACGTAGGTGCCAAAGCTGTGTACAAGCACCAATTCCGAGCCGACGGAGCTCAATGAGCGCAACAGGCTGCTAAAATCGCGGTGAGGTTGAAACAATCATTGTTGTCGTTGTTTGGCACCACTGAATGCTTCCTCAATAGCCACCTTGTAGGAACCCGAAAGCAAGGTGATTTGTAGGAGTCGCTACCGGTGGTGGGTGGCCCAATCTCCAGACAGTTAATGCAGAGTGCTAATCAGACGGTCTCGACGGCAATGTCATTCTTGAGTGTGGAGTGCAGCGCATCGGAAATGGCATCCTCAGGATAGAGTCTTGCCGATCGCAATTTACTTGACTATATGGCTTTCATTATCGCATTCGAATCAGCGATCAGCCCTAGGAGGTTTGTGAATCTTTTCCATTTACGTTTCTATATCTTTTCGAGATGTCCAGGGTTTGTTTGTACAGCAAAAACGATGTGACTAAAGGCAGGCAGGCAGGCTACCAACCCATGCGCAAAATATACAGCAGAGAAGAAAACAATTACGAACGGTGTGCAAGAGGTGGTTCGATCCATGGATCCTCAGAGTGTCAGCAGGCCTTGGAATATTCTCTTTCCGAGGGTTTCTTTGATATTTGACCGCGTTGATCCTGTTGACGTGGGTCATGTGCAACACATCTACTCCATCAATCGCTCGGGCTCTGTACAAATGCTTCTGAAGGTAGATACCTGGAGCTTGCTTATCGTCGATAGATACACGGTAGAGTAGGAATAAGGTAACGACCGAAAATGTCGAGAGAGTACCCGCCTTGAGAAGAACGCGTGTGCTTACTCTGTATCGTACATGAGCGCCAATCGCAAACAAACCAGCGTCTCCACACATGCGTCTAGATACCCTGTTTCACCGAACTTACAACCGCCTTTAGCTCATAATTAGTGCATCTGCTAAAGAATGCCGAGGTAGTGGTAAGGAAGGGAGGGTATTCGTTCCGTTCCTGCATTTCTCTCCTACTATAAATACTACAAGCCCTTCACTTGGAGACTACTTGAAACCAAACAGTCTACGCATTATCACCCGCAACCTTTACCCAAATTTATAACAACCTTCCTCAACTTCAATTCCTCAACACTTTGTTAAAAATGTTTTTCTCAAAAACAATACTCGCTGTTCTGATCGCAATCAGTGCAGTGAATGCAGCAGTAGTTGCTAAACCTGCCGTCGCTGTCGAGCTTGATAAGCGAGAATGCACAGCATGTGGTGCGACTATGGTACGTCACAACTTGAGACGCTGCTATTGCAAAAATCTGACTTTTTCATTCTAGTGTATCAGTGGTAGTTGTGTAGACTATGGGTCGCCATATGGCCAAGGTTGCCCTGCAAATCAAGGATGTTAGAATGATATGTCATTCAATGTGTATGACTTTTCGAGAATAAATGGAATACTAAGTGAAATTAGCGCTTCGCTAGGAGTAGGTGCTATCCATTCTAGATTAGCTAGTTTGATAATCTCAAAATATCGAAACTGAAGACGAGAGTTGGAGGCGGTTGTGTAGTTGTATTGAAGAAGTTGGAAGTTGCAGAATTACCTATCTCCTGACTGCCTTTAGCTATTCATGCCACATAAAGAAGAACCTTTAGCGCGATACCATGCATAGTAAATCGATCAACGACAAAGTAATGAGGAACAATGTCATTCAGAAGGATTCTAAAGGGCTAAGTTCAGTGGAAGCGAGTAGATTGCATGCGCACCTTGAAATCCAATAGTTACTCTTGCGCGGCGGCGGCGCTGTCGCAGACTCAACCAAAGCCTTCGGCAATCCATGAGTTTTCGCGTGAGCGACTGCTGTTAAGCAAATTTATGATGCATGATAGCAAAATGCCATATCAAAACCACAAGCAGATATGAACCAGTTCCAAAAGAGCTAGTTACCTACGAGCACGTTCCGCTTTAGTGTCGTAGCGCTGTAAAGTCCTCCCCGCCTACCTCCTATACCAGCTGAAACCCTTAAAGTACTTTGCTACTACCGCCAGATGCGCGAACGGATGATAGACTTAAATACAGCGCTCATGAGCTCAAGAAAACTTGAAAAGTGATACCTTGTACACTCTTGTCGCAGCATCGCTGAAAGAATCATTGGTATATCTCTCGCTATATCGTAGACCACGCATTGTCAATTGGTATCATAGCACCGTTGATCATCTTTGACTCGTCCGAAGAAAGGAAAGCTATACCTCGCGCAACGTCGTCGACGCCAATATACGGTACTGGTGTGCCTTCGCTGTCTTTGGAAACGTGCAACTGTACAATGGGGCTACTAGGGTAAGCTGAAGTCACAGAAAAGCATTGAACAAACACTTACAAGAAAGCATTGAAACCAGCGGAATCGAAGTTCTCCATGTGGGCTGAAGATGCAATATTGGTCGCGATACTGCCAGGCAACACGCCATTGCAGCGAATGCCCTCCTGATGGAACCGCCATGCTACGTTCTTCGTTGCACCAACCTGTTCATGCGTGAGTAAAAGCCAGCGAGCTACCTCAAGAATACTCACAAGCCCATGCTTACTTGCTGTATATGCAATACCCGCACTTGCCCCTGTCAATCCCGCCTTGCTAGCCACGTTGACAATTGCACCGGCCTTCTGCTGCTTCATCGCAGGCAGCACTGCCTTCATAAGACGAATGGGCACCGTAAGGTTGATCGCCATAACTCTTTCTAATTCCTCATCTTCAATGGTATCCGCGCTACTCCATCCATCAGTCACACCTGCGCAATTGACCAATACGTCAATACGGTCATGCTTGCCTATACACTTGGCAACAGCATGCTCGACGGATTGAGGCTCAGTCAAGTCGGTGTGGTAGAAATGAAAGGTGGAGAAGTCTTCGGCGAGCTTCTGTGGCTGCGCGCCCATGTCAATGCCGAAGACTGAAGCGCCACGTTCGAGAAAGAGACGCGTTGTTGCCAGGCCAATGCCGGAGCTGCAACCAGTGATTATGGCAACCTTGCCTTGTAAGGAAGATATGGACATTATGGGTGGGCTGTATTAAGATATTGTGATGCCTCTGGTTGTTGATGAGTCGTGCATGCATGATGCAGATGCGCCAGAAAAGCTGGGATGACGTCATCTGTTAGCGCGTATCCAGGACCCACCTTCACTGTGACCAATGCCACTCTCATGCTTTATCTTTTCTTGGAAGACTTTTATTCTATTATCATGCGACAAAAGAATTCATTGGAAGCATGGAGATGAAAATAGGGTCATAAGATCGAACACTACTTAAGTGTGAACCCAATACACATCTCATTTGTCGACGACACCTCCATCAGTTAGCACTACTCACGCGATACTCATTGCATTACAGGTAATATACCTCTTAATGAAAATATCGTGCTGTTTGTGATATTGCAAGATCAGATCATCGCCTGCATACGGCGGACTTCGCTATCCTTAGTCCACCTTCTGATCCTCTTACTCAGTCCAAAATCCAGCAGAATGCTAAACAACGCCGGACCCACCGTACAAGCTAAAACTACCATAGCCGGGGTGATCCAGCCATCCTTGCTTTCGTGGGTCAGATTGAATACCTAGTAACTATACGAGAAACCGATGGTGTTTTTGCACACAGTCGCGACGACCATGATCTCGCCAGAGATGGGCTTGTAGCAGCCGATCGCGTAGGTAATGCAAATAGTCGGTACTGTAGTAATGCTGAGCCCACTGAATCTGTACCCCCCAAACTACAAAGTGGCCCCATGTCCATTGATGTTGGTAGGCAACACTACCAAGAATGACAGAAAGTATCGTGATGATCATGTAGATCCATAACGCATGCAGTCGCATCTCGGCTTCACAAACACCTCCGTTCTTGCGAGCTGCGCGAGCGGCGGCCCAGTCGGAGTAGGGACCAGGAGTGACCAAGCCGATAAGAGCGCTAATGTCGAAGGCGAAGTTGGTGTAGCCTACCTGACCTGGCTTCAAGAGATAGGGTGGTGCCGCGAGGACGGGCGACTCAGTAATGTTGAAAAACAATAGTATATCAGCTGGCCCAGCAAGCATCAACCCAGCCCACAGGATGATCGGATTGAAGAAGGCCTTGATCAGGGTCCACGTATCACGAACCATGAATTCTTTCCACTTGAGGATCTAGTTTCTGGAAAGGCTTGGATTGCGCGCGAGACGGTCGACCCTTGGTAGCAATCGCTGTTTCCATCGAGCTCATTTCCGAGTCCGGAGCTGCTGTATGCGTGGTGCTTTGCTCTGTTTGGCTCTGATTTTCGATGCTGACACTTTCGCTTCCGTTCAGGATTGTACTGGTATTCCGAACTGCGGCATCGCCACGGTAAAACTTGGTCTCCGGAAAGGTAAGCGCAATCAGCAGGATGGAGACACCTGAAAGCGCAGTCTCAAGCCAAAAGAATGACTGCCATCCATGATGGGAGGAGATGAAACTGGCTATGACGGGACCCAAGAAGGCGCCCATAAAGTATCCGGTGCTATGATGGATGTATTCGTCATCTTTGTTTGGGTCGGTTGCAATGGAGATGACCCACAAGTAAACACCCATCCAAAGACCTCTCTCGTGCAAGAAGAAGACATCCGCAATCATTTGTACTGGTATGCTCTCGCTCGTTGCGCACACTGAACCGTTCACTGCCCTGGCCGCCAACAAGCTCTTATGGCTGGTTGCCAAGGCTTGCCGCACGCACGTCAGCGTGATTAGTACTGAGAATACTAAGCTGGTGGCACGACGTCCAGATATGTTAGACAGCGGTACGATGATGAAGTTTGCGAAGTCAAGGGTTATGACAGTGATACCAGGCAGCATCGCAAGCTGGCTGTTATTGAGATGGAACTCTTTTCCTAGCAAGGGAAACATCGGCGCAATTGACAGTGATCCAAGTGAAGAGCCACTGGGAAGCCATGACCATAACTGTGACATACATCAACATCATCGAGCGAATGGAAGCAGAAACACCTTACGTTTCCATTTCCTACTCCAGTTCAGAGGATCGCGCGGATCAGAAGAGGGTACCGATAGGAGAGTCAGCTTCACCGAGCCATCGTAGCTGATAATCTCTGTTCCATGGATGAGTTCGACGTTGTTATAGTTGGATGCCGTATTTGGGGTCGTCAGGGTGAATTTTGGTAAAAGAAAAACCCCTCCATCAACGACCAGAAGACTAAAAAGAGTCAGAGATCCTATAATTTCGGCTTACGGCTCTCCCTCCTCAAACCCTTTTCTGTTAGTGTGCAAAGTACGGACAGCTCACTGGTTTGCAGAATTCATGTCGTTCGGATTATTATTCATGTGAGTAGCACACAAGTCCAGGCAAAATCTGAAGTCGATGATTGGTCATCTGGAGTATCCTCTTTCTAAACTAGTGTATTTTTAATCTGCTAAGCAAATAACTCGACCCCATCACTATGACCTTACTCGGCGGCGTCTGTGACCAGTCCAGCTTATCCCAACGAATAGTGGTTACATCAGTATACTTGAACAAGGTTTTCCCGTAGATTTGGCACCTCTATGATGCACAAGATGTAAGCTGCCGGCACTGCGATTGTCCAAGCCACTAATCGTTTCATATTGCTAGGCACATAGCGCACGAGGATGATTGCTAGCGTATACAATCTGCATTTACTGTGTGGCTTTCCCGTAAACTTGGCTGAGATTTACTAGAGTCCCAAACTTGTGTGCCCGGTCCGATCTGCTCTTGCGTTGTAAAGGCGTGGATATCGCTCTAGGCGACGTGTGGTCACCGCTGTATAGTTTTTTTCACAATACCTGATTTTGGATGTCGGTCTGAACACGATCTCGGAGGCTTAAATCTTCCAATAGTGGAATACCTATGGATAAAAGATACATGGCATTGGTGCGGGGCGCTAACCGCAGAACGGCTTCGAACATTGTGGGGAGGCACGCGGGCGCTGACGAAGCCCCACACGATCGCTGATGCGAGGCAAAGCTTACCTACTGTCTGTATTATCTTGCGAGCGAGCAGTTAAGCCAATGATTGCGACATTAAGTTGTGTATTGTAAGGTAGACCCATACGTTACCTATAGATATTTAGCGAGTACTCGAACCGTCACTCAAAGCTAGCATAGAGGCTGAAGAAGTTGTGTAACGTAGTTGATTACATAATTGCAGCGCATGATCGGCAATGGCATTGGTAAGGGCATGATTGGGTGACGTTAGACACACTAGTTACGCTTGACTCTCCTCTCCACCTTGTTAACCCCTCTCTTTCGTCCACCGGAGGCAATAACACCAAAATTGGACATGGCCTTTCTTAGGATTTCAAACAAAGTACTGCAGGACATTGTCGGACTCGTTATAAAGACTGTTGGATTAGAGAGATCTTTGAAGCTCTGAGCTATAAATCGTAAGGCAGCTATCGCCATTTCTCCTCGAGACATTCCATATGCTAGTCTGTGATAGGGCGTTTCGACCTGGTGGTTCAAGATTGCGTATTTCGGCTCCCTAGAAAGATTCTTCTGTCTCAAAGAACAAGTAAGGCTATAGTAGTCAAACTCATTCCATCAAAGATTCAAACTCAAAATGCCAACAAGCTGTGCTGCATAATCAGATATGTAGCCGACTATCTCACCCAACGCGCCCAGCCTTAGATGCACGAGACATATATCGAGTGTCTCATACAATTAGCCGCTAGATCAATAGTATACTGGGACGCCATCGAATTTCTGACCACGGTGCAAAATACACATGTTTCATTCCATGAAATCCAGAGGAGCGCGCTTGGGGCGGCTACAGAAGCACAGCAAGTCCGAGTAGTGCAAGAACTACTCACTGAGAATATCGACCCGGCTTCCAACACGCGGTGTTTCGGAGAGATTTTCGCTGCTGCTGCATCGTCGGGTTCCTTGGACATGGTAATGACAGTCCTCAAACACTGAGACGGGGATGCAGGCAAGCCTCTGTTAAGCGTTCGCTATATTCATGGCATGGAAGCTGCAGCTATCGCTGGCCATCAAGACATCGGCATTAAGCTGCTGGACCTCAGGAGATCCCTTCCAAAGTCCTTGTACGATGCTATAATCTTCCGCGTTGTTAATACCAGCCAAATCGCCGTATTGCTTCTCCTGTTAAGTCATAGACAGCAGCACTTGAATCTGGATGCAGAAAAGGCCTTTTGGGCGACCCTCATACGGTCTTCAGTACAGTACAGTAACCGGGAGCTCTTGCAGCACATCATGTCAAAAGATCTATCAATCATTAAGGAGGCAATAATAACCCAAGCAGTTGAGGATAGTTGTCGAATAAGCCACGATAATATCGTTCGGACACTGTTGTCAAGGCTCACACGCCTCCCAAATTGTAATCCAGCACTCTATGCTGGTGCTTTGTTTTGGGCTGCGGAATCCGGAAGATCAGAAATCTTAGCAGATCTCCTGAATCTCTTCCAGCAGGATCGACGCCAAATCATCCGGGACCTCGCTAGTGCTGTGTCTGGAAATAGATTCTCGTCTATCATATACCTTTTTGATAGTGCGGGCGTTGATACGATCGATCAAGTGGCCCCAAAGCGATTTACGGATGCTATTAGAATGATAATGCCGGAGGCCTTTGCTCGAACACTTAGGGGATGCGCTGAACCGCTCTCACGGCTAGCAGAAAATGCATTGCAAGCGAGCCGGAGCGGAGACTTAGGCAAGGTCATAGATGCAATGGAAATTGGGAGAATCCGGCACACCTCTCTTCATGGCTGTACAGCAAGGAAATACTGAAGTCGTTGATTTTCTTTTACTCAATGGCGCTGATCCTACAATCACTTCAACCACGGGGCGTACGCCTTTAGAGGTTGCAGAAGCTGCTGGGTATATGGACATCGCACAACTATTCAAACAGAACTGAGTCTGGCCATTTCGCCTCTTATCAAATTTTGCTAATCCTTGGTCTACTGTGATGACTAATTGTGCCCGTCCCACATAACCCGTTTCTTGTCGTAGATCCAGGTATGGAGGGGAGGCAAATTACACTCTTCCAACAGAATCGATCCTAATTGAAGCTGATAGCGGCCGTTATTGTATGTCCATGTTGGAGTATTTTAGGCCCGTCTGTAATGTCCCTGTCTTCAACGTAGACCCGTGGACTGTCCTGACGGCCATCGATCAAGACCGTTCCCAAATGCGTTTAGTTGTTGATGAGTGCTTCGCTCGATTGCTTATAGTAATGATACTGTAATTTGGTGTGAGGTAACGCTTTAGCATCTTTATACATCGCCTTTAGCTACTTGGGTGCGGCAATGATGGCGTTGTTGACTGTAGCGCACACAATGTGTCTTACTATTTGGTGGAAATTGCGATCGGTTTTCGATACATGTAGAGACGATGTTCCTTGTTAAACGTTTTGCGAGTTCAATAAAGGAATTAGGATCGGATGAGCCATGTATGTTTGGTCCAATATGAGCAATAGTTGCCGCATGTGGCGAGACAATGGCGAAGACTGAGCAAGCTGATAAGCCTCGAACACCGATCGCCTTTTAATGTTCGTTGGAGTAGAACACGGTCCGATCGTGTTGATTAATATCCACAGTTTTCACCTCCCCGTTTTGAATTGCGTCCCAAAGAAGCCCCATCTTGCTAAGCTCTGAGTCTATTAAACCCGCTGCAAAATGTGTTTGCCGGGGGCAATATCGTATGCTTGTCTTATGTTTTGAGTTAACCAGGAATGTAGGAATGAGGTAAGTAGTAGCAATAACATGTGAAAGCGACAGGAAACTAATACCCTTATAGTTAACCAAGATAGAGGTTTTCGATGATCAATCATTTTTCTTTGATGTTCTAGTATGCAAGTGCCAGTCAAGTCATGGCGATTCCTTCACCAGTGCACCCATGTAATCAATACCGTTAATTCTCCACAGCAGATATGCTGCATTGGTAATGCGACTAGTTAAAATATAACCTAGTCATAAGGTAAGCGCTTCGCTTGTATTGCGTGCGTGAATTGTTATCCCGCGATGCTGCCACGGTGGTGGACCATCTACGGTGGCATGAATGTCGCTTACTGTAATACGCGCCTTCTAACAAGCGGTCCAGGCGCAATTCAGCCATCTATTAATCATGTGCCAGTGTTACGGTGACGTAACCTATTCTGCTCGGCTACATGCATGCGCAACCCTACGTTCATTCCGGCGCTCAGTCCGGCGGTTAACCACAACCCTGTTCACTCGACAGAAGTGTGCGTATGATGGATTCCAAGATGTTGATTCAGCCTGGATATACCTTACAAAAAATTAAACGGGACATTATTAATTCACCTCGTCAAAGCTACTTCCCTAACTGCACAGTCTGGACTTGCGTACTGGATAAAGGGGAGTGTCTGCACGTATTTCTAATCGTCGGTGAGAGCAAGATCTGAATCTCTCTCCCTATCTCACTGATGAATAGGCCGTGGATGGGGGGCTTGAACTGAAATACCTGCCGTTTATGCTATCGTCCTTTTCGTATGCAGATGACCGCGTGGGGATGAAAAGGCAGATTCAGTAATTCACGCAACGACGCTAAGCTAACTAGCTATCGCCAGTTGATGGCTGATGAAATTTAGCACCGTTCAGGCTGCACATGGCACACAAGTAAGTAAGGTTATCGTGTTAAGCGCTGTAATGTGCGTCCACTTGTAGCGGAACGCCATTTCATGATATTGCGCCACCTGTGCCGCATGCCTACCCTGCACTGAACACAGTCCAGCTGTTGACCAATCACATCATAAGCTCATGTAGTGATGATGTCCTCGCTCGCTCAGCTATTCGGGCCAGTGTAGTTACATACGCTTAATCGGACACTTCACCACACGCTCACTTGTACAGTCAACTACATGTTTAAGTACACAGTCCACTACACGGTCACCTAGATGTACAGCCATGTACAAAATGCCAGCGCAAAGGTTGTGCAGTCGAATCGGGTTCAAAGACGATTAGTCAGGGTGGACACAGCTCATGGAAACGTTCAAAGACATTTAGCTATCGCACTTCACAATCGCATGCCGGAATCTACGTAGAGTAGATAGTTTTACGGCAATACCCTTTCTACAACAAGCGATATACAGATTGTATGCTCAAGGCTACCCTGTCTGTATACATTCCCTGCGTGAACAACTGTGTTCAATTAAGTAAAAGGCGCTGTCCCAGCACCTTGACTACTTCTTCATACTGCCGTCTCACAACAAAACCGTGTTGTGAAAATCTGCTACTAAGCATCGATAACACTCATATGATCTATAACGCACGATACGGATAGACTGCCAGTCTCGGTAGAATACATCCAGACCATAGCATTCACACCGACACTTTCTCATGTCTAGCAAAAAGCAGATCTTCACCACAATCAATGCCACGCTACTACCGTATTCAGCTGTCAATATCAGCGTCCCTTGTCAAGCAATATAGCAAAACGTGGAGCTGGCTGCACTTCGGCAGACCGATTTCATCTGCCGATTCGCTGCATAGATTGACCATGTCATAAAGGCAGCCTGTCGGAACACGCACGGATATTCTGTTAGTTCATAACTATCACAAGACGATGGAACAGGTGTGATACCAAGGGCATTATTGGCAGCAGATATCGCTGTGCACTTAACGTCTAATATGCAAAATACATGAAGCGTACCACGCTGAACGAGATAGCAGTTTCCTAGTTTTGCCTTATAAGGTCTTCGCGACTGCCCACTCATTCCATCACACAAACCCCCCTTCTTTGGATTTTCTGCTGTTCAAAATCACTCATCATGATCTGGTCCACGCTCGCCGTAGGAGGAGCCCTCTTGACACAGCATGTCGCAGCGCAAAACATGCTCCGCTTCGCATGCTCTCAGTTGACCGTCGAACGAGCCGACCCGCTCGTAAACCCCGGCCAAAGACCCTCGCCTCACACGCATCAAATCATTGGAGGCAACTCCTTCAACCTGACGGTACGTCTGTATCCCCAACCTCCCCAACCTGACTAAAAAACAACCTGTTCCTAGATGGAACCCGGCGTCTACGACCTCCCCACACACTCCACCTGCACCAGCTGTACCTACAGCGAAGACTTTAGCAACTACTGGACCGCCTCACTCTATTTCCGCTCCCCGGACAACAGCACCTTCCAGCGCGTGCCTCAATTCGCAAACGTCGGGCTGCAACAGGACGGCGGCATGACCGTCTACTACATGCCGTACTCTGCCAAAAACAACAAACTCACCGCCTTCAAGCCCGGCTTCCGCATGCTGTCAGGCGACCCGACGTCCAAAAAGGCCAACCGGGCCAGCATCTGCCACCGCTGCCTAGGCAACGGCGAGGGCTTCGCCCCCTGCGACGCAAAAGACACTGCTGAGCTCCCCAAGAAATACTGCCCGGGTGGCATCCGCGCCACCATCATCTTCCCCTCGTGCTGGGACGGCAAGAACCTCGACAGCCCGGACCACAAGAGCCACGTTGCCTACTCCAACAGCGGCGGCCTGGGCTCGCAAAACTGTCCGGCCACGCATCCCGTGCCCATTCCGCAGGTCATGTATGAGATTATGTGGGATACAGGCCGGTATAAGAATAGTGCTTGGTATGCGAATAACAAGCAGCCGTTTGTGTATAGTTTTGGTGATGGGTATGTTTTTACCCCCTGTTTTTTTTTTCCATTTCTCCTTTTGGCGTTTTGCGCTGCTGCTTTGCTTTGCTTTGCTTGCTTGCCATGCATTTACTGAATGCATTCATTGTAGTACTGGATACGGTCAACACGGCGACTACCTCTTCGGCTGGAAGGACGACTCGCTGCAAAAGGCAATGGACGCCCTGCCTAGCGGCAAGTGCGCAAATGCAAACTGCCAGGTCCTCAAGATTCAATCTGCACAGGACGCTAGCAAGTGTAAGAAGGCGCAGCAGGTGGTTGAGGATGTGGGCGTGAGTGGAGATTGGCTCACCGAGCTTCCTGGTGGCATGCCGGTTACCTACTAGAACTAACTTGTGGGGCTGCGGGTTTTGATTTTCTTCTTTTCGCGGCCTGGTCGATGGCGAATGTAGCAAACGTAGCGAATAGAGAAAGAGAGAGAGAGAGAGAATCCTTCGTCATGGCAATTTGCTCGTGAGATGAAAGAAGTCAAAACAAGCATATCGAGCGGTAGCAGAGAGTTGGGGTAATGCTAATCTATTTTATATTGATCGAGTAAATGCCGAGACAGGGGTGGGGGGAGGGAGATGGGCCGTCGATAAATGGCTACAAACACCCCACCATCCTCCCACATTTGAACAGAGAGTAGTCTGTGTCAGGTCAGGACATACGTAAAGTGCAGAGAGAAAGTGCGGCTAGTGAAGCTTACTAGATAGATCTAACAATGCAGAAGAAGTCAAGGTGCCTGATGAACCAAAACAAAGCGATAGGCGCAATGCCACAATGTCTAAAAGGAAAAAGCAGCAAAAGGCCACATTATTTCCTCTTTCACGTAAGCAAAGAAAAGAAAATCACAAGGGAAGGACGTCAGAGTAACAGATTGTTATTTTTTTTGTGTACCGATAAAGTAGAAGAATTGTTCTTTCCATCATCCCTTACCAAATGCTATCCCCAGCACTTGATTTCCCCATCTTCTCCAAGACTTCATCCTCATGAGAACAGAAATATGCGTCTGCAGGCCGGCCATCTACACTTCCGCCCTCTTCGCATTGAACCCACCCAAGCCAAACAACAGTCCGCGATATCCAATCGCCAATCTCGGCACCGGACACGTGACAGCTGTGCCATGAGTACGCAAAGGAAACCAAACGTAGGAAAGGCGAAAGAGAAAAGGCGATAAGACATGGACTTACTAGTGATTTTGCGTCCCAAGCATCTAGTTCATCTCCCACCCTTCCTTTCAACACAAGACAAGAAGAGTGGTCGACTATCCAGGCAGCACCACGTGGAGGCGCAAGGGTCCGACTTCTACCGCCCGTCCTCCTCTTGCGATCGCACCCAGCATTAAACGCCGCGATCCATTGTTCTCCATGACGAGCATTTCTAACCCGGAGGTACTAGCAGCTCGTCCCCGCTATTGTAGGCACACCACAGCGAAATCAGCTTCGCTGAAAACGCCATGGAGGCCAGGCCCCCCGCACCCCGAGCAACGAGTCCTTGAGGAGCAAGTACTACAGAGAGGGGGAGCCAGTGTCCCGAAGGACGGTTGCTAAATAGGTTTCCACGAGAGGTTTGCCCCGAAGGGCGGTTTTTTTGCCCCGAGAGGCGGTTTTTTTCGGCCCCGAAGGACCAGATACGCAAAATGTGTTACTCAAAAAAAGATCCACAAAAGCCCCGAAGGACCAGTGCCCCGAAAGGCGGTTTTTTTTTGGTCCCGAAAGACCAACCCAAAAAGGTTACACGAAACAGTTCCACGAAATGGTAAGCCACTAAAGGTGCCCCGAAAGGCGACGCCCCACCTCGGTGGGGCAGGTTTTGTCTGCATCTCAGCCAGGGACCATAAAGGTCTGTCAGAGACTCACGTCGGGACGTGAGCTCAATATCTGTAGGCCTCTTCCGCACTGGGTTCTCCGAGAGAAGATCCACGGGCGGCGGGGATACGGCAAAAAGCCGTTCCCTGCAGAACAAATTTCGAAGCTCGAATCGACGGCGCACGCGGGGCCACTGCCACACGGAAAACGAAGGACGGATCTAGAGGAGCGTACATGTCCGAAAGACGAAGGCGGATCTGAAAGGATCAGGCGTACCCGAAGAAAGCAGGCGTACCTGAAAGAGCGGGCGGACCCAAAAATAGGGTATGGCACCAAGGCATAGGAGGTGGTAGTAGGGACGGGAGGGTCTGCACAATGGCCAAGACATCGGGGTGGATGTGCGTCCAAGGGTGCCTGTAAGCAAAGTGCCATGGACCTTTCGGTCTATCGGAGACTTCTGACGAAGTTCCATATCGCAGGCATCTTCCACACACGTCTTCCCAAGAAGGATGACACCGGTGGCGGGGGCACGGCGAACCGTTCCCTGACAGACAGGTTCCTTACGCGAACCATCATGGGTGAGAAAAGGATACTCTACCTGATACCAGTAAGGGCGGGTGGGTAGATGTGTGTTGGGCTCGAGCCGGAATGGAAGACAAGGAGCAAACCAGTATCAAACCCCAACCCGGTACCAATGAACCAACAGTTCTGGTGAGC
Source organism: Drechslera avenae (assembly GCA_034640345.1). Taxonomy (NCBI): domain Eukaryota; kingdom Fungi; phylum Ascomycota; class Dothideomycetes; order Pleosporales; family Pleosporaceae; genus Drechslera; species Drechslera avenae. Next base: position 415,264 of record JAXRVH010000022.1, read on the forward strand.
CGAGGGCGAGCCAAAGCCCAGGATGGATCAAAGCCACGGTGGGCATTTGGTGGGGGGCACCTGCCTGAAGATGCACATGGCATTCCTCGGGAAGGCGCCCAGTAAGCTTCCACGTGGTTGACCTGGGTGTCCCACAGATCAAACCATCATGGTAGCCTATTTCAGAGTGGACGGGAGAGGGCTGGAGCTTTTCCAACCCAAATCCACTCTGCGAGCGGTGGGCCGCCGCCAAAGAACGCCATGGACCTAGTGGTCTGTCAAACCCTCACAAAGAAGGATGAATATCGCAGGCATCTTCCGCACTCATTGTCTGAAAAGACAACTCTGGCGGCGGGAACATTCCCTTTGGACAACAAGATCCCCGCCCTAGCTGGCACTTGTCCAGCGCAAAACACCAATGAGACTAGCTACCGCAGCAGCAGTCTGGATTATCAACAATCGCCGCCGACGAAAAAAACGTCGTCAGCTGCAACCCCACAGCCTCGACAACCGGTTTGCCCCCACGCACAACATACTGCCAAGGACCAAAGGTCTATCGGAGTGCCACCAGCCCGAGGGCAAAGTGAAACTCCATATCGGTAGGCATCTTCTACCGTTCACCTGAAAAGGGTACTGGATAGTGGGATCAGGCAAAGCTCAAGAGCAGTGAGACTCCATGTTGTGGTGGGATCCGGTTGTCTTCCGGCTCTGTAGCGAGTTGCGACTGGCGTTCCGCCTGTCGGGGTTGTGTACACAAAGAGTAAGAGAAGCCTCGACTCCCTACATATGGTACTTCCGCCCCGGAAGGAGCGAGGCCTCACGCCAGTCAACCAGGGACCATAAGGCCTGTCGGAGCACTAGGCTCCATATCTGTTGGTATCTTCCACACCTCGACGACCTGAGAAGGTGACACTGGTGGCGGAGCTGCAGCAAATGCACCCTGACGTGAGGAGCAACGGCCTCCTTCCAGCTGCAGTGTGGACTGAATGAAGGGATGCGGTGCCGAACTCGTGGTCCAACGTCGATGGGCGTCGTCGGCTGGCGAAGGGGGTCGGACAAGGTGTGAGAAACGAGGGTGCAAAAAGATCGCAGAATACCGAGTTAAGTAGTTGTTGCAGCCGAACACATGGACGCGGGTAGGTAAGGAAGTTGAGGGTAGATGTAGTGAGAAGGGAGTGTTGTGAAAATCAAAAGCTGCAATGTTCTGAGGGGCGAGGTGAACGGTCAACGATGACGTTAGAGGGGGGGGGGGGGGGGGAGGGGAGAGCTGGGAATCGAGGTTTCGTCAGAGCGCAGCGTCACGTGCCCGTTGCGTGTCGAGTGAAAGGCAACCTTGGAACCGCAGTCTCGAGCCGCGCAGGCTCCTTTGCACTAGTGCTAGACGCCAGTAAACAGCACCACATACAAAAATCATAATAGGAAAATGGGGAATACCAAGCAAGTTCTTATCAGGGACCGGAAAGCCAACCATGGTACTGTCCACATCCGGCAGAGGGAGACCCGACCCGCACAGTGACAGAAAGACTGTCAGAGGGTCGAGACGAACAGTGACGCTAGACATGAACTGTGAGCAAATGTAGTCTCTAAGATGCTTCTCAAAGGATGCAGTGCCTGGAGTAGACATGAGCTGTACAGTCCGGACCATGTTGTCGTGAAGCTGGGTGTGTTCGTCCTCGGGGAGCCGTGGCCGGAGTGTGGAGTACATCATGACTGTTTCGACCTGTTGTCTCTTGCGTAATTAATTAGGCGGCCGACCAGACAAGCTCAATCAATGGATCGAAGTAAATCCCGGCAGCGCAAGTCCAGTGTCGGTCCGCTCGTCCAGGTCTAATCGCTATCATCCAGGAGCTCAGCAAGCTCCGCCTCTTCTTCCGCAGTCATCACGCCGTCTTTTTGCTCGGGCTCCTGGTCCTTGGCGTTGCCGAGACGCTCGTCTTCTGCTTCCTGCACTGCCTTGGCAAGCTCTTGCGGCTTCAAGCTCCACTGTCTGACTGTAGCGTCAATGCTCACGCTTACTATACGTTGTCCCAACAGGAGAAGTCCAGTGACCTCTTCAAAGTGACCGCTAAAGGTGTGATGCAACTTCCCGCTTGCCCTCTCCCATACGCGGACCTCTTCGTCTCTGCATGATGTGATGACCCATCCACCATCCTCGTCAACGGCAACATCGCGAACAAAGTCTGGATGCTCAAAGGTCGAGTCTTGCTCCCACTCGCGGCCTCGTGACAGGCACTTGGCTGTTTTGTCGGCTGAAGCCGTCCACACGTCACCATCCGAGTCGAAGCGTAATGCGTCGATGCTAGTCTCATGGGCGATGATGGGAGACGGCTGCACTTCTGAAGCTGATGAGAGCCCGATAGTCCATCGCCTAATCTCTCGATCACTGCCAGCACTGAACACTGTAGCAGTGTCTTTGTTGGGCTCGTAGTCTGCTGGGTCTAGCGCGAGAGCAAGAATGCCCCGCGTGTGTCCCTTGAGTGTATGCAATTTTGTCGCCGAGGCAACGTCCCAAACGATGATGGTCGCATCCTGTGAAGCCGATACCAAAACGTCTTTGCCGTGAAGGGCAAAGGCGATGATGGCCTTGACGAAATCACCGTGGCCTTGGAAGCGTTTGGCAGGCTTGCGTGAGGAGAGCGACCATGACCAGATTGACTTGTCCCAACATGCAGCAAACAGCGTGTCAGACCTGGGCAGAACAGCGACGGACGTGAGTGGCGCCGTGGGTCCTGAAAACGTGGCAGTAACCTTGCTCGTCTGCGGGGCAAGACGGTTAGCAACTGGACAGCTGGCAAGACACGACGACGAAGCTGCAGGAGCTTGGGTGAAGGGGGGAGGGTAAAGGAAAGAAAGTCTAACCGACTTCAATATTGATGCGCTTTACGTTGCCTGCTGCCTCGGCCACGTAGACATGGTTCCCGTCGTGAGGGTCGGCGGTGATGTCGAGGATCTTGGAGGGGAGCTTCAGGGGATTGCCCTTTGTGTTCTTGGACTTGGCAGCCTTGCGGGCTGTCTCCTCCAGCGACGAGCTACACCATGTCAGTGAGGCAGGAGGAAGAGGAAGACAGACTCGTACGTCGTCTGGAAGTAATGTCCTGGATCGTTGGAGCGAGACATGATATATAGGGACGGAGGAGCGGTGACGCTTGATCGATGTGGCCGAAGGCGGCCGGGTCGGCTTTGGGCATGTGAGCAAAAGGCCCCGCAATTATGACTCCGCACACCGCAGAAACACCGGGCCCTGATCTCAGCTGAGAGAAGCAATTTAGCGGTAGCAACTGTACGGTGTAACCGTGGCCAGCTTCGCCGAGGAGCTCATTCAATTCATCTTTCCATTCATTCAGTGTAGCTAGCTAGTATTCTACACGACAGCAGCAAAAATGGTGTATTAAATGCTCTCTCCAATGTGCTGAATGCCAATACCCGCACGCCGTAGATTGTTCAAACAAAGGAAATTTCATAGAGTCATATGTCCGAGCAGTGAAGCTCCATCTGTAAGGTCATCGTAAGGTTCGTAAATGCGTCGTAAGAGTGAGGCGGCTATCCAAAGCACACCCATCGTAACACTCGGGGGGGATATCGCAAAAGACATTCCGGGCACCTCATTACTTTTGGTGGAACATGGTCCAACCATACCAAATCGGCGTCGCAATCATAAAGTCGTAAGTATAATCCACATCGTGTACAGGGACGTCATCATGTACAAGGTCGTCAAAAAGCAAAACCGCCAGCAGACGCACTGGCGGCGAAGTCGCGAATCGCCCACCTCCAGCCGCCGCTGTGTTCACCATTGTCGCGAAGGCCGCCAACCCAGCCTTCGACTCGTCGTCGCCAGATGGCTTCTTCGTCGCGCTGTCGGCGAATGAAGCCGGGCCCGACATCGAATTCCTCTCCCACAAAGGTCGGGTCCTCGGGGTTGGGCGTGCCCGTTCCGCTCATACCATTGCCGCCAACAACACTCTCGTTGTCTTTCAGGTCGTCAAGGCCAGCAAAGGGGTCTTCGTCCTCGTCTACTTCCGAGGGAGATCCCATGTCGTTGTTCAGCCGAGGGGCTTTGAGCCACGTCATCTTCACAGGGTCGAAAACCATGCGGCCTTCATATTGTACATTTCGAGGAACAGAAATTTGAGAAATCAGCGCTGGCCGAGGTGGGGATGGTGCTGGTGGCGGCGCTGGGGGCTGGGCCAGCTTTGCTGCGCGCGCCGAAAAGCTCCTGTGGGCATTGTTGGCATGGATCGAAGAGAGCGCTATGTGCGAGATTGACTGCGAGCGATCATGGCCGCGGCTCATCTGCGTGCCTGGTGGTGCAAACGTGGGTGTGCTTGCTGTGGTCAAAGCGAGTGTGGTAGTAGAGGTATTGGGGTGTGAGAAGGACACGAGTGCCTCCTCATTCCCTTCCCAACGCTGGAGGGTTGGGTTATAGATCATGCCTTTCTCATCTACATAATGGTCAGTAGGCGCTGGGTAGTAGTGTTGGTGGTGGTAGTGGTGGAGAGCCGTACTGTGTGTATAAGGCTGAGTCATCTGCCGGATCAGCTGCGGCTTCTGCCCTGTGCCCTTTTTGCGTTGAGAAGATGGACTGGTGTGAGGACTACGAGCAGCAACTTGGGCAGCCCAGCTAATAGGCCTCTGCGTAATAGTGCCTTCGCCTCGCGACCGCGTACCTGCCAAGCGTTGCTCACGTGCATTCCTACTTGCCGCAGTGTCTCTAGCGAAGCGAGGGGTGTGGTCAGTCTTTGGTGGGCTTCGCGGTGTCTGGGGCATCGGCGTCGTCATCCTGTCGGCCATTGGCATGCGCGAGTTGCTGGGCTGTTGTCGCAACGACTTGTTGCTCGCTACATTGCGTGGAACCTTTTCAAACTGCTTCTCCTTGGTTGCCGACGTAGGCAAATCGTCAAACATGTCAAGTTCATGGCCATCGCCAAAGTTCCGCTTGCGTTGGGGCTGCGTCAGCTTCTTTGGGGGCGGGTGGCGCGCAAGGGCAGAGGGGGCCAGTTCACGCCTCCCTCCTACACGGCCTGGAGTCTCGTTCTGGTGAGCAGACGAGCGAGAGTACGAGCGCATCGACGGCGAGTGCGGTCGGCGAGGGTCAGAATCACGACGAAGATGGACTTGGGAGGAGCTCTTGGTCATGACATGATGGGATTGCGAGGCGTTGGCGCCGGCAGGAAGGAATGGCATGCGTGGCTGCTGGGTCACGGCGCTGTTGCGAAGAAGAGGGGCGGATCGTTTTGCGCGGAGGAGCTGTGCGCTGGTAGTGGTAGGCATGGTCCTGATAGAGTTGCTGCCGGAGGGGGCACCGCTTTCATAGACGGGAGTGAGCCTTGTCCGACTGGCGATGGAGGGTAGTGGCCTGGGTATCCGCGACGTGGTGGGCCTATCGGTAAAGGTGATGGTCGTGGCCGGGCGAGCGGCGTGAGGCGCGGTGCTCTTTGTTGCCGCCTTCTTGACAACAATGTTCTTGTTCAGTGTCAGCTTGTGGCTGTCAAGGATCCCGCCTCGGCCCAGCTCGAATCCATTCTCAAAGTCGTCCTCGTCGTCTGCGGGCTTTGGCTTTGGCTTTGGCGATACAGCCTTGGGGCTGTGGGTTGGCGAAAAGACGCGTAGGGCAGCGGTGGGCGACTTGGGCGACGACCTTGGAGACCTTGGAGACTGTGGAGACGTTGGAGACAGCGGCGACCTGGGCGACCTGGGCGATCTTGGTAGTCCTGGTGATGCGGGTGGATCCCCAAGGAGGAAAGAGGTAGGGGGTGGCGCCGAGGTTGGCTGTTCACGGATCTGGGCAGGAGGAAGGAGCGAGGGCTCTGTTGCGGGTGTGGTTACGGTTGCAGATGCATTCTGAGCTGCAAGTGTCAGCTGCGGTTCAGCCTTTTTGAGCTTCTCGAGTCGTGCGCTAAAGTCCATGGGCTCGGCTGGCAGCACGAGGCCGCCGAGGTCGTCGTCCTCGCTCTCCATGGTCATGCAGCTGCCGAGGCTGGGGCTCATGGCACCGATGGAGGAGCTGCGTGCGCCGTGGGCGGCCTGTCGCGTGCCTGCAAAGCGGATGCCCAGCGAGCCCTCGCCCCAGTCAAAGTCGTCGTCCTGGTCGTCGGCATCGGAACGCGGGACGGGCGGCTTGAGCTTCAGGCCTTCGCTCGCGTTGGCAGGCAGCTCGAGGTCGTTGCCCCAGTCATCATCGACGACGACCTTGTTGGCCGACTGCTTCTTGCCCAGACGCTTGATGGAGCCGCCCAGCAGGGCCGACGGGGGCACGCTCGTCGGGATGGGGATGCCCGCCTGCTTCGCGGCCGTGGTGATGGCCGAGGTGTTTGTGGCCCGGTCGTCGGGGGTGATGAGGAACTGCCAGTCATCTTGGGATTCGGATTCGGAGCGCACGCTCATGCGAGACGAGAGCGAGTGGACGGTCGAGTTCTTGAACAGCAGGCCATCGGAGCGGTCGTCGAAGTCGCCGTCGTCCCACGACTCCATGCGGGACGAGTTGGAGGTCAGGGAGGCGATGCGCGCCGCAAAGGAGCGGTTGGGGGCCGCCATGCTCGAGGTCGAGCGCGGCGCGATATGTCAGTCTGTGTGTGTGTATGTTGGGTGTTTGCGTGTGCAGGATCTTCGCGTGGAGCTGCAAAAGATGGCTGGGTGTGGTGTGGGCCGCCTTTGGGGTCTCCCGGAGCCTGCAGGGCACAGGCGGCGAGGCAAGCGAAGGCGGTCAAGGAAGGCGCGCCCCGTGGCCCGCACCTTGGCTTAGACACGCGTGTCGTGTGTACGGCACCGTAGTGAGTATTGATGCTATCGCCGACAACACCTGACGGCCACTTGACGGTTGGCGGCCCCTGGCAGAAGCAAAACCAGTTGCTGGATGCGGATGGGCGGCGGCGGCGGCGGCGACGTCGTGCAGAAGCAACTTGACCTGTTCGCCGTGGCCAGCAGCAAGTGGCCGCCGTGTTTATACCTGCTGCACTGGGCCCCATTCAGGAACCAACGGCCGGGCCACACCAGCCAGTTAGCCTGCAAGCCTGCCAGCCTGCCAGCCTGTGATTCGCGCATGCGGCGTGGGTGCCTGGCAGCTGCAGCACCACCACCACCACTACCAACACCACCAACATCAACAAACAACACTAACCTCCGCATCTGCCTAACTGCCTACCGCCCACGCGACGGCCCTTTTGGCCACATCCGCTGTCTCCCCATGAACCCTATAAGGTTGGCATCGCTGCCGGCCCAAAACACACGTTAGAGAAGATACGGTTTCGATAGTCTGCACACGTCTTGAAACGCCCAGGCACGGTTCCTGGTGCACTCCCCCTGGGTCTGACCATATCGACCAGCATTGCTTGCAACACCATCTGCAGATCTGCATCCTCCCAAACCTTCTGTCCACCCCGAGGAGCCCCGCCAGAATTGCTTCATCCGTGGTCAGATTACGCAGCCAATGTCTGCCCGCACCAGGTACCTTGTGCCCGTCCAGCCCGCCAGCGGTCACGGGGAGACGGTCGTCATCCACGTGCTGCAGCAGGGCAGTCAACCCCTCGACCTCGAGCTGGTCGGCTGTGAGGGAGAACGGCCTTATGTGACATCACGTAAGACTGCGTATACATGATAGTTCCCAATTCGCCATCTGACGCGGCCCCTAGTCCAGCACCGCCATGTCGCAACCCTACGGCACAAATTCAAGGGCAGCGACGACGAATGGGCCGCCGTCCTGTCTCATTTCCTGCTCCAGCAACCGCCCGACCTCGGCCAGGCCGACCTGCTGCAATGTGTTCGCATGGTCTACACGCTGAAGAATAAGCAACTTGCAATCTCCTTCCGCCAACATGTCCAGAATATCAAAGTACGTCACCCCCATCCCATCCTTGCTTCCCCGTCCAGAATCTGGCTGACTAGCGCGCAGGTCACGCTCGGCGAAATCATCTTGCCCGAGGACGATGAATTTGAGTTCAATCCGTTCGAATGGGCGCAGACTTCGGCCGTGGCGCACGCTGAAACCCTGCAGAGAATGGCCGTACTAGAAGCCACAATCAATACTAAACACGACACCATTGCCAAGCTCAACGCCCAATTGGACGACTTCATCAGGACTAGAAATGAGGCGGAAACGGCCATGCTGCAGCAGTTCATGACGCTACTGAATGAAAAGAAACGGAAAATCAGGGACCAGAGCCGTCTTTTGGCGGGTGTCAAAGTGGACAAGACTACAGGTGGGTCTCTCCGCATCCGAGCCGTCATCGATGCTGAACATTCCCCTAGCAGCCGCTGTCCGGACAACCAGCCAAGCTACCAAAGGTCGCAGGCCAGGCGCGTCACGAACATCCAAACGTAAAGCTCCTGCGCTAGCAATGGAGCCAGGTGGGGCGCCAGACTCAGACAGCGACCAGATGGAGATGGACCAAGCCAAGATAGAAGAGCAGGACGGTGATGAGGCGCCCGAGCCCATGACACCAGAGCAGTCAGATGCTGAAACAGACGACCAAGTTGATGCTGCACCACCGAATAGAGGTCCGTCATCTGAGACGCTCAGGTCGAGTTCTGGGGTTGCACAAGGTTCAAAAGGCGAAGCCATCGAAAGCAAAGGTGTCCCCCCACCACGCGCACTACCCTTTGCCAACCGCATGTTGACGAGGAGAGGAAAAGTCGCAGAACCCCAGCCTCGACCGACTGCAGCAGAGAGTGACAATGACAATGATGAGACAGAGGACGAGGAACTGTAGTTGGGTGGAAGGGGGGGATGCCCCTACCTCTCACTGCCCCCGTTGTCTGGCCGCTTCGGCAGCAGTTTTTTTTTTGCAGCAACGAGAAAGTTTAGCAAACTAGATAACCAAGGTGATATATATGTGGCCGCTCTCATTGCATGTGCGATGCACACACGAGGATGCATGTGACGTTGATGTCATGTACGTCGATCATTCGGGACAGCAGGGACCTCCCGAAGACCCGTCGGTAGGGGCCATGCAAAGGGTCGCAGACCAATCGCCCCCGACATGTCCGTATGGCCAGGGCGTCGACTGTGGTAGAGAAGGGTGCATGTGTGCAGATGCAGATGCAGATGCGAGCAGGACAACAAACCCCCTCAGGTGCTTGTGCAGTGAGATGGTGAGGTGGTGAGTGAGGTGGTCAAGGTGGAGTGCCGGCCGGAGGTAGAGGCAGCCAATCGACGATGGAAAGGCTCCGGGCTGAGGCGCGCGCGCCCGCCAAGCCATGTCCACCTGGACGTCTCGTCCTCGACGATACAGCTGTCGCATACACTGGAGCGCTGTATTGCTAGAATCGCCCCCGCCGTCGCCCTATTCCCCATCGTACCGCGTCCGAGCAATGCCCAAATCCAGCCAGCACGTCAACCAGAGGTAGCCGCGCTAGTGTACTTTGGGTGAGTGAGGGTGAGGCTCCGCCATGCACCAGGCCAGCCAGCCGTTTGAACGTACTGTGCTAACAAGCCGGTGGTGACCAGGCCGCCATTGTTCCCCCCCTCGGTTTCTTCTCGCACAATCAAACTGCCTGCCAACCTTACACCGCGTCTACGAGCCACTTCGGTCCCCGCTCGAGCGCCTACCTAATGCTCCTCCACTCGCACACGTCGTTGCACTGCACATATCGCCGCAGGCCCGCGTCCTCCCCACCACACGCGACCTCCACTACCACCTCCGATACCCCAGCTTACGCGCCATGTCGCGCCCGGACCAGGCTGAACTTGCCGTTGACACGACGCGGACCTTGAAGCGCAAACACCTCGCTGTAGCCGACCAAGACGACCTGGACGCGCTCGACACCATCTTCAAGCGCATCAAAGCTGTGATCCCGCGCACGCCCTATATTCTGTCCACCCCTTCAGTGAATCCCTACCGCTACCACTCTCAGCAACAGGCCAATGCCTGGATGATTGGGAGGCTGTTCCGGCACGACGAGGAGCACTTGCAGTACAGGACCAACTGGTATCGCGAGCCATGCCAGGACTGCTTTGAGCTGCAGGCGGGGGAAGAGGAGGAGCCGGAGCCGGAGCGCCCACGCTCACAGGCATCCAACCATCAGCCCGCAAAGAAGAAGCCAAACCTGTCCGCATTCAAGGTCAAGCCCGCGACCGGCACCGCCACGGCCGGCGTCAAAATCAGCTCACCCAGTCCTGCACCGGCGAGAAACCTGCCCCCTCAAGCGAATGGAATCGCCAAGTCTGGCACTCTGCCCACGTCTGCTGTGAAATCAGAGGCCAAGTCACCGAGACCGTGCGTACGCTGCTCTAGTTCCAATTGCATCGCTAACAACCCACACAGTCCTTCCCATACTATCCGGGACGAGCGTCGCACAGACAAAATCGCGGAACCGCGGCCCAGACCCTCCTCTACGCAAAAGAGCGAGTCCGCGGGGTCAAAATTCATAGAGAAATCCGACCCTTCAAACTCCACACCACATGGCTTGCCCCCGCTACTGTCGCCCGTACATGAGCCACTGGGTAATCCCTACGGACTGCCCAACCTACTATCTCCCACACTTCCCGCGAATGTGCAGGCCGAGTTGGACCGACTAGAGGTACAACGCAAGCGCGCAGAGTCGGATGCATCTACATCATCAGCATCAGATCTCAAGAGCCAGACGCTTGCTGTGCCGCCACGTATATCTCAGAAATCCAACGGCACGCCCAATTCCGAAGGTCGTGTACGTTCTGGTTCTGTAAACGGCAAGTCGCCAAATCCCGAACCAGTCAGTCATGCCAAACAAAAAGACCCCAGTATGGTAGTTAAGCTGAAATTCTCGAAGACCAAGGCACCAGTTGTAGGCCAGATCCTCCGCCTGCCCTCCAAACGAGCCAATATCGAGAAAAAGGAGCGCAGCGAGGCAACCAAAGCTGCTCCTCCAGACCCTCAGCCCAAAGTTACGGATTTGCCAGTCATCAAGAAAAAGCCCGTCCCAAAGGTTGCGGTGCGTCGCGGAGAAAATGCCACGCCGGTACCTGCGTCTACAGCGAGCGCAAGTGCGAAGCCGCCTTCAGCAAGCGCAAAGCCTGCTGAGAAGCGCACACGGCCGGAAGAAGATGGCACGTTGGCGGTCCCGCCTGCTAAGCGCCCGAGGGCAAGCTCGATGCAAGACCGCCCCATCACCCCTGTTCAGAGCGTTTTGTCGCCGGCGCTGTCCACCAAGGGTTCGGCACAGAAGAATCAGGCCCAGTACGCGACTCCGAAGAAGGATATCAAATCTGTGAACATGCTACGGAGTCAATCGTCGGAGAGCAACGACACAACACCAGGTCGATCTGGCGCAACTCCCGCAGGCGGGAAGTTAGAATCCAGGGCCGGGCCTACATCTGCGCCTCTGAACAACAAAAAGCAAGCCGACATTGCTCTATTAGGACACACGTCGGCAAAGTTGAACCAGATGGGTCGTGCCCTGAAGCATGAAGCGACCAAGATCCTCACGGGTGGCAAGATCACGAAACAAGAGGAAAAGCGCGCCGCAGTGACCAACCTGGAATGCATCCTGTAAGGCCGTTCCCACCATCAATCTCTATATATGCTAATCAACCTAGTGCATACATGGCCGCATACTTTGCCCAAGACGTTTCGCTGAATCTCCGCGGTCGTGCCGGGGAAGTCGAGCAAACCTGGAAGACACTGCTTCCACTCTGTCTCTCATACTCCCGCTGTACCAAAGACTTCCAGCATCTCGAGGGACTACGCTGTTACCTCAGCTCAGTCATCGCTTCAGCAATTTGCACCCACGTCTCCCAGCGCTCTATCAACGCCAAGTCGCACGATTCCCCCCAAGACATCAACCACGCCGACATTGCTAGGCAGCACAGTTCGATAGTAGAGAATTTTGCTCTCCTTGCCGATCACACGATTAAGAAGAATCGCCACTTTCAAGACGCTACCATTGCCCTGCCCTGGGAAGACCTCCAATCAATATACAAGAAGACGTACGCCGGCCGCGAAACTAACGTAAAGCTCATCAAAGAGCCGGAGAAGGTCAGTGGTGCAAGGTTGTCTGGCCCTTACTTCCTCCCTCTCGGCACAGAAACTACGCCTATCCAGGCTGTTAGATTCGGCCTCAAGTTTCTAAGCGAGTACTGCGAAAAAGAGAAGCTCGACTATCGTTTGCGTGTCAACCTCGACCGGCCGGAGTAGGATGCCGGCGACCAGATTGATTTGGGTTATGATGGGAGATTCGGTACGGCTAGCAACGACAGTGTCATCAGCAGCATTAGCCCAGACGACGCGAACTCGGAGAGTTGTATCGACTCGTGCGAGTGAGGCGCCTCGGCACGGAGGACTTCCGCCAAGTAATCTACCTTTGCACCCGATATCAGCCCTCTCCCCATGGGAAAGCAATCGAGCTCACGCAGCACTCTACGCTAGACCATCACAACGACTCCATTGCATCCTTTCTCTCCCTCCCCCTCCCTTTCTCCATCCAGCCAAAAACCAAACATGTATACACGTTACAAACAAACACAACGACAAACTACACAGGCACAAACCTTGTTCTACAAACGAGAAAACTGGCGTCATGCTTATATAGTCTATCCCATGCGTTCAAGCGAGTCTATACCATTACATACAGATATAACCTTTTTTTGTCCTCACCTTTTTCTGTTTTGTTTTGTATTTATTTATTTTTTTGGTCCAAGAAAAACGATGATACCCCCCAAACACACAGAGAGAAAGAGAGAGAGATGTAGATCTTCCAATAGCAACAGCAACAACATCGTCAGGAATATACTATCGAAGAACCTGAACCTGGACTCTCTCTCTCTCTTTGTCTCTCTTTTTCTTCCAAGTTTTGTCTTTTTTTTTCTATTTTATTCTCTTCTCTTCTTTGGTTTCAATTGAGGAGAATGGATCTTATCTTTTTATCAATAGAGGGAGGGTTTTTGTGCAGGGAATTAGGGGAGGGGGGGAAAGGGGCGGATTGTGCTTTGATTTGCCTTTATGAGAGAGAATGAGAGAGAATGAGAGAGAGAGTGTGTGTGTGGGGTTAGGGAAACGGCATTAAGGCGTACAAGGCGTGCGTGGGGATTTCCAATCTTGTATTTATTACGAGCTCATCTTTTGGGGAGGGTAGGTTGGGTGTTCTGGACTCTTGAATTTTTTTTTTATAAAAAAACAACAACAGGGAGTCTTGGGATTATGCATATGTGTATGGTTTGATGAAAGGGGCGGGAAAAAAGCATTAGTTGCGGGTTTGGTTAGTTTTATTTCTTCTTCTTTTTCTTCTTCTTCTTCTTCTTCTTTGGTTGGGATGAAATATCTAGGGGAAATAAAGATGAAGAATGATGCTGTCATGATGGAGATGAAGATTGCGAGAAGATGAAATGGGGAATTGCCGAAAGAAAGAGAGAGAAAAATTACAACTACACTTTGTCTTTTTTTTTGCTGTTTCCTTGTTCGTCTTTTTTTGTTGCTGATGATGTATACCCATCTAACCTAACCTACTTTGCTCCCTTTGTGAAAAAAATGATGTTTAACTATCCGAAACCTGAACAAAAAAAAACGCCTTGCCTCGGAACTCCCATCATGTCATTCATGTATGCCATGTGTCACATTTGACCCAACGACGACAATGTCCCTTTGTCTCCTACGACTGAAACACCTTCTCCAGCCTCTCCAGCAACAAGTCTGCATGATGCTTCTGGAAAATCAGCATAGGTCGTAACCTCACCGCCCTCTCACCGGAGCCTCCAATATTAACGCCTTGTGCCTTTGCCTTCTTCAGCACCTCATCCCTCCTCACATTGTCAAACGCGATAAACGTGCCCTGGCCCTTACCCCTGAGGTTCTGAATCTCCTGTGGGTAGCGTTCGCTCAGGCGCTGCAGGCCGGCGTAGAGGTAGTCGCCGGTAGCAGCGGTGCTGTTGACGAGATCGAGGCGGTGAATTTCCTGGATGATGGAGCGGAAGAGGATAGCGCGGGCCGGGTCGCCCATCCACGTGTTGAATTGGCGGTAGGGCTTGTTGGGCCGCAGCGCGTTGTTGCCAAAGTAGTATCCGGCCGTCTGGGCCTTTTTCGAAAACGTGACCATGTCCGGAGGGGAGGAGAGATCCCAGTGCTCGTGGGCCCAGAACTTGCCCGTGGCGCCGACGCCGGTTTGGACTTCGTCGACAATGAACATGACGTCGTGCTTCTTTGTGATTTCGCGGAGTCCGCGGAAAAAGTTTGGTGTTGCGTGGTTGTCGCCGCCTTCGGATTGGATGGGCTCGACAACGACGGCAGCGGGTGGGTGGTGGAACTCCTTGATGAGGCGCTCGGTTTCGTCCAGGCACCGTTTCTCCTCTGCCGCATTCTCGGCTTCGTGCTCGTGGAGGGGATACTTGAGGGTGGGGAACGGGGCCTGTGGCCAGTCGAAGGCGGGGATGTCGAGCTTGTGGATGGGTTTGGAGCGTGTCGTGGACAGACTGCCAAAGAGGCGGCCGTGAAACCCGGTCTTGAACGAGAGAATGGACATGTCGGGGGCGCCCGGCGATTTGTTGTTCATGGACGAGGAGATGTCTTCGGCGGAGAATTCGGCGTCGGCACCACCACGTTGTTGTTGGCGCTTCCACATGAAGGCGGCTTTGTAGGCAAGTTCGTTGGCGTCGGAACCGGCCTGGGCGGTGAAGACTTGGTTAAGGCCTTTGGGGGCTACCGTCAGGACGCCAGTCTCGAGGATGTCCGCCCAGTCGTGCTGGGGGAAGTTGCCGAGAGCGGGGCGGTTGATGATGGCCGATGCCATCTCAGGCGATGTAGCTGCAAGAAGGAGAGAAGGATTGTTGTAGCCCACGGGAATAGAAGCAATCTGCGCGTAAACATCGAGAAGCACATTGCCGTCAAGATCCGCAATACTGTTAACCGTTAGTCCCCATTCGCGCTCAAGAGCTTACAAAACATACTAGTTGCCATAACTGCGCGAGTAGTCGGCCATCATGTTCAGGCTGCGTGTGTCAAACACCTTGCTCAGCCTCTCAATCTCCTTTGTGCTCTTTGGCCCAGGTATCGCCGTCTTTATAATTGGCTGTCTGGGCTCGTCGGGGAAGAAGGACTGCTCTCCGCTGTCTGCAACAGCGGCTGCTGTGGCCGAAGCATGCCGTCTCTGACGAGCGATTGGCGCCCGTGAAGTTATACCCGCGTTGCAGCGAGGAATAGCGGTCCTCACGCGACCAGCAGTACGAAGCAAAGACGCCATCCTAGTCGTTACCAGTGTTTATTGACCTCCGAGAAAGCTGGGGGAGAAGACGCAGTAACACTGCGGGGCACTAGAATGCGGGGAGAAGACGCGCCAAACACTACCAAGTTGAAAGTAATGCCAACAAAATGGTCGAGGAGGTATCTAATCTTGAAAATTGTCGGTGTAACAAGCGGTGATAGCGTCTTATAGTCAGTAGTGTTGTCTGTCTCAAGTCACTGATAGAGCTGCGTGATGTGTCGATTAGGCCGAGAGCTTAACCCGTTACTATCCCCGCAAAAGCTGGTCCAAGCGAATTCCCCACACGCTAAACGCCTTAGACGCCGTGCACGCCCTGTGACAATCGACGGGTAAAATGACTGTTTTTGGAAGGATACGATAGTGTTGCACGCGTGAGAGATGTTGTCATTTTGTTCCTGTCGGACAGTCAACGGTCCAGTGAGTGGCGAGCGTGATACATCACATGACATATGTGCAAGACGAGGAACAGGAAGAGACATGGAAACGTTCCATGCACCTGTCGTTAGATGGTATCGCATGATTGATGGTGTATTAGCAAGACCAGAGTCTCGAGGGTTTCCATAGGCTGTATAGCTTCAGATCAAGATTAAAATACTACTTAATTTGAATGGTCTAGTTTTGAAAATTTGTGTCGACCTAGTAAGACGGGAACAAGACGGTGAGTATGGGTGCAACTCACAAGTCAGACTGACTGTTATTGTTAATCATTCGGTTATTTTGTTACACACGCATACATGAACATGCAAAAACAAACAAAATGCATAGCAGCTAGTAGTTACCTACTCAAATACTTCCTGAGATATGGCATTTTCAAAATAACCAGGTTCGTTCTTAGGGTCATTCTAGGCGGTTCGTGGCCACATGCGGCGGCGTCGAACAACCAAAGTTTCCGATTAAGAGTATCAAAATCACAACGAAGGCCGTAATAACCCTCTTCCTTTGGCTCGCATAAACCTACGGCCCAACTACCCTGTGAGGCCAATACATTCAAAAGCCTGGTGTTTCAATGTGTGATCGCCCTCGAGGAAAGCGTTGATGTATGTCTTGTAATTCCCTGTCAGTCGGTTTTCGTCGAAGACACCGTTTTCAGTGAAAAATTCCAATATGTAGCTGACCCAATTCATCCAGTACCCTCCATACGTATCCTGGTCTTTCTTTGCGAGCAAAAGCAGTGCCTGGATTAGTTGATAGACGGTTGGGACGCGCACTGGATTCAGATTCAGATCCTGCTGTAATCGCCCTCTTCTCCCCAGCATGTCTGGTCCGGGTAGTTGATAAGGATCAGATGCTAGGATTATGCTTTCGCCGTCCACGTTTGACAGATTTGGGAGTCGCCACAGAATGCCAGATCTTCTATAGAGGCCCAACCGTTCGGATTCGGCGATGTGGAGGTGGGTGTGAGGGGTTGGAGC
Source organism: Drechslera avenae (assembly GCA_034640345.1). Lineage (NCBI taxonomy): Eukaryota > Fungi > Ascomycota > Dothideomycetes > Pleosporales > Pleosporaceae > Drechslera > Drechslera avenae. The sequence continues at coordinate 431,814 of JAXRVH010000022.1, forward strand.
ATAGCGAAGTTTCTTGTTGCCGTTGCAGCCTTCTGACTGGCACTGTTTGAAACCGGAATGTTGAAGAGTGTCATAGGCAGCGTCCATAAAATCATCTTCAGCAACGAAGTCCATACCTTAGGGCATGTGTTAGAGTTATCAGCTCAGATTGAGTCGAGGTGCGTACATTGACTATGGTTGGAATGCCAAATACAGTTAACATGTAATTACCCCAGAGGACATGGGGAATCTTAGCAGCATCAAGCCTTGCAGCTGCTGATGCAACGAGTCTGTCGTCGAGAGGTGGCAACTTAGAATCGTCTTGTCCCTTACTGATGTCTTCAGCCATCGTGAGAGTATTGCAAGTAGCTGATCAATTAACAGCAATGTAGTCCAGGTCTTTTCAAACTTTGCATGTGGATGTGTTTTGATGCTTTTGTTGGAAAAACGGCGACTGGCAATTACCGATCAACCCAGTTTATTCCAAGCTCTCTCCTTACAATCTCCAAGGCAAAATATCGTACTATAGCTAGTGTTAGTAGGAGGTCTTGTCTAGTAAGCTGTTTTACGTAGAGCGGGAGCTTCTATTCTTACTATAGGAAGAGGGCCTGCTATTTTCTGGAAGTAGGTGTCGAGCGAGGTTGATGCCTGCGAGCGAGCGTTGTAGGCTTAGCACTATACTTTCTCGTGATCTACTCGTACACAATTTTTCTCTCTATGTTCTACCGATTCTATAGCTGCGAGCGCAGCCTTAACGAAGTTGCCATCAATAGAGGTACACGTTGTTGAGGTTTTGGTGTTGCATGCACGGATCGGACGTCCGGCGTTTCCGGTGATCCACGCGCAGCCGTCACAACCTTGAGCTCAAGTAACGTATTCCCTCCTCATCTCCATCAATCAACTACCACAGGCATGGTAAAAATACAAATTCTCTCTGACCTTCATCTGGAGGCTCCGGTGGCGTACGACATCTTTGCAATTACTCCGACAGCAGAGTATCTTGCGCTGCTCGGCGACATTGGCTACACCAAGGACGTCGGTTTGATTGAATTTCTTCGAAAACACCTGGCTAAATTCAAAATCATCTTCTATGTGCTCGGCAACCATGAACCATATCACTCGTCTTATGCGGCTAGCAAGCAACAATTTCTCACGCTCCAGGCTGAAACCGAACAACAAGCAAGTGGGAAGTTTGTCCTCCTTGACCAAACGCGGTACGATCTCTCGCCAACCGTGTCTATTCTTGGCTGCACGCTCTTCTCCAAAATCACAGCTGCTCAAAAAGACTATGTCAACTTTGGGCTCAATGATTTCTACCACATTGAAAACTGGACCATGGAGGAGCATGTGCAGAAGCACGAATCAGAGCTTCCTTGGCTCAACGATGAAACCCAGAAGCTCATGGAAGAATCGGACCGCAGAATCATCATCATGTCACACTATTCTCCCACCGATGATGCCCGTGCTATCGATCCCAAAAACAAGAGCAGTACTATTTCATCTGGCTTCATGACTGATCTGTCCCAGGAGATTTGCTTCTCCTCGGAACGTGTGGCGATATGGGCGTTCGGACACACTCATTTCAACTGTGATTTTAAACACGAAACTCATCAGACCAGACTCGTTACGAATCAGCGTGGCTACTACTTTGCGCAATCGGATGGCTTCGATCCAAGAATGATAGTTGAGTTTTGAGGGGGGCAGATCTAAAGAAGATGAGGAATGAAAGACAGGGAAATGAATGAGAGATGCGGTAGGGCAACCTCTGGAAGAACTCATGCTTTCCTTGGTTCTTACCAACTTCGAGCGAGCGGCACAGTTTCGGTACGAGTCGTTATCCTAACGGAGTGAATTGCCGAAGGATTCTTGTCCATTCTCGCATTCTGAGAATCGATTTTTCGCTCTTCTCAGAACACGCAAATTATATGTAAAATGGCTTATGAGGAGCGTCGATCATACACCATCGTCGGTCCATCATCGAGGCACAGCAAGACCCCCGCTTGGGTACGGCTTACCCGCTTCCACTCTGACACGGACCATCAATCGTCCTGCCGCATCAATTCGGATCTGTAGGATCACCGTTGCGGCCATTGCGGACATAGACTAGCGAGAAGACGAGCTAGCTCCATAATGTAACAAGCCCATCAGACGCAGCAACAGTCGTCTTATTGTGTTGGCGTTACGATACATCAAAGTGAAGGAGCGGCGCCAAAGTAAGCTGAGACTGCGCAAGGCTCAAGCTAGATGCAAGGTATGCACAAGTTCGATATGTATGTATCTATTATTCTAAGGAGTTGGTATCTCATGAGCAGCTGCCTATATAATACCCGGCATGGTCCATGCATCTGATGGTCATGTGACACTAGAAATCAAGGTTCAGGCAGGGACGTAGAAACTTTGGGAGTTTTGGCGGAAGCACACAAGCCAGTTACCCCGATGCTCTGTGTGGTTATTGATCCCCCATTCGATTTTTTCGGGATTGTCTTTTCTGAAGAGGAATGTGAGTCGCAGAAAAATGTGAACCGCGCTCGTGAATCGTAAATTGCATGAATGTCTACAGACGCAGGTTCCTAATTCATGGAGATAAGAGTAACCGTGTTTCATTCTCAGCGTGCGCTCATCCACTCTTCTTTATGATCTATCAGTTAGTAAAAATTAATAATTTTGTGGTATAAAGACGCGAGTAAAACCATGAACTTAATCAAAGCTTTTCATTGAAACTAACTGCTCCAATAGAGAACCATCAACTGAAAAACTGCCTAGACAAATGCATGTTCCCATAAAAGGCTCAGCTTTCTTGAAACCGCTCTAGACTTGACTTTCCTCGCTCTCTTACAGCCATAATATGCCCATCGTGAACTATGTGAACTGTAGCAAAGCCAGGACCTAGTGGGTACATGAATGCTTTGCGCTGACTTCCTTGGCTTGCGCCGCGCTCATACCAGGGAACTTCTTCTCGTAGGCCTTCGCGGCCTGGAACTCTTTGTCGAAGCTGTTGACGTTGATGAACTCTCGGACCGCGTCGCTCACAGTCTGCAGGAATTCATTCTTGGCTTGGCGAAAGTCTTCTTCACCCATCTTGGGTAGATCTGACAAGCTGATACCACGCTCAGTGGCCCATTCATCGATCGTCCGATTCATTTGCTTTGCCACGACCCCAATCACGCCATACGCCATGCAAGGGTTGCCGGGTATAACCCCCAGGTTCTTGATCATGATCTTGTTGAATCCGAAAGCGTGTGTGGCCCTGAGCTTAACCATGTATTCGTTGGCGTATGTCTCCCAATCCCAAAACGTCTCTGTGATACCATACTGAGCGCCGCTAATGTCAATGACCCATTGCTTCTTGCTCTTGGAAGAGGTGACGCGGAGAATCTCGTGGGCATACTTGGGCCAGTTGTCGTCGGAACCGCCAAATGGGGTGTGGTAGGTGATCTTGCGCGGGATACGCCCAAGGGTCAGGCTGATTTCCTCGACTTTGACGTCTAGTCCTTCATTTGCAAAATTAGTAGATTCCAGGAATGTGTTCGTAGTTATCTTACCTTGAAGAAGTTTGGCGACAAGGTCGTGCATGAAGGCGAGAGGTTCGTTGCATACCCACGCGCACAGCATTGCGGTCTTGGTTCGCTGACTTGTGATCATGTGCTGCGGGAACTTGAGGAAGTACTTGGTCTTGTTGAGCATTACGCCATCTGTAAAGACTAACGCATCGTCTCTGTCTTCGATCTTGACGATAGGCGTTTCCCATGTGTTCTCTCGAAAATTGTAATATGCCTCTTGAACAAGACCAGCTACGCGCTCCAGAGTTTTTCCTAGGCGCAAGTCCTGGACGCTCATGCAGGCTTTCTTGTGCGTCGGCCAGTCTTTTTTTTGACAATCTGTTCCGCAGTAATGACGTGATTTAGTCTCTGTCTTGCAGCCGGCGCACTTGTTATTGGCCGGTTTTCCACAAACGGCGCAGGCAGGTGGGGATTCGGGCGCCATTGTAGAGTATCGTTGATGAGAAGGCGTCGGTTGCGAGTAGTTTGGGTTTTGAGAGTGATTATAGCTGAACATAAAGTGAAGGTGAAAAGTGAAGGTGAAGCTGGGGAAAGTTTGATCCGAATTTGCTCAGATAACGAGGTGAAGTTGGTATCACAACATAACCTAGCTGATTAGTTCAGACTGTGGATTCCTACAAGCCAGATCATTTGTAGCCCAAAGACTGCAACAGCGTAGGTGTGACGGAAATTAGAGGCAAGATACAAGGCCCAACATGAGACTTAATTCTCTACATCTCAACAACTTATACTAGCTTCGAGGGATGCAAAGGTTGATAAGTACCCCGAAGTGAATTCCCGCCTAACGGATCTCTCTATACAGACAGGGTATTGGTTCGAACTTGAAACGAGCAGCCGATATATTGAGAGAATTTACGATAGATATTTTATTGTTTGCTAAACTATAACCGTAAAGTAAGGGAATTGCTGAGCGTGATTGGGTATGCGTACAATCTCTGTCGATAGGATAAGCGCAAGGACGCTGTAGGTCTATTGTGTACATAATCGCAACATGTTTTGTAATTCTGAATGATATTAGCTACGGGATATGGCTTGCAACTCAAAAGAAAGAAGTTTATGCAGATGGAGACGTTGGTGGGGTTGCAGTTACCGAAATCGGGGAAGCAGACACTAGATCTTACCCTTACCAGCGCGACCTGTAAAACTGAAACGAACGTATCTGAAGCTATCCTATCCTCTCTAGCTTTGATACATTCGCTCTCCCATCAGTAGCTGATGCATCGAACCTCCACCAAGAAAACTTGTATTTACTGCCTGAATCAATCCAAGCGTAGAGATCCGGTCGACAAAATTAGCCACTAAACACTTCCTCAACACATTGTTCAGGCCATCTGTGTACCCTTCACCGGTTGGTTTCTGTCCTTCTCGAAAGTGTGCCCAGTAGATCTTGGGCACTGTTGTCAATCTACACAGCGCAACGATGATCAACCCAAGCTGGTATACGTCACTTCTCGTTGTCAGCTGCTCAGATGGACTAAAATCCTGTTGCTGTCGAAGCTGGAAATCGGGACGTAATCCACTCTTGGAAACGCTCGAGCCGAAATCTCCAATAACTATACGAGGCCACGAAGGGTGATGTGAGGCGGGTAGGCCGAGGAAAATATTGCGAGGGTAAAGGTCCCCATGGATTATCCAGTCAAAGTTGTTGTGAAATACTACCAGACTGCCTCTTTGCATGTGCAGCAATGCCGCTGCTAATGACCTGAAAACATGCCAGATGAAGGGCTCGGGAATCTTTTTGCGCTGCGCAATGTGCCTTTCCAACAGCCCCCACAGGTCACCATACTCATAGACGTCCATGACAAGTGCACCAGTACCTCGTGCCAGGCTCAGTTCGTGTTCGCGATAAGTGCAGATGTTGTAACACAGCTTTAAACGCCTGAGGTTATATATCTCGCGCGCAGCGAAGCCTGATTGGACATCGTCCGGAGTGAACTCTTTACGCATTGCGATCCTACCAGATGTTTTGTGTCTTAGGAGCCATATTGCCTGGTGGAAGTTGCCTGCTGCTTGTATTTGGCGAATGTGGTCATACTGAAGGTTGGTCATCACACTGCATCGCTCGAGATCCATCTTGTCTGTGATTACAGCAGGTTTAGCAATCTTTCTTACTTTGCGCAAGTCTTCTTCCGGTTTATTGACCTACTTATAGGTGATGTCGGCAAACCTGTATCAATATACTACCGATGAGCCAGCGACTGCACCGTCAGTCTTGTGTCACCGCCTAATTTGAGCTTTCGTTTGCGTGAGCATGCAATCTGCCAGCACATTTCCAAGTGTATTGTGAGTGTTTGGTCATGTGTTTGGCGCACACATACGTGTTCCTATGATGCGGCGTCACATGCATAATATACCCTGGAAATTGCGGAGAAAGATCGATGAGGAGCTAAGTAAAAGCTTCCAGCCTTGTTTCACAATATCATGTATTCCGGGCCTAGTAGGGCTCCAGATCTAGATTCATTTGCGAGGGGCACCAGGTGCAAGAGGCAGCTTTGGGTTATGAGGGCCTCCTCACATGCATCATTCCAAAATGATAAGGGCACAAGCGAATTGTGCAGAGCACTCGGCTGATCTACTCACCTTCACTTCACTTCGCGTTACAAACACTCTTAGCTCACCACGCAAACGCAGCACTTATAGCGCCCTATTGACTCAATCTTTCATTTCCAACCGCTTCAATACCCCGCTATAGATACTGCGCAAATCAGCAATATACCATCAATCCATCCTACCTTGGAAATCAGGATGGCGGCTATAACATGGCAAAGGTGGGAAAAGGCCCCGTGCAGTCAATACTTGGTCGTGATAAAACCGCCGCAAGGAAAGGTTTTCGAGTTTACAGTCGTAAAGAGGATGTTTACTTTTTTTGCTGGCAAAGCGGCATACGTTCGAAACGGCAAGGGGGAGAGATCCTGCCTTCTTTTTTGCTAAACCTGTGAAGTGAGTGTGTGTGACATCAACATGGTGCGTGGTGAATAGAGCTAGGCTACTAACACACATCACGGATCATGCGAAGTAATTCATCAGTAGCAGCATGTGTATTGTATCGGACAGGAGGACTCAGACGATCTCATCTCAGCTGACTGTCAGCGGGCACTTGAATCGGGGCGCATAAATCGTGAGCTGCATGTATGTCGTTATCCCATAAAGAATCTACCCTCTCCCATATTTATAACAGATTTCCTTTCAATCGAGAATGATTCTTATTGTTCCTAGGTCATCTAGACGTCCTCAAGTCAATCGATGGTAGGGTAGACGTATTACGTCATGAGCAAGGCTACATGTTGACTGACAGGTTTTGGCGGCTATAGCACGCTAGCTGGTCTCGCTGACAAGTGTAGTGAAGCTGGGGCCTTAGTTCTGCGACTGTCTAGTTGTTCACCTGGGGTGTCTTTGGGAGTCTGTTGAGTTCGTCGCTGCTACTCGACATGTTTGCATTGCTAGCAACAACTCCTTACATACCTGGTAACGACAGGCAATCATGTTCGTTGTTGGATAGGCGTCTCTTCTATCATCGGAACATCGTCCTAGATATGCTTTCCTCCATTTGGGTATTACAAGGGAATCTCTGTATATCTTGATGCAAGTCCATTCAGTCGTCAAGTTAGGCGACTTTGGCTGCGCGTCGAAGGAATAGAGAATGAAGGGATGTACAGCTAGGGACAAAACTTACCTCTGTGATACCGAGGTAACGATAACTAACCCGTCTTAGTGCCTGCTTGAAGGACCAGACGCCACTAACAAGGTCAATCCCTATCAGGTTGGATTATTGATTTACTGGGGTTGGAAGACCATGACCCGCTCCCCGGATGAGCAAGACAAGAAGAAGCGAAGACATGCGTACTCATCCGAGTTCCCGGAACTCATTCCCAGTCGTTTTGGCAAAGAAACCCAATGACCGGCCCACTCCAACAGTGTAGCTTCCTGAGACCCAAAGAGCATAGGCTGACTTGACTGCGCGGGGATGTCTATCATTCCTCTATATCCTGTTAGTGTCTTCTGCACCTTTACACATTTGTTTGTCACAACACGAGTTCAAAACCTGTAATGTATATCAATAAAATCCTTCTTTTGTAAAGTCGCAATGTCGTGCAACTCCAAATTTAGTTGACAACACAAGCCCCGCTCATTGATTTGTATCGAGTGCAGTTTCATTCCCATAGGGGAATATTGCTTCAAAACCTCGGGTGGTGTGGTGTGTAAGACTGGTCCACAATTTTCTGTATTAGGCTTGGTGTGCCAATGAATCCCTACTTATGGGCACTCAAAGACAAAACTAGTGGGTAAGCTGTGCATAAGAAGTACTGTAAGTGGTACACACACGGCCGAATCGGGAAAGATCCAACATGTAGTCTCCACCGCCTCGTTTATGTTGCGTCAGACGCCACAACTCTCACCCGCGGGAGTTTGCTCGTCAGCTGATCAATGAAGACCGCAGCTTGAAAGCTGAAAGATAATGAAATTGTGGGCTTGTCTTTTCGTATAAAGATTGTGGATAATCGACCTTTACTCTTGAGTATGCTGCAGACATCTGATCATTTTCCGTGCATCCAGTCATGTCCAGTTTCAAGTCTCTTGCAGCAATTTGGGTAGCCTTTACACTTTTCTCGTTGTCATGGCAGGCACCGATTAGCAACGGGACAATGATAGACGACTTCAGTCAGGTACCGAGCTCACCCTGACGAGGAAGTCTCAACGAAACAACAAGAATACTATGCTAACCGAAGATAGATCATCCCGACCGTGGACCTCAAATGGCAGCCGTGCTTCGAAAACTTCACTTGTACTCGTCTGCAGGTGCCCCTAGACTACGCAGACCCCAGCGTAGGAACGACCGCCATCAATTTCATCAAGCACGCTGCGCCCAGGCCCTTCACAGGAACCCGTGACATACTGTTCAACCCCGGCGGCCCTGGCTCGAGCGGAGTCGAAGACGTTCTTTCTGACATTGATACGTTGCGCTTTTTCCTCGGAGACTCCCACAACATCGTCAGCTTCGATCCTCGGGGAACAGGCAACAGTAGCTCGGAAATCGACTGTTTCCAAGGTAATGAAGACAGCAGAAACAGATTCAATGCATTGTACATTCCGGTCGTCGATGCATCGTCTCCACAATCGGAAGCTCAGGTGTGGGCATTGGCTGGTGCATATGGTGATTGGTGCACAGCCTCACATCAAAACGACACTGTTCGATTCGTGAGTACATCCGCGGTCGCTCAGGACATGCTCCGATACGTCAGTGTCTCGCACGACTACCCGGATGGCAAACTCTGGTATTGGGGCGTCAGCTACGGAACAGCAATCGGTGGTGTATTTGCTTCTCTTTACCCTGATCGAGTTGGGCGCATGATCCTAGACGGCCAAATTGATCTTGTAGATTGGTACGCAGGCACACTGAAGAGTAACATCATCGATCAAGACAAGATGGTTGAACAATTCTTCCAATACTGTTACAAAGGCGGCCCGGAAAAGTGTGCCTTTTATGCCGACTCGCCAGAGAAGATTGAACAGCGTGTTCGCGACCTTGTTGAAACTATCCGACGGGAGCCTATCGGTGTCACTAACCGGTCCGTGGTGAACAGACCAATCATCATTACGTACGAGGTTATGAGATTTGCATTGCTGAGTGCCCTATACCAGCCAGTAACGCAGTGGCCTGGGTTGGCACAAAATCTGTTCGAATTAGAAATGGGCAATGGAGCCTCGACGTCCTATCTAGCCGAAGAGTTTCACGGACCGTTCCAAGGCGCAACAGTCTTGTGCACCGACGCGGGTGGTCGGTATAATCTCTCTACACCGGAACTCTTCTCCCAGCATGTAGAGGTGATGAAGTCTCAGAGTAACTGGACAGGCGAGGCATGGCTTCACCCGGTAGAGTGTCGAAATATGCACATCACTCCTCCACCAAGTCAGCAGTTCAACTTTCCAACATCTACGACGAATACAACGGATTACCCAATCCTATTCGTGTCCAACACGCTGGATCCAATAACCCCGCTATCAGGTGCACGTAAGATGCAGACACATTTTTCTGGCTCCTCTCTATTGGTTGTGGACGCGATGGGACATACATCGATGGGTGCGGCGTCGAATTGCACAGTGCGGTACGTCCAGGATTACCTTGGCGGCAAGCTACCTCCGGTAGGCACAGTATGCCAGCCAAATGAACTTCCCTTTGAAAGATGAGTCTGTGGTGATATCCACGAAGAGAAATGGCGCGCTGGGGGATCTCGGTCTTTTGTTGGGGTCATCATTGTTTGATGGGTAGGGTCTGCCAGTTAGGGTACATAGTCACTACCAGACATCACAAACATCGTTTTCGTGTCCTATAGCCCCCCAGAGTTCGATCGATACCATCCCAAACAACGCATGTTGTTCGTCTTCCTCGATGGAGTGTGTGGAGCACGCGATTAAACGCAACATAATCGGGCCGACTTGGTGTGTGCGTTTGTAACGATGACGCTTGACTACAAGGCGTATCAGCGCTAAAGGACAATCTTCCGTCCCACAAAATGCCTCAATACCAAGAAGCCTAACTCAATCTTTCAAGTGCTCCGGCAAGGTTCTTCTAGACTGTTCTCGCTTTGCCTACATCTGCCGAGTTGTTTCGGCCGCGTACTTGCTTGTCAACAGCTCCATGACGTGTCTTTTCTGCGGTTGACCCAGGCAACATCAAAGAATGCAGAGGACTCCCTACCTACCGCTTGCAACTATCTTATGGGGCGATTGCGCACATGATTCTATGACGTAGCCATGAAACATTCTCGGACGACCACGACGTGACTTAACTCCACAGTTATGGAACGCTTAGAAATACACGATTTATGTAACTATATTCATATCCGAGTCCAGCAAAGCTTAGAAATACAAACCTGATAAGGGACTTGTGCATTACACTTATATCCAGTGGTCATTTGTTTTGGATAGAAGACATAGACCAGACCTTGTAATCCTCAACACATATTTCGTTTCTCTCCAGATACCCCACAACACCTTTGTATCTTTTTAACAATGGCGCCACGAAGATATGAAACAGAGCGCAAGGACCCTGCCCCGTTGGGCAAGCCGCTCGAGTTTGCGTTCTCCAAGAAGACAGCACAGAACCGATTCCTCAAGGGTGCTATGACAGAGCGTCTCTCGTCCTGGGACCCCCAGAACCTCGAGGCCCGCGGTGTGCCATCCAAGAACCTCGTCAACGTCTACCGCAGATGGGGGGAGGGACTCTTTGGGGTGATCCTAACCGGCAACATCATGATCGAGTACGACCATCTAGAGGCCGCAGGCAACCCCATTATCCCCCGTGGATCCAAGTACGAGGGCGAGCGATTTGAAATGTTCAAGGAACTCGCAACACAGTCCAAGAAGCATGGTTCCTTGATCATAGGCCAGGTCAGCCATCCCGGTCGTCAAGTCAGCGAGAACATCCAGAAGGAGCCCATTTCCGCCTCGGACGTGCAACTAAAGGGCAACGTCATGGGTATGACTTTTGCCAAGCCGCGCGCCGCAACAGACGAGGACATCAAGAACGTGATTGAAGGATTCGCGCACGCAGCAGAGTACCTCGAGAAGGCCGGGTACGACGGCATCCAACTGCATGGCGCTCACGGCTACCTCCTGGCGCAATTCCTCTCGCCAACCACCAACCTGCGAACGGACAAGTATGGCGGCTCGCTCGAGAACCGGGCGCGGCTCATTGTAGAAATCGGACAAGAAGTGCGAAAGCGTACATCCTCCAGCTTCATCCTCGGCATCAAGCTCAACTCGGTCGAGTTCCAGGACAAAGGCTTCGGCACAGAGGAAGCAGCAACACTCTGCAAGATACTAGAAGACAGCACCTTTGACTTTGTCGAGCTCTCCGGCGGCACATACGAGCAACTTGCCTTTGGCCACAAGCGCGAATCCACACGCAAGCGCGAAGCCTTCTTCCTCGAATTCGCCGAGAAAATCACGCCTGCCCTCTCCAAAACAAAGACGTACGTCACGGGGGGTCTCAAGTCGGCCGCCGCAATGATCGATGCCCTCGACACCGTCGACGGCGTCGGTCTCGCCCGCCCCATCTGCTTGGAGCCCGAACTCCCCCGCCAGATCCTCAGCGGCGAGGTCCACGCTGCCATCAACCAGTTGACCGACGACGACGACTTTGGCGCAACAAACGTTGCGGCCGGGACGCAGATTAGACAGCTCGGCAAAGACGAGCAGCCGATTGACCTGAGCGACGAGAAGAACTATGAAGCCTTTATGAAGGACATGGAGAAATGGGCAAAGGGGTTCGCAGACGACAAGACGGGCAGCAAGTATGGCTATGTGGACATTGAGAGTGTTCAGGCTGTGCCGTATGGTTCTGCAGCGCCATCTTCTTAGAATACGTTACACAGAATGTAAGATTTTGCCCTTGTCAGGTAGATAAAGAACAAGAAGTAGAAAAGAGAAGAAAGAAAAAAAAACACATTTGAAATAATGCAAACAAAGCAGTAAAATGCTCATACCACAGATAACCTTTTTTTTCCCTTGCTCTCCATCAAAATCTCTTCACTCATTCCATGTCAGAGAATGAAAAGAACAAAGAAAACACCGCTGAAATAAATAAAAAATACCCCCAGCATACTCTACCTCCCCACAGACGACCTGCTCTTATTCGCTATCCTAGCGCTCTTTCGCACACCAGCTGGTGCCTCTCCAGCACTCCTATTCCTCAGAGGTGTATGGGGCACACTACGCACCTTCTTTGTTGGGCGTACTGGTGCTGGGACTGGAGTAGGGGAGATGACACGGGGCTGTAGTGGTGCGGTCGATTCCGGCGCTTTCTCCAGGCGTAGAGCTCCAGGGTAAGGCGATGACGTCTCCGTGGGAACGACGTTGGCTGCATGATCGTCGGTGGGACGGTGTGGCGGTGTGAGAGGAAGTTTGGTGTTGTGGGGGAGGAAAGGGGCTGTGGTTCCTCTTCCTCTTCCTCCTTTACTTTCTGTGCGACTGGTTGGAGAGGAGATGTTGTGGATCCCGTTTCCTCGCCTTCAGTAGCAACAGTTGCAGCAGTAATGTCGGGTTGCTGCGCCTGTACCTCATTTTCATTCTCATTCTCTTCCTCTTCTTGACCTTCTTCGCTCGCCACCCGAAACCCAAACCACGACCTAAAACCCCTCCTAAACTTCCTCTGCTGCTCGACTTCGTGGTAAAACTTCTTCGTACCTGCTGCTCGGTACTGCGTTGTTCCCTCTGGAGGACTCTGTTGCGGCGAGAACCCCTCGAGGAGGGTGAAGAGTCTGGAGCCGATGTGGGGGACGGCAAAGGCGGAGGTAGGCCGGGCTGCTTTCTTTGCGACCCGGGCTGGGTTTTGAGTGGTTTGGGAGGCGTTTGAGGATGTGTCGGCGTCGTTTGTGGGGTGATGGGGACTGTTGGAGGTCCTTGGTCGAGGGGTGTCTTGGTGTTGGTAAGAGGAGGTTTGGGCATGGGTGGGTGCGGAGTTTGCATTTTGACGATTGGGGGAGGTGTCTTCTTCGTCGCTTTCTTCTTCTTTCAGTCCTGGATGGTGGAAACCGTGGGATCTCTTGGGTTGTGGTGTGTCGAAGTGTTGATAGACTGAAGCCTGGCCACGACTTGGCGTTGGGTTTGACGGTCGATCGAACATGGGAGGTGAGGACGAGACTTGGGCAGAAGAGTCTGAGGAGGATGGGTACTTGTATGTGCTCCGGCCCTGGGCTGATGAAGGTATGGTAATGGTAGGTGGTTCAATAGATTCCGGGGAAGAGGAAAGATATTCGAATGTGCCTTGGCCCTGTGTCTGCAGAGGTAGGGGAAGGGTATCCGAATCGGATGCGGGGCTTATGAAGGACTCTGGCATAGGCGTGCGAGGCGGCGAGTCGTAGTCCATCATATCGACGTCTTCCGTCTCATCCTCCTCAACCTTGACAGAAAGTACTCCATCTCCACCATCCTCCACATGAGCCGATCCCTCGCCAACTCCCTCCAGGTCACCGGGTATCTCAAGCCCTACCTCATCCTCCCTCTTGATTATCCGCATCTCCACCTTCTTTACCATCCCCTTCTTCCTCTTTCCCTCGCCCTCCTTGATCCTCTCATCCACAAAACCCCAAATCTTCCTCTTCACAGCCTTCGCCGTCTCTTCTCCCTCGCTCTTACTCAGCTGACAATGCACCGCCACCATCTCCTCAACCTCGCGGCTCACAACCTCAATCAGCGCCTTCGGCTCATTGAGCCGCTGCTCGAAATCCGGCAGCTTGCTCAGCGTACGCACCATGTGGAAGACGGCGAGTTGTATCTTTGCGCGATTGGACTTGTGGTGCTGGATAAAGGTATAGAGACCCGTTGCTAGGGCTGCGCCGGTAGTGAAGGCTAGCAGAAGAGGGCCATAGTGCGCGAGAAAGGGGGGAAGAGGGGTTGAGGAGAAGAGGTGGTGGGTTAGAGTTTTGGATATGGAGGATAGTGGCAGTATGGGGGAGGGGAAAGGGGCAGTGTGAAAGGATGGTGGGGTGATGTATGTTGTTGATGGTACCAGTGCTGTTGCGGCGCGCATGGCGAATGAGGGTGCCGTGGAGGTGGCGGTTATACTGATGGGCGGCGCGGTCTTGGCCGTTAGGTCGGTGAACATGCTGTAGGGCATCTTGATGATGTTATGGTTGTGTTAAGAGTGATGGGTATCCAATGAATGATGAGTAGAGTCGCAGTGTGCGCGATGGTGCAGCAGTCGATGTTGGGCGATATCGAGTGGAGTGCAACAGTGATGGGATGTGTAGTGTTTCCAGCAACTAAATACAAACAAGTGACGTTTTTGACGCGGGCGGAAGAACAGATACGCCGGTTGCCTATGGTATCGTGACAATGACGTTGGTGTTGACAATGTGAAAGGCGCGGCGGGTCTCATTGCAAACGGGCCAGATCGACCAACCACGCACCTCGAAACCCAGCTATGCCAACGAGCCGGTCGACTCGTTCCTCTATCAGTCCATCTCATACGCCTAAACACCCTTAACCCTCCCCCTCCCAAATTCGCCCAACCCAACCTCCCTCCTCTCTTCTCTTTCACCACTAGTCATCCTCCCAAACCCCACCCCACCACCATAAATCTCTCTCCCACTCCGATCCCTCCCTGAAAACGGTCTCGCATGACCCGCCTGCTTGAGCCACTTTGCCAGCAGAATACCGACGGCGCACCAAGCCGATGCTATAAGGATGAGGAGGGGAATGAAGAATTCCATGTTGTTGAAAGTGTGCAATAGTATAAGTGTATAATGAATAGAAAAGTACTACAAAGAGTGTGGAGGTAGATAAGATGTGTATATAAATAGAGCTTGTGTGGGGATGTGATATGTGGTGTAGGAGATGCCGATGTTTTAATTTTTACTTTTTTTGGGCAACAGGGCGAGAATGAAAAAAAGAAGACGAGGAAGAAGAAAAAGAAGAAGAAGAAAAGACAGAGAGAAAGAGGAGTAAGATACTACAGTTGCAGCGGACAAGCGGAATAAAATCGGCTACGCTGTGCATGAACACACGCTAGGAATCCGGGGTAAAGAGGGGGTGTGAGGGCTACGTTCTGGATCCGCAAAACGGCTCTTTGCGGAACCGAATGTGTTTTTTTCCTTTCGCTCCGGGTTCCATGTGATTCGTGTTGATAGGGTTTGGTTAAACTTGTTTATTTACACCAAAAGAACTTCGGGTAACAGATGTAGAACGTTATGCAAAAGCTTGATAAAATATTTACATATACTAACATAATCCACAGGCGAGCGGCGCATACGGGCGAGCGGCGCACCCCACCAACTTTTGTAACTTAAAAGCGATACATCTTAATAACGTAATAATATTATTGCTAGATATTAATATAGTAGATTACTCTATATTAATAGTATTAGTCTTATATATGCGTAAGTTATACCTAGTCTCCTTACACCTAGTATAGCGCCTTTAAGCCCGCTAGCTAAGGCCTAATTACGCTCCTCCTTAACACTCTTTATAAGTAATCTACTAGTTAGCCTTATTTTAAGCTAGTATATTCTCTCTAACTCTCTTTATAAGTACTCTATACTTCTATATATATCTTTTAGAGTGCTACTTATACGCTAACGCTACGCTATTAGCCTTCTTAAGACTAGTAATCTAATCGCGTATTAGCTTAGTAGAGAGTATTATTACTTTAGCGCTCTTCTTAAGCTAATTAATTATCTTAATAATTAAAGCTAGTAATAAGCTCTTATACTAGTGTACGTACTTATATATTAGGCTTAACTAAGCCTTAAGCTTACGCGTATTACTTAGTGTTTAAGCTACCTAGAGAGCCTCTAGTAGAGCTACTAGAGGAGTAGGTATATATAGCTATATATCTATCTTTAATAAAATAGCCTCTAGTTATAGAGAAATAAGGCCTATACTATAGAAGGCTAAGTAGATATTAGCTAGCGTAAACGCTTAATTAAACGTAGCCTTAAACACTAGTAGAAACTCTAGCTTAGTAATATAGTTAATATAGTTATATATAAGGCTCTCTATCTTATAGCTATATACGCGCTTTAATAGTAAGAAGTAGCTAATATTAAGAGGCTAGAGTAGGTAAGATAAGTAAGGTAGTATATAGAGCGTATAGATATTATTCTTCTTATAGAGCTCTTAGAACTTAAGCGACTAGTAGCTCTTATAGCTATTAAGAATAAGTAGGTAATACGCGTCTATACTATAAGCCTATATATAAGTATTAAAGTACTTTAGCTACTTAACTTCTAGCTTATTATTAGTCTAGCTATTATTACTAACTATAATTGCCTAGTCGCGTAAGATCTTAGCTTCCTTATACTAGATAGATAGATAATACTAGCTAGTAAAGATAAGAAATAGTAGGGCTAACTAGCTAGCTATATTAATTATAGTAATTAATATTACCTACTTATAATTACCTAGCTAGATAGTCTTTAGCCTACCTCTTCTCTCTAATACTATTATAACTAGCTAAGTTATAATCTTACCTATTATAAAGCTAGCTTTATTAAAGTTATAGATATTCTTATTATAGATACCTAGCTTAGCCTTTATCTTCTCTATAAGCTTAAACTACCTCTTTATTAATATTATATTCTTATATAGAGCTCTCTATCTATTATATACTTAGTTAAAATACGTCTAAAGACTATCTATATACTTAATAAAGGTAGATAGCTAGTTAACTCTAACTTACTCTCTACTACGCGTAGCTAGTAGCTTATTAGCTATAACGTACTCTATAAGTATATAGTACTTCTAAGTATATAGTACCTTTTTACTAAGCCTCTACTAAAATTATAACTATTTATAGTAGTATAGTACTCTATATAATTATAGTAAGAAATTATAGTAAGCTATTCTACTTAGAATCTACTACTATATCTTACTTATATATGCGTAAGTTATACCTAGTCTCGCTATAGTATCTATAGCGCCTTTATAATAGCTTATTAACTTTAACTCTTACTCTCTTCTTTACCTTCTTTCTATTACTACGCGCTTTAAACTCTTTTAGAGTTATTAAGCGTAACTCTTTATCTACTATAAGAGTCTCTTCCTACTATATCTACTTTCTTTTATATAATTTATATCTTATAGCGGCTTTATTTACTACTTAAAGCTTAGCGACTTAGTTATATACTAAAACTAGCTAATACGCTGCTATCTTCGCCCCTTTAGAGAGCTTTTTAAGTATATTAACTATTAATATTAGTAAGCTATCTATATATCTCTAAATTCTCTCTTAAATTAGCTTTAATTAAGACCTAAATTCTAGAGTATTACTTAGTGTTTGTAACTACTAGAGGGTGTCCTAGATAGAGGGTTATAGAGGGGTATATAGATAAATATCTAGCTTTAATATTATAGCTTCTAGGTTAAGTAAGACTAAGCTAGCGCCTTAAAAGCCTTCTAGAATATTACTCTTAGATATAGTAGTGTTAAAAGCTACTTTAAAGTATAGTAAGAACTCTATTTTAGTAGTATAGCTAACTTTATTATATATTAGCTTCTTAACTTAGTAGCTATATACCTACTTTAATAGCGTAAAATACCTAATATTAAGCGGCTGTAGTAGGTACAATAAGTATAGTAGTATATAGAGAGTAATAATCTTCTTCTTTTTATAGAGCTAGTAGAAATTAATTAAGCTATAGCTCTTATAACTATCTAGAACTAGTAGGTAATAGCTACTAATAGTCCTCTTCTTTATATACTTATTAAAGTACTCTAGCTACTCTATACTAAGCTTATTTATTATCTAGCTATTCTTAGAAACTCTAATAATCTAATTCTATAGTAGATCCTTCTCTTTATACTAGGTAGAGAGGTAGTACTTACTCTAGAAGATAATAAAGGGTAGAATAGTCTAGCCTATTATATTAATACTCTAGATAACTATAGTCTACTCCTAATTACCTAGCTATACTATCTTTAGTTATTCTTAATACTCTACTACTATAACTACTACTCCTATTAATATTATATCTATTATAAAGCTAGTCTTATTAAAATTATAGATATCTTTATTCTAGATACTATACTTAGCTTTAGTACTCTCTATAAGCTTAAACTAGCCTCTAATAATAATAGAATCTTTATAGAGGGCTCTTTTATAGTTATACTTTTAATTAAACTTAACTTTAAGCTTAGGGCGGCGCTTAATAAAGTTTATAGACTAGTTCTTACTAACTAGCTTCTAGAGGTAACTTATAAGTAGAGAATTAGCTATATCTTCTATATTAGTAAGCTAGAGTAGGTATTCTTTATTAACTATATTTATTATATGCCTAATAATCGCTACCTCTTCTAATCTATAGAGAGCTATTATTTTAGGTATATAATTACGCTATAAAGGTGTCCTAGCTAGGCGTCTTTATAGGGTGTTCTCTAAGACGCTAAAGATAGCTATAGCGCGTCGCAGCTTTAGTATTATGTCTTTTTAGATAGTCTAAATTATAGTTTATATATAAGCTTTATTTAAGACCTTTTTAGTTTAGTTACGTTAAGGTATTACGTATAGAGAGTAGTGTTAGTAGAGGCTTAGTAAAAAGGTACTATATGCTTAGGAGTGCTATATACTTATAGAGTACGTTATTACGTATAGCTATATAGGTAGGCGCAAATCTATATAGATCTAGCTAAAGTATATAGCTAATAATTACCTCCTCTTCTCTCTAAGTAAGCTTCCTTAAGTTAGGCTAGTAATCGCGTTAGGTAGGTATACTAGCGCGTTAGCGGCGGAGCGTTGTTTTAGCTACGTTGTAGACTACTATAGTAGTACAGGTACCTTAGATCTAGTGTGCATTAATAGATAAGATAGCAAGCTAAATATCTACTTTATTTAATAGTAATTGAGTAGCGCTGCGTTGAGCTATTGTAGATTGAGATTAGTAAGGTAAGTAAAGTTGGTGGGGTGCGCCGCTCGCCCGTGTGCGCCGCTCGCCTGTGGATCATGTTACAACATATTGCAAAGAAAGGGTATACGCGCCAAAAAAAAGATGTCACGATGCACCTCCCCTTTCCCCCTCCCCCTCCTCTTCCATTGTCTTCCTCGTCCTCTTCATCCTCTCCTCTGCAGCCCTAGCAAGAACCTCTCTCCGACTCAACCCCCCAGCACTCATACTCACCCCACTCGCACTGCTAACAACCTGCCCTCCCAGCGTAAACTCGCCTCCTGTCCAACCCCCATGATCATGTACCTCGTCCTCAGCACCCGGTTCGTAAAACTCCTCGTTGCCCACGCTCCTACCGCCACTCTGCCAGTCATCACGCGCAACCTCCCTCTCAATCTTCTTGCACAGATCCCAAAAGTTACGGTCATGCGGACCCCAGACGTTATGGGCAAGTTCGTGACACAGCGTATTGCGAATGGTCTTGTAGTCGCGGTACCCGTCGTAGGCATCTGTGCGTAGCCGCAGCTCAATGACCTCGCCTTGGTTGCGGTTGAGGCCCAGAGTGCGCGATTCCTGCGTCGTGTGCATGGCAGGATCCATTTCGGTCAGGAGGGGCACGCTGAACTTGTGGGTGCGCATTGCGGCTTTGATGCCCGCGTCGTCGCGGAGGCGCTCGAGGAAGCGGAGGGAGCGCTCGGGGTGTGGAAGGTAGGGCAGTGGGCGCAGGGTGTGAAATGTGTATTGTGCTTCGTCTTGGATTCTCTTGTAGTCGCGGTTTCGTGCTGGCGTGGCTGGCTTGATGGGGCCTGGGCGGCGGGGCGCGGAGGCGGCGGTTATGCTGTTGTTGAGGGATGAGACGACTTCTTGCGTGGTGCCCATGAGGGTTATCTTCTTGGACGCAAGCTCCGTGAGGGGGAGCGTGGGGTCCTTGAAGGGCGGTTTTTGGAGGCCAATCTTGCCGGCCACGAGGAACTTTTGATTCGAGGGCGGTATCGAAAGTTCTGCTGCGACGCGCTCTGCGAGGTCTGAAATTGTGGCATCTTGAGAGAATGATAGTCCGACGGGCTTGGAGTGGCGTATGAGCGTGATTTCAATCGTGTCGCCGGAGCCGGCGGGCGCAGACGAGGTGTCTGCTTCTGTCATGGTGTCGACAAGTCGTCCGCGATGGAGTTGTAAATGCTACTAGATGGCTTGTGTTATTTGGTATGCACCTGGATTAGCAGTGATCAAGATATGACGCTTCGCAGCTTGTGGCCAAGCTATAGCCTTGTGTGCTTTCCGTGACGTTCTCCAAGGCTTCCACGGATGATGCGTCGCCATCGGACATTTGTCATCAAACCCGCCCGACCAGCGCCGTCCACACTTGTTCCCACCAGCACCGCCCCGGCCCGTCTGCCCACGGACCTTGGTATAACGCATGTTGCAAGCGGATCGGGACATCGGAGCATCGGGACACCCGACGTGACGTGGTCGTCTACAGGACCGATAAGTGCTTACATTCGCTTCTGAAACGCTGCTTCAAAGGGTATCAAAAGTCCCAAAATATACTCCAAACCCATGCCATGCTCGCTCTAATGAAAAAACACAGCCACGCCATCCGAAACACGTCATTTCGGCCAACTAGCCAACTAATCCAGCTTCGCCTTTTCCTCGGCCTCTATCCTCGCCAGCGTCTCCTTTTCTTTGCGGTCCGCTTCTTCCATGTCGAGCGTGTGTTGCGTCTTCACCCACTCTTTTACATGGGGGTCCCAGCGGTGCCTGTTTGCACCATGTTAGTCTGTACCCTCTTCCAGGACATGGGGTGACGTACCCTTCAAACTCTGTCGTGGTGAGCGCCTTTTCCTGGTACTCGTCCACAAGTATCTTGTCGTAGTCGTATGGCACCTTTGCCAGGACACCCTCAAACATAGTCTCTCGCATGGGATACAAGTCTGATGTCCGGTACATGTGGTAGTTTTTGCAGCTCCACAACCCCGGATGGGTATCGGGATGTATCTCGCTCAGTCCGGTTATGTCTATGAAAAGACCGTTGCGCGTGTCGATCCATCGCGCGTCGATGATGTTTGCGCCATCGCCGCGTTCACGCTCCCAGATCCATGGATTGACGTCTAAGAGATATTCTCGTTGTACTGTTCCGTCGTCGGAAACATATTGGTATCTTGTTTGGTTGTGCACTGCGCCGAGGAGGTGTAGTGTTGTGTCGGAGACTTGTGTGTCGAGGTCAGTATCCCACGGGAGGCGCTGGATGCGCATTAGCAGTCGGCTTTTAGTTTGCGTGGGCTGCTTTTACCTTTCCATTCCACCACCATCCGAGTAGTGTTCCGTGTGCTATCCAGGTGTCCAATTCGTTTTCGCGGAAAAAGGTCAAATAGGCGCGGACCATGTGCCTCTGTGTATCGATCCGCTCTTCGTCTGAAACGACCTCCTTGAAATATCGCGAATCATAGTGGCCGAGCGTAGTTGTGCCCCTGGAGGAAGGTCAGACAGCGTCTAGAGACAAGCACCACCGCTTGTGCGGAATCATGTGTAGGATTGACAACTTACCCAGGCTCATGGAAGTACTTGTTATCGGGAGCTCTCGCATAGGCTCCCTCCACTTTCCGAGCCGGTCGCGAGGCTTGGTCTGAAAGCTCAACAATGGGTGTGGGTGTAGCGAGCGAAGGAGCAAGGAGCGATGCCGTTGCAACCACGGCTGCATATGTCGGTAACCGCATAATGAAGGTCGAGATTCTTCTCCTTGGCCTGGTGGGTTATGTGATTTCAAAGACGTTCAGCCTGGTGGATGTCGACAATGCGGCAAGGACTATACTGGTTCGAAAACTCAAAGGTACAGGTGCAGGTACAGGGTGGAAATGTAGTTGTGAGTAAAGGGCGCAAACAGGAAATTGCTCGCGTGCTTCCAACGTTGCGATCGACAAGACGTGGGGCCAGGTAGGTGCAGATAACGTCAGAATGTCAAAATGTCAGGAGCCATCGAGGCGGCACGACAGGCAGATATGGAGGCCTGACAAGAAGCAAGAAGCGCTCAGCCACCCCAACAGGACAAAGCTTTGGTGCACCTGTGTAAGGAGAAGGCCGTTATGACGCGCACGCAATACCTCGCCAGCCTGTGCTGCTTGCCGTGAGAGACCATGGTTCCCGGGCAAGCGGCAAGGCTGGAACGCCATGAGGACAAGGGTTTGGGACCGTATAAGCTTGACAGGTCAAGACTGTCCAGTAACACGCGGCCGCTACACGAACAAGCATTTACAAGCTCTTGGTGTCGGCTAGCGGGTGCCGTAGGGTTGGCGCCGAGATGCGCGAATACACGGCTGGTGGCGCTGGCCAGAAAGGTCAGGCTGCATAGGTACACGCGGCCATTACTGTATTTGCAGATCGTGACATTTGTCCTGTACGAGGCGTAATAATGCTTTTCCCCCTTGGCCAAGCTCCTTCAAGCTTAGGCCCTAGAAGCCATCTTTGATTTGGAAGGGGTTAGTCTGGCTGGGGCGTGTTCATGCGCTACATAGACATGTATACTGTATGTATAATCCCGCAACTCCGGTAATACACATGGCTATATCCGACAGGTCATCAAAATCAGGCCAATGGCCTCAGTTCCCCCTCCCCAATCCATCTTACCCGACACCCGGTTCGACAAGTGCAGCTCTCCGAGAAGAAGACAAGGGCGGGGCTGCAGGCTGGCCTGTCACACGACCTCCGACACTTTCCATGGCTTCAACGTCTGGTGTAATCGTGCTCAGGGTGTCCTGGACACATTTAGTTCAGGCACACATCACGGGTGAAACGTAAATTGGCCAGTTCAAGATGCTTAGTATTACACATACCCAGACTTTTTTTTTGCCACGTCTACAGCTACAACCCATTATCGAATGCTGAATGAAACCATCCAAGACTTGTTATACGCCAAGAAACCGAAGAGAGCGTACACGCGCTATGACACGTCCATGGCATCGGTGCCGTTGGGAATGGCAAAGGAAACATCGCCCGCATCGCCAATGAGGCGCTTCTCCGAGTCGGAGACGAACTGGAAGCAAGGTTAGTAAAAGTGGGCAATAACCAGACACGTGTTCGAACATACCTTGACACTTCTTGTAGGGTCGTAGAAGAGGGCAAAGCTCCGCTGTACGTCTTCAATGGTGACTTCTGGGCCGTTCCTCTTCTTGCGTATCAGGTCCGAGGTCGTGATGAGGTTGCTCGCATATCGCAGCCCGGTTTCCTGGCCAATCTTGGTGAGCAGAGCCAAGGCGTCGGGCGAGACGTCGACCTCCTCCTCCTGCGCTCTTATCGAGAGGATCTGCTGCATCTCGTCGGCATTGTATGCGTGCGTGTTGACGATGACGACGCGATCCAGAAAGTCGAGCGGCAGGCCGTGGGGCGACCTGTAGTCTGTGCCGCGAATCTGTGTGTTGCCTCTGTTGCTCGCCATGATGACAATCGGCGCCAGCTCGTCCTCGAGGGCGCGGTTGACAAACGAGAAGCACTCAATGTCGAGCATGTGAACCTCGTCGATGAACAGCACGCCCGGCACAATGGTGGCCTTGCCCTCCTCCTTCCACTCGGCCACCTTTGTGTTGATCTGGTCGCGCACCTCGCTACGGATCTCGCCCGTGTCACCGGAGAAGAGGGCGAGGAAGCCCTGGGTGCGGGAGTTGATGACATCGATCTCGTGCAAGCTGACCGTGTGCACCACCTCACGCCGCTGCTGCAGCTCGCCCTCGGGGCACTGGACAAACTTTGTGTCGATGCCCATTGCGTCGTAGTCCCTCGAGCGCGTGTAGGACCGGCCGAGCTTTGTGATCTTGCCCGAGGCCTTGTCGATGGAGATGATGTCGCCGGCCATTACTTTTTCCTTTGTCATGCCGTCAATCATCTTGGTGCCCATGTCGTAGACGGTCTCCATGTCGGTCGTCTTGATGGTGAGCTTGCCCTGCTTGTTGCTGCCCGTGACGCTGCGGTCAATCTGTATCTCGACCACCTCGCCCTCGATGACCTCGCTCTCCTCGGTTATGCGCACGCCGATGGACTTGCGGAAGGCCTGGGTGAGGGCCTCGGTCTTTGACATTTCGAGCGAAAAGATCTCCGACGAGGCGAGCATGGTAAAGGGCACGTCGGGGCCCAGCGACTGCGCCATGCCCATTGCAATTGCCGTCTTGCCGGTGCTGGGAGGGCCTGCGATGAGGACGGCGCGACCGGCAATCTTGCCATCGCGTGCCATCTTCAGTATCACGGCCGCTGCCTTGCGCGCCTTCTCTTGCCCGACCAGGCCCTGCGACGACACCTTGGGCTCGAGCGTGTCATCGTCGACGCCGAGGCCGCGGATGTGCGAGTGCGCGGCGATGAGGTTGAGCCCCCGGAGCTCCTTGCTCTCTGCAATGGTGGTGATGGGCTGCAAGCTGTCAGTCAGGTGATGACTGCTGTACATGAATTGCACACGAGAAACGTCTAGAACATACCATAGCCATGGCCGTCGGTTAGTGTCCTGTCCTGTCCTGTCTGGGCTGTCTTGTCTGTCTTGTGTGCGTGGCCGGATGGATTATCTTGATCTCTTTTCCCGAGCTTCTTCGTACGGCGACACCAACATTTCGCGAACGCGCTGAGACGAGAGACGAGACGAGACGTGAGCGGCCAGGATGGCGTGCACGGGCCAGAGCCGCTGCTTGCCATGGACCTATTTGCCTTGGACGGGCCAATACACGCGACGCGAACAACTTTGCCCCCCTCCCCCTCCTCTCAGCCTATCACCTTCATGCCGGCAGCTGGCCCACCCCAACCAAACGCAATTGGTCTCCTCCTCCAACTACTTAAACTCTCGTGTCTTTCCCTTGTCTTTGCCCCCTCCCCCCCCTTTTTTTTTGTTTTGCCTTGCCCTTTTCCTGTCTTTGCTGCTCCTGCCTCTCATCTGAGATTGAGTGAGTGCAGTAGCGGCTCCCACGCCCGTTCCTTCACCGCCCCATGTCGTACAACAACCCGATATAGCCCCCAACATACCGTCATCGACAATTGCTAGCAGCAGTCACTCCGTCTGTACAGGCAGGTAAGTCCGTCGTTGGCAACCACTGATTCTCACTCCCAACGCTGGTCGCGATATTGTCGTCGTGTAGAGTCGCGGCTTAACTTGCTTTTTCTTCTTCTTGTTTCAAACCCTCCCCCGCTCGGCTGCTTGGGTTCTGCACGTGACTCATCTGCCTACTACGTAGCCAATTTAATTTCATCTTTACCTTAACCAGGCACCTGCTAACACCATAATACAGCCCACTTGATGCCCCTTCCCCGGCTACCCACTACCCTGCAAACAGCGAATCAATGAGTACGCGCACTGGAAAGCGACCTTCCGAGCCCGGCTCTCCCGGCAACAGTCCCCCGGAAAAGAGAAGTCGTCCGACTGAACCGCGATCGGCGCTACAAGATAGTGTTAGCCACGCATCTCGCCCGCCACCTTCAGCGCTGACCTGTATGCAGTACGTCAATATAAAAACTTCCGCCGTTCCAAGCACGCCACCGTCAAGAAGGAGTTCTCTCAGCAGACAACCGCCCAAAGTACGTACAGGTTCAAGATACAGTCCTGACCGTTACAGACCAGATCATCCGACTCTTACCCACAATGTCGGCGGCAAGTCACCTAGTAGCATTGGGAGTGACGCATCAATGCCAACCAGACGAGCAGCTCTTCCCGTTCCTTCCATGCTGCCATCAGCAGTATCGAGACAATCCCAAGACGACGCCACTAACCCCGATGACAAGAGCCCTATCACTATGCAGTCCCTACGGCGACTCAAAGCCAGAAAGAGAGAGATTGCTTTGCATGCCTGTGCTACGGTTGGATCACAAAAGGAACATTCTATACCGACTGCACCAATTCCAAAGCCACTTGAAGTTCAACTGAAAGCCCACCAGATGGAAATTTCCCAACTCAGGAAGGAGCGGGAGGAGCTGACTAGCAGACTCAAAAACATAGAGCTCTCAGTTCAACGATCTAATGGACAAGCAGACGTTTCCGGTCAGATTCAGACTCTAAAGAATCGTGTAAATTCCATTGAAGCCTTATCCTTGGATACTGAGCTTCCTAGTCTACGTACGGAGATTGCGGAGCTGAAGCCCTCATGCTCTCCAGCGAACCCACCGAATCTTGAGCAGCAAGTGCTACAGTTGAAACTTTTGCCAGACAGGCTTGATAAACTCGAAACGTCGCTCGTTCCCAGAATATCAAGTCTGGAGAGGCAGACAGAGCAACTGAAACCTCAATCATCGAGAGTTGATGAACTAGAGGACGCTTCTTTGAAGTGTGCTAGTGACGTTCATACTGCTCTTGAAAAGAAGATGTCTGGTTTACAAACCGAAGTCTCTAAGCTGAAACGCTACAAGGAAACACAGATGGTTGAGATGACCAAACTGGAGAACACCATAATCGCTCAACCAAGTGCTGTTTCCAAGCAACGCATCAACGACTTGGTTCTGGAAGTGGTTGCTACCAAGACGGACGCTGCTAAGAAAATCATTGCAAGCGAATACAAGGCAGTAGAGCAAGAGCTGAAGCAGACCATTGCCGGTGCTCAGCAGTCTCTCTCCCAGATCCAGCAGCAATTCAACACGTTCCAGGCATTCAAAGAGACGATTGAAAAGAACAATATCACTGGACAGCTTACCGAGTTGCAAAACAAGATCCAGGGTGTCAGCTTGAATGACTCGAAAACATATAACAAGGTCGAAAAGCTCCAGGGACGGTTTGAAGACCTTGAGGACCGATACGATGTTTTCAGTATCAATGACTACAGCGTTTTCAAGAGAGAGACTAAGAATGAGTTTCGCGAACTTCGTAACCTTTACGACCCGGTGTACAAAGCACTCTACAGGGATCTCCAGAAGGAACTCTCTGATGATCTTTACAAAAATCTTAAGAAGACTCTGCAGAAAGACGTCTCTGACGATCTCTACAGAGATGTTAAGAAAGATGTTTCCGACGATCTGTACAGGGATATCAAGAAGGATGTCTCTGATGCTCTGTACAAGAGTCTTAAGAAGAGTCTCTCTGATGATGTCCACGCTAATCCTAAGAAGCTTCTCTCGAACAAAGCCACAAACCCACCCGCTACCCGGACACAGACAGATGAAGCCATCGAAAAGCTCACACGCAATGTGGACCACTTGCTGCAAGATACTACTATTTTCGATATAGTCAAGATATTGACTAGTCGCGTGGACGAATTAGAGAAGAAAGAAGACGCAGTTGAAAACATCGCCCGGAAACCCAAACTCGCCAAGATTGGAATGCGCACATTGCCCTCTTCGTCCACCTCCAACAACAGTACCCCTGTGAGCGACGATCCGACAAACATTCCAAACCCGAACGAACTTCGACAGGTTCTAGAAGGAGTCAAGTACTTAACGGCAAAGGTGGAAGCTTTCGATGGGCGACTGGGGAACGTTGAAGTGGCCTCGCAAGGGCTGAGCAGGTTGGAGCAGCAGGTTTCGCAGTATGAATCTCTCGACTCGAGCCTCAAGGCGCTGGATGCTCGATTGACAAATAGTATCCATGCACTGCAACAAGCCCAGAGTATGAGATCGGCTGTTATTCAGGCATCTACATCCGGCCAGTCATCTGTATCTGGGGAGGTTGCGAACATGGTCCCATTGGACAGCCTTCAACATTTGAACACCAGTCTCGACTACCTCACAGAAGCTGTGGAGAAGCTTGACGGTGGGCTTGGTGATGTTGAGGAGAACATGAACAAGCACACTAGCGACATCAAGGTGTTGAAGGATACTGTCCCAGAGCTGTTCAGGAGTCAGTTTGATCCTTTCAAGGCAGCATTTGAGAAGCAACTCAACACCTTGCATGAAAAGCTAGAGGGCTGCCAACTCAACATCGCTGGCATGAGAGAAGAAATGCTGGGTTTGCATGCACAGCCCCAACAGACTGCATTTGGTCATGCTCAACAAGCGCAACTCGACTCGATAGCTGGAGACACGACCGCCTTGAGGACAGACATGGTTGCTTTACAGTCAGCATTGGCTACGAAAGCTGAGACCAAGACGCTGGATACCCAACTCAATTCCTTTAGCTTCGCGTTGAATAATCTGGAGTCTCGATATGAGAATATCACCACAGATGACCTTCATCAACGCATGGTCCGTTGGTTTGTACAGATGTACCCAAGTGCATCAAGCATGTCGAATATTGCACAAAACATCCCACAGATACTGCAGGATATTCAGCAACTGAAGCAATCCCATGGGCAGCTTGCTTGGATCCAGACTTGCTCAAGCGACGTTCAAACACTGTGTCAAAGCACCACACAAATCCGGCAACTCGTCCAGGATATGCCACAAATTCAGCAGATTGTCAGCTACTCCTCACAATTACAAGAGCTTATCCAATCTCCTCGCCATTTGCCGGAAATGCTGGCTAGTTTTGAGCAAGTCCGTTTCCAGGCACAGAAGGCCATCGCCAGGGCCGACCAAGTTTGGATTCAAATGGAGAAACAAGCTGAAAGCCTTAGGACGACTGAAAACTGTATTGAAGGCTTGCAGAGTTCGATTCGTCTCCTCGACTCCAAGAGTGCGTCGTCTATCAAGCCTGAGGCGCTGACCGATCTTGCCGACAGGCTACAGAGTCAACTTCACAAATTGAAAGATGAGCTTATTGCTAGTATGGAAGAGATACGCACGACCTCCAACGAGAAGATCCAAGATCTCCGTACGAGTTCCGAAAACAATGTCGAAGAGTTGCGCACAATTTCCAACGGCAAGACAGGGGAGTTTCAATCAAAACTCAACGAGATTGAAGCCTCACGTACAATCTCCAACGGAAAACTTCAAGCGTTGGAGAGGAAAATCTTCGATGGAGCGAAAGAGCTGCACGCAAGTCTCGACGTTGCGAAGAAGGAGTTGCATACAAAAATCGGTGTTGACAAGAACGAATCGCTTACGAGAATCGACGACAACAAAATGCAGTTGCTCGCGAAAATTGCCGCTGACAAGAAGGAGCTGCAGACGAAAATCCATGGCGACCATGGCAAACGCGTCAAGATCGATGACAGTTTGCGAAAGCTGATCACCGAGGTCAGGCGCGACGTAGATCAACAAAACGTCGCATGTATTCGGGAATCGCTCGCTACTCTTCGACGCGAATTTGATGACATGAACAATCAGCTCATCGAACCGAACAGGATTTTCTTGGGTTCGCTTGGATGCTTATTCGTGGTCGTTGTGCAGGTCCAACAGCTCCTTGAGAGCATCAATCAAAATATGGAAACCTCCCCACTGGAGTTTAATTGGGCATACTATCTCGCAGATCTTCTGGACTCCGAATCGGAAGAAGAAGAAGATGAGGAAGATGAGGAAGACGAGGAAGACGAGGAAGGCGAGAAAGACGAGAAAGACGAGAGCAGTAGCAAGCTCAGCTTGGCCTAACTTATACAAGGTCTACCCTTGTCCCCTTTATTGTGTTACTATCCGCTCTAAATGTCATTGATTGGCGTTTACGGCGGTGATACTGGATTTTACTGCAGCATATGATACCCCCTGGCCTGGCGGCCTTTTTCTTGTGTTTGCGGGGAGGTGACAGGAAAGAGCTCTGCCTTTGGCATTGAGCCTTCCCATCCCTCAACCTACTGTGTTTATAAGACCCACTCATATGGGCAATTTTGTATATGGACCAAGTCCTGATTGATACCAGGCGAATTGTACAATAAAGAGTTGGGTGATGACCACGAGAGAGTGGATGGTGGAACGAAGAGAGGAGCGGAGAGGGGCGAGGCGAGGAGCGGAGAGGCATGTATGTAGGTTGGACAGTTGGCGGAATGTGCAAGTGAGTGTAACACCGTGAAAGCCGTTTTGAAGAATATGTGTGCCGTGCGCCTTGTATATACATATATTTCCTTCTCCCTTGATATCTATCCCTTTGTCCAAGCAACATTCCTTGGGCGCGGGTCGGAGCTAAAGACCAACACGCTAGTTAACCCCGCCAAAACTTTTGGCGCGGTCTTGCGCGTCACATAACCTCACAGCTCCTCGCATCGCATTCGCAAACACACAAACAAAACCCCCCCGACTTTTTTCCAGTCGTTCATATCGACTTCTCACAATGGCACCAGTAAACACGCAACACCAACAACAACCAATACAAAATCCTCCTTCCACAACCACCACCACCGCTCCCACCGACACAGACACAGCACCACCACCCACCAAAAAACGAAAACGCAACAGCACTACCACCACCAGCGCGAAGAAAGAATCCCACATTGTCCATCAAACTACATTCCGCCACACATCCTGGACCTACTTCTCCCTCATCCTCGTCACACCATCCACCACCACCACCACCACCAGCAGTAGTAGTATTACTACTTCTACTACCACTACTGCTACTACACCACCCCTCTCCCCCCTCCTAACCCTCACCCTCCTCACCGCCGCCCTGCGCTCCTACCTCGGCACCACGGGCGCCGCCATCCCCATCGACATCCTCGCCACACGTGGCCGGAAGGTGTGGATCCGTGTTCCGAGGGCTGACGCGCGGGCTGTGAGAGCGGGGGTAAGTGCGTGGGTTGGTAGTGTGGAGGCTGGGGATTTGGGGGCCGGGGAAGCGGAGAGGTATACGGGGGTGGGAGGCAAGGTGGGGTGTCAGTGGAGGGTTTGGGGGGAGGGGTGGGGGTGTTTGTATGGGGATGGGGATGGGCATGGGGGGGAAGGGTTGTTTGGGTGAGGACATGTGCGTGGTTGTTGTTGTCATCTTTAATTCGATACGGGAGAGGAGGGGAGGTGACTGTTGCGGGAAGCGAACAAAGTGAAGAGGGAGAAAGAAGGCTTTCGGGCGACAAGAAACACACACAAGTCCGGCGTGAAAACTGCGCGTCTCACGCATGGCCCAAGCTTGTGGACAAAAGACTATGACGGACACATGCATATCCACACAGTCGACGCTGCAGGATAAGGGGAAAAGGAAGGGAGCGGTTAGTCAACCGATGATCAGATAGATCTAGATGGAGACACCTGCAGGTCATATCAAACCATAAGACGAATATGCGTATCAACAAAAGTCCTCGACACAGCATCTATATGTTCGACAAGGAAAGAAGAAAATCAATTGAATCTACACAATCAAGAAAGGTAATACAATCCCTCTGGAGAGAATCTTGACATCCTCAGCTTTCCCAGTCCGTGACAGGTACAAGCAATATCTGCAGAACAGTCGAGTGCATTCCGCCATAGACAAGAATAACCGTCTCGAAGATGTTACATTTCGAGTCCTTGTGCCCTTGTCTCGCACGTGTGGCCAATTTGTGCGTCTTTCTCGTTCAAGCAGAAGACGAATTCTTTCTGGCGGTTGATGCGTTCGGCTTATAATGCCTTGATTTTGGCTATTTGCGATGCATGTAGTTTACTGCCATCCCGGCTGAGGGGTGTGATGACTCGGAGGACCGCCATAGCCAGATTGGTGGCCACCGCCCGGAGGTGGAGGGTACTGCTGGCCTCCTGGGTACTGGTTCGCATGCATTGGGGCACCGCCGTACTGGTTGTGCTGGTGGTTATCGTAGTTGGCCGAGCCGCCGTATGGGCCGCTGGGCGCGGCGCCGTATGCAGGGCCTCCATAGCCGGCTGTATACAGTTAGCTCTACAAAAAAACGATCGGCATGCCAGCGTTGATCACATACCTTGTTGCCCGTACCCACCTGGCGGTCCGCCTGCTGGAGGCCCTTGACCGTAGCCAGGAGCTGGCCCCCCGTAACCCGATTGTCCACCGAATCCAGCCTGCGACCCGTAGCCATGCTGTCCCTGTCCCTGTCCCTGTCCGTGCTGTTGGCCATGCTGTGGCTGCGGGGTGTGTTGTTGTGACCCATAACTTCCATGGCCTTGGCCTTGACCGTATTGCTGCCCAGGTGCGGGTGACGAGTAGCTCGAGCTGGGATGACTCGGAGCACCGCCGGGGTTGTAGGCGGTTGGTGGTGCTGTGCCTGTGTAGGACCCGCCGGTGGGGGCGCCCGAATTGCTGTACCCATAGTCGCTGTTTGGCTTGTTATGCTATTACTGTCAGCGCGTCGCACCCGTGCCACGATGAAGGTCGCATACCGATCCGCCACCGAGTACGCTTCCGAGCATGCCACCAAGACCGCCACCAAGACCGCCGCCACTACCACCACTACTCGCTCCGTGGCCAGAACCGCCAGCTTGCTGCCCACCAGATTGCTTTCCACCACCAAGCAAGCCACTAGCAAGCTGTCCGACGAGTTTACCAGCGCCACCGCCGCTGCCGCCTGAATGTCCGCCAGAACCTCCAGACTGCTTTCCGCCTCCGAGGAACTGACCAGCAAGCTGGCCCATGAGATTACCAGAGCCGCCGCCGCCGCCGCCACCGCTGCTCTGCTTGTTGCCGCCCATCAGCGCGTTCATCGCGAAGCCCTGTTTCTGTTGTCAGCCGAGCGTCGTTGGCGTCCAAGTGTGTTTCATACGCCTAATCCGCCTGCGCGGTCGCCAGTCGGACCGTCGCCCATGCCTCTTGTTCCGTCGTGAGATTCTGGACCTGAAGCGCCTTCTGGTTTGTTGTACGGGTTTGTGTGCTGTGCCGGTGTGCTGTGGTTGGAGCCGCCTACGGGAGCTTCACTAGTAGGCAGTTCCCATTGCGAAACGCCGGTGCTGATTTGAACGTCTAGTGTGATGAGTCAGTGTGGACGTCTGGTCGCAAGATGGGGCTGCTTCAGAAACGCAGGGTGCGACAAGGGGCCGGGGCTACACACAGTAGTACTTTCGAGATCTATGCACTGGTTAGCAGAGTCGCGGGGCATGTGGTGCAAAGGCGGGGCAGCCAGAGCAACTCGTCAAGAGGGCTAGGGAGACGCGTACGAGTTATCCCACTGGGCTATCCATCCAGTAGGAAGCTTGGGTAGCGTAGGGTTGGTAGGGCCTGAGTCTGGCGAGACTGGCGGGATGGGAGGCGTCGGCACAGCCATATTGGGCTTGTAGATGTGGTACTAGGTGACGGCGGGGTAAAGAGAAGGGTGCTATCGGAAGAGGAAGGGAAAGAGGAAGAGGAGGGAAAGGGTGGCAGGATATCAACACATGGCCAGCAGCGGTTACGTGACAGGAGTGCGAGAGCAGGCAATGGGTGGGTGGTCCTTGTTAGCGGTCGTGGTGGGGATTGGCCAGGATGCTGGGGTGCTCCTGCGCGGCTGTGCACTGCCCAAGTCGATATAATGACGCATGCGAGCGGGCGAAGACGACTGCTCAGCTCGCCCGGCCTCGCTGCGACCACGGCCCATCACTCACTTCTTGCTAATTAAGAGGCACATCCGTATTCTACATGTGGCAGAGACCACGCCTGACCAGCCCAGCGACAAGACCAGCAAGGCGCAGCCCAACCTGCGAGCC
The DNA here is from genome assembly GCA_034640345.1 of Drechslera avenae. Lineage (NCBI taxonomy): Eukaryota > Fungi > Ascomycota > Dothideomycetes > Pleosporales > Pleosporaceae > Drechslera > Drechslera avenae. The sequence goes on from JAXRVH010000022.1 coordinate 465,103, forward strand.
CGACCGATGCAAGCCCAATACTAATACACGGATATCTACATAATCAACCAACCGAACAAACGCCTCCCTCCCAATCCATAGTCATAGCTTCATGTGTGACCGTATGCTGCAAAGACCGCGTAAGCGCCTGGAAACAACAACTCCGAGGACTTCCCCATAATGCCATTACCACGCATACCCGCCCCCGTCGTCATTGTCGTTGTCGTTGCCGTTCCACTCCTCATCGCCGCTGGGCTCGGCGTCGAGAAAGTCTGCTTCGTTGAAGATCTCTTCGCGCGGACGGAAATTGTCGACGCGGAAGATGACCGTGTGACACCGGCCTTGCACAAACAACTCTTCGTCCTCGTCCTCGGCTGCCTCCTCACCAGTGCCAGATTCGTCGCTCGACGACTCATCGTAGCTTGTTGCTGCTTTGGAGCGACATCTAAGACGCTGCGAACCCCAACCCTCGTTTTGCATTTGCACGCCTGACTTCAGCAGAGGGACGCCACTATCGCTGTCACTCTCAACTACCGCAACACCAACTGCCTCAGCTTTCTCTGCTTGCTCCTCGGAAACGCCGTCTATGAATGAATCCACCTTTTCTTCTCCTCCAACTTGCCCCTTTGACTCTCGGAAAGCCCGGAGGGATGCAAGATGAGGATTGGGCGCTTCCCACTTCCTTGCAAACACCTTTTTGAACTTGGCACTCCACTTCTGACGCGCTTCTGCTCTCTGCCGCCAGTCAGTATTTACCATTGCTATGATGGTGATTTCCTGGAGCCAGGGCAGTTCTGCCGCGGCATCAATGAGCGACTTGAACAAGTTATTGGCTGATGTCGAGTTCCAGTTCCGTAGATACTCCAAGTCGATGGTGCGTAGGGTAGTCGGCCAGCTGGGTATCTCATCTTCACCAAGAAGAATCTCATAAAGCGGCTCGTTGTCTGAAGACATGGCGAGAGAACTGTAGTAGGTAGTGTCCATTCTAAGGACCTCGAGCTTGGGACAGGCCTGTTTCAGGTCGACCAGGAACGACATATCGAGCGCTTGGTTGTGGTTTAGCACCAACTCTTCCAAGTGTCCACCATGTGTGGTCAAGAAGGCAGTGAGAGCATCAGAGAGCAGCTCTCCGCAGTTGGTGATGCTCAGACTGACAAGATTATACGGTAGGAGCGGAAGTAGTGCTCCGCTAACAACACCGCATGTCTCAAATGACAAGCTCCTGAGATTTGGAAGCACAGCCAACGCAGACGCAAGCAACTCCTCCATAGTCGGTTGGCCCTGGGTGTCCTCCTGCTCCTCCTCGTCATCGCGAGCCGCACGACTAGGTTCCGGATGAAACTTGGTTAGCGTCAGGTCGCGAAGGCTCTGGAATGCAGCATCGACATGAACCGTCTTCATCCAAAGGAGATCTTGGCTACAAAAGGTGCTGTTCCACCGCCAGCTCCTTAGTCGCAAACTAGTCTGTCGCAACGCATCAAAGAGCTCGTTGGGGTATACCCATCGGCGAAGTCGCCTAAGCCGCGGTCGAAAGGGCGGCCTATCCATCGGATCAAAAATGTCAATCTCACGCAGTGTCGTTAGCGACTGGACCAGCGCCGCAAGATCCGCCACGCTATTTGACTGGTCCGTGAGGGCAGTCATTTGCGTAGCATCCAACTCCAGCCGCTTGACCATGACGCGATAGTCGTCGTGCGCTCCAGGCGGCGGTGTGATCAGGTGGTGGACAAGGTCTTTTCGAGTCTGTCTCGTGGCGAATATAGGTGGATTACGGTAGAGAGCAGTCAGGGCCGGCTTCGCGAATGTAGAGCACATGGTCGCCATCTTCACAAGCCATGGAATGGCCGAGTTAGGCTTCATGTTCTCGTCGTGAAGTGGGTGTGAGGCGTACACGAATATCTGGAGGAGTACATGATACGGGAGAGAAGCCCAGGCCTACAGAAAACATATCAGAATTATAATAATGGCAAATTGTACGAGTACCAAGCGAACATACAGGCTTGTGACCATCTGTCGGAATGTCCACTACTTTGCGCTCGGCTTGCACTCCATTGTTGGGTTTCCGTACTGCGCCCAAGACAGCCTTACGTCGCGACTTGCTCCTTTTCGTGCGCCGACTTTCCTGCAGTCGAGGCGATGCTGGCGCAACTGGTCGTGACCTTGTTCGCACTGGCATCACTCGCTCTTCAGCCAACTCAAAGTCGGCATCTGGATCCTCCTCGTCATCCTCGTCGGAACTGGCATCCTTGTATGATATCTTCTGCTTGCCCTGACTCCTTCGTAAGCTTCGTGCACGCCGTTGACGTGCAACAGGGGGATTTGGTGCAGCATGTTCGCTTTCACTAGAGACATTGTCGGCTGCACGTGGATGTCGAGTCGATCGTCGGGTAGGGGCGGTGCGCTGCTTCCTGGTACTGCGCTCCTGACCGGAGCTACTGGATAGGTCGTCGTCGCTACTTGGCTCCTTGTACGAGACAGCGCCTCGTTTGCGCTTCAGTGTAACAGCCATCGTGCACAAGTTCGGTTCGGGTTACCTAACTGGACCGGCTCAGTAGGCTGGATTGATTGTTAGTTGAGCCTACAACGGGCGATGCAGCCCTCGAAAGCGGTCGCGGAGGTGCATGAAGCAGTCGGAGATTCTCATAGGCGTGCGCAGGCGGTCCAATAATGAGGCAGTCGGGGGTGCTGCGAAAGTGAATCGTGGATGCACGCGGACTTCGGAGGTACGTGAGAGATTCAATGAGATCATCCAGGCTTATCGACCGAATGCAGGTTAGTGCCATCGCCACAGCACGTGACACCGTTGGGCCGTCATCGTGACAACAACAACAACGACGACAATATCTTACAGGCCGGCGTCTTCACAGCGGAATAAACGGCTATAATATACTGGTACAGTGTGTCCTGTAGCAAGTGCTATCGCTAACTCGGGCCGACGCAAACGGTGTCTAGCCTGTACCGTATGTATGGTGCTTCATCGCGTGGCCCCTGGATAACATTGTGCGCGTCAAACGTCTTCGAAACAACAAACAGCTGGCGACAGCGATACCAGAGAATGGTCCCCTTTTTCTCGCCACACTGAGCGCCGAAGAGTCATTTGTTGCGCACATACATGCATTGTGTGACGGGTCGCTACAATACCAAAGATCGCCAGACCGCAAGTGCACGACCGCCTACTTTTTTCGTACAGATCCCCCCGCCATTGCTACTTTCGCATCCATCTCCAATACCGATATCACGACTCGTTTCGAGCAGCAACGAGGGCGGACATTAGCAATTTGTCGTCTATCGCCTGTCCTTGTAGATGTGCGCCTTGACCTTGCCTTCTCAGTTGCTCTAGTATGCAACTGAGTCTCTGGCAACCCTGTGAGTCTATCAAAACAATCAAAACGTACTGTCATATTCTGACTACATGATTTCCTCTAGATTATGCTAGAAAAGCAAGACAGGATTTCTGGAAATATATTATTATACGACTACTTGGCTAAAAAGAGAGCACCGGTTTTTCTGGACCGAAATCTAACAACGGTGATACAAGCCCACCAACACGTGTTGGAGTACGGCAGTACACGTCGTTTTAGAGAGACAGAATTTGACTTTCGTCCCCGGTGGCAACCTCCATCTCAAGATCTACTGGACAAGATGATTGATAGGATGAGCAGACAGGAAAAGGCAGCAGGGAATTTCATCCTCGAGATACACAATATCAAGTCGCTAGACAGTGGAACAGCTGCACTAGGCAGTCATGAAGACGAGCCAGTTCGAAAGTTCCGGTCGCTACTGCATGTAGCGAGCACGATCAGAGTGTCAATCATTACACCGTCATCCGACATACCGTGTATTGGCCCAATCTCTCAAGAGGCCATCTTGAAAGGTGGTAACAAGAGATCCTACAAAGAAGCTTCGGTTGAGACGAGCGCCCTCACAATCAGTTCAAAGGATCTCTCCGCAGATCCTGTACAGATTACGCCCAACGATTCATACAACATGATGCTCAGCGTCGAGTTTACCAGTCGCGCGGACGCCAAGCAGCTCTACGATTATCTGGGCCTGGACACCTCAGATGCATCTACGTATTTGTCGACATCCTATGGTAACATTCTTGAATGTCTACCAGAAAGGGAAACCTTGCCCTTGAGAGCTTTCGGGAAGCCACTCGGTATCGGATTAGAAGTTTGCATGTACTGGAACGGTATGCCCAAAGGTTCGGTTCTCGCACAGTGCAATCGACATCTAAAGAGCACAGTAGAGCCTTCCAGTTCGTACCCAACACCCCCTCTGGATTTGAAACCACGCTACAAATTGACGTTTGTCTACGACAATGAGACTCTCGAGCGTTCAGAAATCGTGTGCCTACATTGTTCAAAGCGGAAATTTTCTGACGTTGATGCTCTGCATATGCATCTAATAGGTTGGCACGAATATTTCGACTACAAGGTAACAAAAGAGGACGTCGGCGAAGATGGCGTAGAACACTGGCGGATCCAGAGCGAGGTGGCGAATCACAAGGCAGATCAAAGACAAAGGGCGAGTAATCACGCTGACGAACCCTTTAACGTACGGATTATCGAGCCGGCGCAGCCGTTCGATAAACGGCGATTTCTTAAAGGAGATGACGCGTTTCAACGGGCTGCTAGAGTTGAGAGGTCGAAACCATCAAAACTGAAACCACCACCACCCAGTGTTGATGTGGCAACAACGCCTACATCTAGAATACGAAAGAACCCAGATGAAGTACAGGACAGACCTCACAGGACTAGAAAGAAATTCTCAGTCCCCAAGCCGCCACCAGGGGTCACATTTTTCAGATCGTTTTCCAAAAGACCGCTTCAACCAGGCGAAGAGATTAGTGAAAGCGACGACGAGGTCGACAAGGAGTGGATGCTCAGACGGAAACATGCGGAGTTCGAAAAGGACAACCTCCCAGACTCAGTCATTCGATTTTTGAAGGTGTTTGATGCTTTTATGCAGGAGGAAAGCCTACATTCAATATTCCACATGGGAGATGCCGTCATAAGATTCGCGCGACAACACGGGAGCAGACTCTGGCAAGACAACATCGCCACCATGGGCGAGTTCATCCAAAAGCTAGACGAGCTACTAGACGATGACTTGATCACCAAACAAGTGCATACCGCAGCTCTAAAGATTGTCAGTGCCCAGAAACCCAACACAGAAGCCAATGAACTATCCCGACGGCTGTCCGAACTAGAGGTCCAACAGCAGCAAGGACCAAAACACGACAGGAAGGGCAAAGGCAGAGCCATTCTCACAGAAACCGGTCACATCACCCCCATCACTGCAGCCGCAGACTCTGACGGCGACGTAGACGTGGAAGAAGCCTCCCACCGCCTACCATTACACCCACAATCATCAACACAGCATGAAGACGCATATACAGACCCCCCATATGACGAATGCTACTGCGGGCAAGATGTATCAGCGACACCAGGCGCATCCGGCATCATCGCCTGTGCCAATATCGTAAGTTTCCCTCTTCTTCTCATCCACCCTTTTTTTTTCCACGATTAGCAAAGCTGATACACAGCCAGGACTGCATACGTCGCCACTTCCACGTCTCCTGCGTCGAAAAACACACCAAACCACAACTACCACCACTACCGCCGTATTTGCCCTCGTTGAACGGACCCCGCAGCAAGCCAAGAACCTGGACTTGCAACGAGTGTAAAGTATCTTCCAGCACGTCGACTTAGTTGCTCGTCATCTAGTCAATCGTTTGTACCGTCGGAGTGTGCGAGGGTATTAGGAGGTAGCGAATTGAATTTCAATTGATTGATTGTTTATGTTGGGCGTTTTGATAAAAGCTAGCGATGAACGTTGATGTAGTGTAGCGGTTCTTTATTGATATCCATTCACCTCCTAGTGGAGGGGGGGGGCAAAATTATCTTTATTTTCTCTTCTTACGAGGGAGAGGAAAACGCGAGCAATTGTTTCGATTCGTTTTAGTAGTTTATCTCTCCAAGGCAAGCGTTTGGAGGATTTCTCCGCTTGCGCGTACATGTATGAATGATACATTTTTCTTTCTTTCTTTCTTGCTTTGGAAAACTCCATCTTCTCGACCTTTTGCCCATTTTTTTGTTCTTTACAACTATCAAATATAAGTTTTTTTTCCCTCCCCTCCCCTCCCCTCCCCTAGAGTAGGAACAGGGAGAGGGAGGGATTAAGCTTAGAAGACAGACAACGATGAGTTAATAGAAAGAGTATAACCCACCCTTCTCTTCTCTCTTACAGCAGAAGAAGAAGAAGAAGAAGAAAAAATACATCTACTCTGTCTTTCTACCTCAGCTCGTTGTTATTTTATCGAGGTAATTACAACCAACTATATCGTACTATAGTACCCAAGTCGCTCCTACTATATCAATTTTTTATTCTCTCTTTCTCCTTCTTTTCTCTCTCTCGGCAGTTCTACAAACTATTCCATCTCTCTTGCTCTATTCCTTAGTAGTGTCAACTTTACAAATTGAAGCGGATAGAGCGGAGCGGTAATAATAACAGTAATCTTCATTATTTTCCCTTTTTTCATTTCCTCCTCTCTGCTATTTTCCCATCATCACCTCTCATCACCAACAACCTCCGCCCCCCCCAGAAAGAAATACACATGATTGAACGATAATAAATAATTACTTGCATTAAAAAGAGAGAGAGAGAGATAGAGAAAGAAAGACAAAGAGGGTCTTGACTTAAATGTCCCCTCCTCCACCCGCCATTATCATCTAAAAAGAAGCTAAGTAGAGAAGGAGAAAAAGATGATAATAATAACAATAGTAATGTATTGCAAGGAAGAGGAAGAAGAAGAAAATTTTCCCTATTTCCCCAACCAAAGTAAAGCAAGCAAGCAAGCAAGGATGATGAAATAACCATCATCTCCCAAAAATCATACACGGGATCCACCACGGCTACCACCACCACCACCACCAGCAACATGACCATGTACATTATCCATCTTCTGGTCGCCACCAGAACCGTTTGTAGGAGGCGTGGCTAGCTGCATGGGACTACCATAGCCATCGAGTTGCTGAAACGACATTGCCTTTGACGCTGTCGAGCCGTCGTACATGGGCGTCAGACTAGCTTCTTCGGTATCGGTTGTCTCTGGGGGAGGCGGCGGGGGCGGAGGTGCAGAAGGGAGGGTTTCCAAACATGTTCTAGTGCGCTTTGGCGAGGTTGAATGTGCATGTGCGTGTGCTGTTGCTACTGTCGCTTCTTTTGCGTCTTCTTCATTTTCTTCTTCGCGCTTGCGCTTGAGGTCGTATGGAGAGTCTGTGGGGGACGTGTTGTTGTTGTTGTTGGTTGGTTTTTGGGAGGACGAGTCGGTGTCTTTGAGTGGAGGGTATTGCGGGGTACTTGGGGTTGCTTCCTTTGAATTCGCTCTCGAAGTGCTGCTTCGGACGGATTTTGCTCTTCTTCGCTCTTCCGCGGTTCGGACGGCTTTGCTCATGTATTCGTGCACGCAGTTTTTAATTCGCTTTTCGTGGTTGGGCGGGATCTTGGCGGTTGGGTCCTTGACCGGCCCGCGTTTGTAGTCACCGCGCACTACCTTCTTTGCTACCTACAAGGCGAGTGAGTTGGTTGAATAGATGACAGAACGGAGTTTACACACCTCTTTACAAAGGCTCTTGTACTCCTCCCTTTCGAGCTTCTTTTGGTAAAGTTTTGCGGCAGACATGATGTAGGGATGGATCTGTTGGGGGTCAACCATGTTCCACGCAGTATTGGCAAGTACTCACTGTCGCCTCATACACCTTTTCCTGTTTTTCAATCGTCAAGGTTCGCCACTTGTCCCTGTCAGAAGACTTCTCCTTTTGCTCGTCCGCAACTGGCTGGGGTGTGGTCGACGCCGAAGGCCCGGATACAGTTGGATTGGAGGTGATGTTCGATATGATATCTTGCAACAACTGGGTATTGTCCCTGGCTTTGTTTGGCGGAGGTGGTGGAGCATTAGCAGGTTGGGTCGGACGTTGCCACTGAGTGGTGCCAGCAGAGTTGTAAAAATACGTAGAGCCATTTTCTGCTGATGCCTGAAACCAACCAGCAGGTAGAGTGTTGAATGGTCGCGGTCGCATGACGGGTCGTGGAGGAACAAAGAAGCCAGCTGGGCCACGGGGTGCGTTTAATACGCGGGGACCTGACGGTGCGCTTGCTGCTGATGGTCCTTTGGGTGCAATCGTAGACGGAGACTTTGACCTAGACCTAGATCGCTCCCGCCCTCTCTCACGACGCTCGAAATGATTCTCTGTGCGGGATGGAGTGCCAGCATTCGGGTCCCTCTTCATACGGGGGATCCTGTATGCCACCTCCAGCTTACTCCATTCCTTTAGCAACTTTTCTGCCGACTCTCGTACGCGCTCGTCTCCGTAGTGCTTCAAATCCTCCACCGCCTCTTCGATCTTGGAATCCTGAATCTTGTTTCGCGTAATGCGCGGCAGTCTGTGAAGGATGTCAAGGACTTGTAGAACGACGTTGGTGTCCTCTTTCCAAGTGGTCAATGTTGTCTTCAAGATGTTGTAACCGTGAAACTGAACAATGCGGTGGCCGACCCGTTCATTGTTCGTTTGCATACGGCTGAGCAGTTTGACAGCAATCCACTTTTCAGTGCAGTTACGCAGAGCAGGCATGACCTTCTTGACACCATCTTCCTCGAGCTCTCGTGGCTGCAGGTCGTTGACATATTCCTCATCGTCCTCGCTGGCCTTCTTCTTGCGGGGTTTCTTGGCAACGGCATTATCCCAGCCGGCACCATCGTCAATACCGAGCGCCTCAATGGTGGCCCCAGAGAGTTTGGTCGCATTGTCAGACTGCGTCTTTCCGCCGATGAAGCCACTGCAGTTGGGCTCGCCGCAGTAGCAGGGCTGCGGATCAGCGCCGTAGCGGTCCACGTTGTAGTTGAAGACGAGCTCCTCGCCTGCCCTAACATTGCGCTCGACAAAGATGCCCATGCGCAGCTTGTCGCCAACCACCCATTTGTCGACGAAGCAATTTGGATTACACGAGTGATTGCAGAAACGACCTAGATTGCCCTTTTTGGTGGCATCTACAAACTCGCCCTTGGTGAGGGACATGAAGTAGAAGTGCTTGATCCCTTCCTCGTCGTATTGGCCCATGCGGCGACGGAAGGTGCGCTCATCGATGACCTCGCCAATGTACTCGAAGACAAAGTCACCGGGCACCATGTTCTTGTTGGCACGCAGACCAAAGCCCTTCTTCTCAGTCTTGATGACGGTGACATCGGCATACTGCTTGCGTTGGAAGCGCTGGTTCTGGCATGTCCGGCCGCAGCTGCAGTCACCCACACACTCCATTTTAGTCGCACGGTTGATGCAGTCCGAGTCTTCGCCGCAGGCATTGTTGGTCTTTGTGGCCGGGTCATATTCCTCTTGGCAGTCGCATTCGAGGGCAGGGTCCGTCGTTCCAATCGTCTTGTTCGCGTACGTGCATTCTGGGAGGACTACAAATGTCTCTTTGGCGGCTTGGGTAGAGTCGGGGAGGTCGAGGTACAGCGGCGGCGAGCGTGTGACGACCTTTTGGGAGGCGGTGCGCGAGAGCTTGGGTGGCTTGCCGGGCTCCATCTTCAGCGTGATATCTCCTGCCAACGTCTCTTCATGGGCGCTGCCGGGCGATGGGGCTTCCAAGTCGTGCTTGACGCGGGGCGACTGGGATTTAGAGCGCGACTTGAGCCTGGGCGGTATGGCGAGGGAGGCGGGCATGCGGTCAACAAGGCCTTCGTCCTCGACCTTTACCTCACTTGTGCTGCCGCCGCCGCCGCCCTCGCCTGCTCCTTCCGAGTGGCCGGCTTCCAACTTCATCTCGCGTAGCTCGGGCTCGAGCCGGGCAGTGTGCTGATCTGACTCGCTATCCGACATACTGTGGACAGTCGTGGGGTTGGTGGAGGTGCTGGGAGAAGATGCGGAGGATCGCGACAATTTCAAGCAGAGTGCGCTAACGCTCAATTCTTACAATCACACATACAAGACCGGCAGCCTATTCACCTCATAGTCGATGCGACGCGCACATACACACACGCACACACGGCAGAAGATACACCAGGGCCTGGCTGCAGACTGACGTGACAGAGCAGGCAGGTGTGTAGGAGCAGGTCGTCGCAATGACTGGGGGGCAATCTTTGCTTCCCGTGGACGCGGCGACACAAGACGGCCCAGATGCTGCTATATGCGCTCGACGCGTTCTATATGCGCAGAGCGACACGGTTTTTATGGAGGTGTATATTGTATATGTGCTGTCGACATGAAGATGGGGTGGGTAGGAGCCGTCGGCGCAAGTAGATGGTTTGGTGGATTCGGTCTCTCTCTCTCTCTCTCTCTCTCGCTCGCTCTCGCTCTCGCTGTCCTAGCTCGGCGGCGTGGTGGGCAGTCCTGTTTGTCGTCGTTTACGCGATCATGAGCAAGCGGCCCTGGATGATAGGCGAAGTGTTTGGATGGTGCGGTATCGCGAGGCGATGTGCTGCTGGTGGTCTTGAGATGCGAATGAAAAGTAGATTTAGCCACCTGGGCCAGCCTCGGCCGCCTCGATGCAGGGCCCCTCCGGCCCACCGCGTTCACTTGGGTGCACGCAAACCATGTCCACGCAGTGGGAGAAACTTGGAACAAGGAATGCGCGTGTATACCATTTTCTATTTTCCATCGAGCTGCGCTACTACAGGGAACATGAATCCAGGCCGTCGTGGTAGTAGCAAACGCTTGGCGGCTCGTGGGCAATCTAGGGAGTTTGGTCAGAAGGCGGAGATGACATAGGCAGAAGCTGGGTCTGTCTGGGGGTGGTTTGCCCACTCACAAGCCCAACCAGTGCTTTGTCGGATGAACGTCACATCAGGTACCACTGGAGCATCATTGGGCACCAGGCCGTTAATATTGTACAAGATCTCGCTAGGCAACGGTGCTAGTCCATGGCAAGCGCATGGGTGCGACGGCGATAACAGATAGATTAATGTGAGGAATGGGTAGTGATGCGCCGCAGCAGAATGCACCTCCACGGCTGACACTGGTCCGACACGTGAACGTCACCCGAGACCAAGTTGAATGTTTGACTACACAACAAACTCGTCTACCAAGGAAAGCAAAGAAGAAAAAAAAACGACGTGTATGCAACACGTTTCTGCCGTACGGCATAGTAATGCAAGCACACAGTATACCGCTAGTGGGCGTACAAGGCAGCCTCAGCCTCTTTTTTTTTGCGCTGTGAGGGAGGGGGAGATGAAGAACGATGCGTGTGTGCATGTGACCGGGGGGCTGAGTAAGATGGCTGTAGGCAGTAGGGCCGACGGCCTCATTGGAACCGTCATCAAACATGCCGAAATGTGCTCGAACGTCAGGACGGTGACCAAGCTACGACGACACTCATTTCTTTTGAAAGATGAGGCCCCACCGAAGCTAGCGTGAAGCCAATCTTCCAAAAGGAAGCCTCTTGTTTGTACATGACGATGGTGCCGATGCTCGGAATGCCATTTTCCGTCGGTGTTGGCTGGGGACATTGCAGTGCTGTGTCCAGCCGCGCAGGTGCGTATGTACGAGGTAGCCCGGGCCGCATGGAGCGTGCTGCATGTAGTTGGAACGGTACCTGAGCTGGCTGGCTGGTTGGTTGGCAGGCTGGTTGGCAGGCTGGTATGGGGTCGTCAAGTACGGCCAGCGGCCTTGTGCTGCAACTCGTTTACAAAGTCCCGAACGAGTGAGTGGATTACAGATACCGCATGTAGACAGATGGTCGGATACGGAGGTAGAGAGAGCGGTGCGGAGCGTGCACGGCGGAGCTTCCAGCCATCTTGGCAATAATCGTCTGACTGGCCAGCTTAAGCGAGAAAAAAAAAGAGGCCACCCCCACTTGTATGGAACTACAGTAGTGCAAACTTTGACCAAACCGCTACCTAACCTACGCCCATGATGCCGGCACGACAGCAACCTTGGCTGCCCCGGCTCGCAATTGCCTCTCTCCGATCCATTTAATTCTGTCAAAGCACCGCAGAAGCACCAATAGTCACACGCACGGAGGCAAACACTTTTGCAAATAAAATAAAACAAACCCGCCCGTCCAAATCCTTGAGCGCTATGCCGAATCGCGGGCCGCTCCCGATGGATGGTTGACTGACTGGACTGACTGTCCGACTGGACTGACTTGTCTGGCTGTGCTGGCTCCGCATGGAACTGCCTGCAGTCTCAAGGGGGACCTGCCGACGACTGCAACGTGTCTATGCATGAGGGCCGTCTGGTCGCGGGTCAGGTATAAGAAGAAAACGTCGAGCTACGCAGCTGCGACGTTTGTGCTTCTCGATACCCATTTCGCGAGCGCCTGTCTGGGGGCCGACCACAGATCGCACCGTTGGAGGCAGGGATTACAAACGCCGTCTTCCGTTGCCCCATCAGGCGCGATGCGCTTCTCCCTGCCCCCCCAATGCCATGGATGATCCGCGCTCAACCGCGGTTACAGACTCGCGCAACGCAGCCATTGTTGCAGTCATGCTTGGCCATAGCCCGCTCAACCTCGTCGCGCCTGCATTCGCTCAAAACGTCGCGCCCACACCACGGTCCCGCCCAGTCCTCGGACAGCAAAACGCCGAAGCCCCAACATTGGGGGAGAGAGGGAGTGAGCAAAGAGGAGGGCACGCCTGTTTCGTGCAAGGGAAAGGCCCGTTGGTCTCAGCCTAAACCCTCCCCGGCTGGTGAGACACGGCTTGGCCCCGGCCGTTAGGCGATTGGCTCTCGAGTTTGCGCAATCCTCTTCAAACATCCGCTGAGGCTTTCGAGATGGGGTAAAGCGCCGCCAGGTCGCTGTTACATACGTAGGCTTTTGTTATCGATTTGCGACGAGCACTGATGTAGACAATTACCGTGCGGGCCTAGGGAGCTGCATTCTTGGAGTGGGGACTAGTCCCTTCTCATTCGTCTTCGATCGAATCCGCTAATGTATAACATACCGGGTGGCTCTCCCCCAGTAATCTCTGACGGGAAAGCTGTTTCTCCTAATCACCTCAACCCAGCCTCATGTGGTCCCTTTGACACAATCTTCTTGCCTGCTGGCATGAAATCGACCGCCAGAGCCCCCCCGCAGGTTTCTTTCATGTTCTAGTGCTCTTCTTCTACCGCTCGTTACTGTTTCGTTTCAGCACTCTCGTTTGTTCAGTTAGTAAACGCAACCATACAACCGCGCGGCAGGGCGCGTTGCCTTCGCGCCGGACCAACTTACTTTACGGCCTCTGTCCTTTGATGCTCGATTCGTGCTTTGCTTACAAGAGACGACCCCTCTGCAGGAACTACTTCATACTCCTCTCTGCCCACGCGCCTTTTGCTCATGTCGAATCACGCCATGGACCCCTCAAACCCGCGCGAACAACCATGGGCAGAGCACGAAAAGGTACACCCCAACACTCCAACTTGGTCTTAGCGTCCTTGCCATTGTCACTAACTTTGCCATTGTAGGTCTATCTACTTGCTGAAATACTAAAAGCGCATCCAATATCATCTCATGTTCTCTACGGCATTATACGCGAAGCCAACATCCAGCCACGCTGGAACGATATGGCGTTGCCTCCTGGTATGTTTACATTTACACCACCACCACCACCCTTGCCCTACTCACCACACATCATGTCCTTCTCTCATTGTTATTTTTTCTTCTTCTTCTTCTCTGGCGCAAAATCATATTCAAACGGAACTACATGCTAATCAGACTTTTGCTTTCTAGGCAGATCCGTTCGCTCTAGTCAAATGGCATTCGACAATATCGCAATGGCAGCATCGGCCGCACCTGGGCAAGATTATAGGCGCCCACAACTACCAGTCCCCATGATGTATCCTACTCCCGATATCAACAAGAAGCGGCCACATCAGCAAGAAGGAGGATCAGCGTCTGCACCAATAGGCCGCCTGCTACAACCCCGCCCTCCGCATTCCTACCCGGGAGAGTTCATGCCTGCTGGTCCTGCGTATATGCCCATTACCAATCCACCTGGTGAGCCAGCCAACAAGAAGAAGCGCGGAAGACCGACAAAGGCCGAGGCACAACAAAGGGCACGGGAGGCTGAAGCAAGGGGCGAGCCATATCCACCTCTTAGAAGGGGGCGGCAGTCCATCACAGGACCAATTGGTATATCGCCGCTCAGCTCAGATCCGCGAACGGCCGAACGATCAACTCCGCCGCCAGCGCCAGCTCAATTGGCTCCTGCCATGACTCCACAGCACCAAACCGGCGTGGAGCAGGGATCGGAATCTTCTTCAGGAAAGAGAAGGCGCACAAGACCACAGCCATTAGAGTTGGAAAAACACAGCGCACCAGCCGAATTGGGATCGCCTCTCCCATATGGACCGGGCGACTATCGTCCTACCCAAGGATATACCTACACTCCCATCTCGGCGCCACTGCCGTCTTCTACTGGATCCCGAGACAGAGATACGCGCATGGAAGGCGTCGAAGAAACTCAACCACGAACCACGACACCTCACTCTTTTAAAGATACGGTCGGCATATGACAGCGTTTCTTTCGTCACAAAAGTAACATACGGCGGTAATTCTGATTTGAACGCGTTCCGTCAACGACATTTACTTACGCCACTAACGATGACCTTATGGCCATAAAACACCACAGGGGGGGTATGCTCTTTGCCATTTACACTCGCCGCTACCCTTGATGAGCATCAGTCGCACGCAACGCATCATCTACCATGTTCATGTCAATGCGGCTCTGGAAACTGTTTCCTTTTTTTCCTCGGCCGCAATCACCATCATCTCCTTTCAAGTTCATCTTCTTCGTCAGGATCTGTTTGTTTTCGTTTCTCACAATGAACCTGCATGTCGGCAACATTTTGACCATGATAAAGTCAAATATTCGACGAGCGAGCCAGCCGTTAAACTTAATGTCTTACTTTGGCTATCATTACGACTTAAGAAAATCTCCTTTTTTTTGCTTTTCCTTTTGCGGCAACAAGAGCAGGCGTTTTCTTCCTTCGCCTCATCCCCAGCCACCCATTCTTTTTCACCCTGTAAACCTGTACAATAGACGACGAGATCCCCAGACCCCGTCCCGTTCCGAATTACGGCCTCTTTTGTCTGATCTGTCTGTTTGTTTTTCTCCCTTTTTCGGCTGACCAAGAGCGAGCGAGCGAGCGAGAGAGGGGAAAGAGGAAAAAAGCACGCATTAGCAACAAAACAGATACAATAGTACAAGTGCCGTCACGGCCAATCAGTCCGCCTCATTCCCATCCAGTCATGACCATCCTTCGCCTACCAACTTGTATATGTGGGTGGTGTGGGTGTCATACTCTACCGTATTACCCCCCCCCCCCCTCCTTTCTGCACGTCAACATATATTCTTCACGGTGTCTCTCCTCATCCACTCGATTCCTCACGAACAGGGATCAGGCCTTTTGCACATGCTGCAGGATGACGGAAAACAAAAAGGCTACAGAAAAGGGTGCAGGTGGTTGGGGCAAACATTTGGCGTCGCGCGCTCGAATCGGGCCGGGACAACAGCAACATACTAACGGTGCTTTGCGTCAGCGCGGGCGCGAGCGCGCGACTCGAACACTAGAACCCACACCCCCCGCGGCGGGCGACACAAGCAACGGGTTCTTTGTTTCACCTAAGAATAAAAATACCTGCTACCCATCATATGCTTGTAAGAAAGGGAAGAATTTAACCGTATTTGTACGACTCTAATTCTTCTTTTTCTTTCTTATTATTGCATGGTTCCCGCTTTTAGTTTACTGATTTCCTGATTTACGTTGATCGGTTAGGGGACGGATGATCACGTCCTGTCATATTTCTTTTTCCTTGTCTTTGGCTCGATTTCATGCTGGTCTAAATGGATTGAGACAGAGACAGAGACAGAGAGAGGGAGGGTGTTGGGTGTGGGGTTGGGGTTGGAGGGGGGAGCAAAGGAGGGGTTGATGAATATGCAGGTAAGCGCCCTTGGGGGAATATAGTCATGCTTTTGCATTCGGTGACTACCTGCTGGCTGCTGGCTGCTAAGGATGGCTGCTGAAGATGGCTAGGTACATGACAAAAGGCGCCGTGGCGAAATCTTTTTAATCGCCGCCGTTCTTTGCGGGCTTTTTTTATCATTAAAGTTTTGGAAAGCGGGGTGGAAAGGTTAACCCTAGTGGTTCACATGTCTGTCTGTCGTCGCATGTCCATTGTCGCGGCTATTTGCTCATATGGTCCCTCCCCCCTATGGATTATACCGGAACTGCGCAAGTATTTCCAAAGTAACTAGTTACACATAACCAAGACTAATTAATTTTAATCCCAGTAACCTAGTACCCCAGTACCCCAGTACCAGTAACAACGAAAGTTCCCGCAAAACCATTTTCATAGAAGCCGAAGAAAAGAAGATTAAAACAAAGTACACTAATCCACTAGTTCCTCTGTTTTTTTTCCTCCTTCTCCTCCTCTCTCTCTCTCTCTTCTTCTCTATTCGACTTGGCTGGAGGCTAAAAAAACATCCATTGGCTTACCTTTCTTTACTCGCTTCTTTGCCCCTCCCCCCTCGCCCTTGGGTTGATTCGTCCAACAGTTCTAGTCGCGCATTGCTGCAGAACCGCTGCGAAATGACTCGCGCACCCTCCTAGGTTTACTCGTTGCAGTACAACTGTTGGCGTTTGTTTTTCTTTTTCCTTGTCAGCTGAAGTCGCTATTTGCTCCTTGGTGAACTCGTGATTGCTACTTAATTTACTAGACTGGGACTACGACTGTGACTAGTTACTGGTACTAGTACTAGACTTGGGCAGCCGGACGAACTCTCGCTAGTTATGAGCAGAAGAAAAAAGTGGTTTGGAGGATGCGTGACGCGGATTTTCTTCGTGTGTTTTTTTCTTGTTTTTTCTCTCTTCTTCTATTTTACCTCGGTAGGTAGGTAGCTAGCGCATGGGTTGTGCTGGATTTGCTTTTTCTCTTCGTTTCTGTCCTAACGTGCTGGTTTGATCTAGATCGCGTGGCGCGATGAGGGAGGGTTTTGCTTTTTCCCTTCTTCTTCTTCTTCTTCTTCTTCTCCCTCTTCTCTTCTCAACGCAAATGGCGATTTAGCGTCGGGAAATGACGCAAGGTGAATTTATTGACGGCGGGTCATGATTGATTGATTGGGTGCGATAAAGTCTATTTTTGCAACGTTTGTTTGCAAGACAGTGCGGATCAAAGGCGTGTACAAGGTGATGATTTAGAGTTGCTTTTTTTCTCTCTAAACTGTTCGGTTCGGTTCGGTTCTCATCGTTCTTCGCACGTACGCACGCACGCACACATTAAACTGTCGCCTCTCTTTTTTTTTCTGCCGCGTGATAACGTTTGCGGAGGATGGCTGGGTGGGTGTGCGATCGAAGCTATTGTTGTCGTTTTGTGGGCGTCTAAAGCGTGTTTGCCGATGCCGATGCCGATGCCGATGTCTTGGGTTGAGCTTATTTGATGGCCTTGTAGATCTTTTTCTTGGAAAACGGGTTGGTGCGGTGGAGGTGGGGGTGCGACTTGGTGTAAGTGCGTTGGATAGGCGTAATATCTTTACTTGATTTTGTAAGGCTATATGGGGGTATCATGAATTCAAAAAGGTCTAAACAGGTAGCAAGCCTCTCCTGGCCAACACAAAACTGTTGGTAAATTTTGCTTGAAGGGATAATTTGTGTGGTTAGGTGAATGTGTCGGTATGTCGAGGCGCAGATAATGGAAATTAGTATAGGCCTGTGATCCTAACATGTGTTTAGGATTATGAGCAGTTTGGGGAGTTGGTATGTCATTGTTTGAAAGTGCACTTCAGGCCGCTCGGACTGGAGAAAGTATAGAAGATACAGGTGCATTGTAAGGATTTATTAATTTTTTACATCTATTTTTCGCCTAAAGGGCGATGTTGGGAAATTTACGGTTGTCGATTGAATTGAGAGTAGACAAGTCAGGTAGCTTCTACTGCGAGAAAATGGAGTGGGAGAGGGGAAGAGGAGGCATGTAATAGAGATGAAGATTATATCATTCAACATCCAAACATTGACGTGTTGAATGAGTAACCGATACTTTCATTACTACTCGTATCTCTACCAGCCAGACAAGCTCCAACGCCCACTCCTCCAATACACCCCTCTTCTTTTCTTTTCTAAACTATCACTTGTTTCAAACGTGAGAAGATTGGGTTACCTTGAAATGTTTGTTCCGTCCCATGCTGGCCTGTGTTTCACCTCCCATGTATTGACTGCATATCCCAAACTTGGATTATCTAATATTTGGTTTGTGAAGACCCAATTCCAAATCACTGCTCCATGGGGCACCTCGGAGGTCTATCCACCAATAAAAACTATCAAATCCACAGTATGCTCAGTCTAATTTCACGAATATAGTCCCTGCATCTCTGACTACGCCCCAGTTACACATTTCATACCCGACCCTGCTTTAGAGCTGTTCCAGACTGAGACCCTTATTACCCTTCTGTCCTCTAATCTTTTCTTACCCCTCTCCAAATTACATGAAACAAGTGGGGAAACCAATAACAGGACCTCAATAAGTCTCCAACAGACTCACAGTCCCTGCATACCTCCAGTGCCTGACCTTAGGTTATAAATATTCCGGAACCAAGCCCCCACCCACCTTCCCAAGGTTCCTAGTATTACTGGTGACAAGCAAGGAGACCCCAGTCCCTCTCAATTCCCGCCATGTTTTTCAGGGTTCCATAAATCAAATCTGACAAGCAGGGAAATATTGGAACCATGGACAGACTACCCAGATACATAAGCACCCCGTACCACTACCGATCTAATGCAAGGTCCCTGTGTACTGCCTTTATATTTCTATTTGCAACCACGTGGAAATCTTGGTAAGTGAGATGTGTTCCTACTCACCTTGGACCCTTTATTTCACAACCTTGGCGAACAATCTTTCAACCCCCCCACCCCCTCTCTCTCTTCCCACCGCAAACCAAACCACCCTCTCCTCAGAAATCGTCAACGCAAACCCCCTCTACTTCATTCTATCTCCCACACGCCGTACGCGCTTCAGTCTACACAAAAACAAGAACACTACAACAAGAGTTTCGTAAAACTTCAGTTCCACTTACTACACATAACCCTCATTTATCGTTCACCCAAACACCGCGACGATGTACCAAACACCTATCACCCAACTTAGACACCCCCTCCTCCTCTTCACAGCTGAGATCAACAAAAAATAAATCCAGCTTAGGTACCCTACTCACCAAAAAAGAAAGGTCGAGAGCCAAGCCCACCGTTGGCCAAGACTCACTCTTGCCGAACATGTGGGCCAGGGGTGCAGCGGAGATTTTAAGGAAAATAAAACGCTCATCACACGATTGAGGGTGTTTCCGTCCCGCAGGTACGAGAAAGGGTTTAGTGCTGGTGCGGGCACTGGGTGGAGATTGAAGGTTCATTGGATGATATATGTTTTAGCTTTGATATAGGACTGCCATGGCGGATAGTATGTGTGGGTGGGTGGGGGGAGATTCGTCAAGGATAGGTGATATGTGGGGTTATATAGGACTAGGTTGGGCACGTACACACGTACGGGATTGGATGGGTGTCGATTAATTTGGTTTTGTGTGTGTGTATGTGTGGACATTCGCAATGTGAGTGAAATGAATGGATGAATGGAAAAGACCAAAGGAAGGAAGGGCAAGGCAAAAGTCGGCGCGTTGAAAATAAAGTCAAACAGAAAAGGTGAGTAGAATTATCAACATATTTTATTCTACTGCCTTTCAAGAATTTAAAATCTCAAGCAACATGCATACTCATCTCAATCCCTCAACAAAGTCGGATACTTCTCCACGCCCGGCTCATCAAACGTCTCAATCAATGCCGCAACAGCAGGGTGCATGCCCGCCTCCACCACCGTCTTGGTCCACTCTTCCATGGGCAAAACATCATACCTCCTCCCCACCTTCTTCAACCCCACATCCGCCATCGACGCCATCGGAATGATAACATCACCGACGTTGTTCACGTACGTGATTCCCTCTTTGCCACCTCGCGGCAACTCCCGCACCACATCGCTACAGCACGTCTCCACGCTCACAAGGTCAAACGCGCCGGCGTTGTAATCGACCCTGGGTACCGTCTGCGTCTTGTGTGCAAAGTGTAGGAGCGAGTTGACCCAATCGAAGCCTGCGCGTTCGACGGTTGCGTCATCACCCGATCGGATGATTGTGGATGGCCGCTGGACCACAATGGGAAGACGGTAGTGTTCGTGCAACCGCTCGAGCATCTTCTCACACACCCATTTTCCACACATGTATCCATGGGACCCATCCGCTGGTGGCGTTTTGCCCGTCTGGGTGCAGGAAACTGGGGGGAAAGCTTCGCGTTCGGCGAAGAGCGCCACGCCAGCGGAGGAGACGTAGTGGAAGGGTATCATCCGCTGGAGACACGCTGACACTAGTTGTTTCGTAGACTCGACGTTTGCGCGTTTGAGCGCGGAGTAGTATTTCAGATGCGAAGTGTCGGAGCCGTTGTGGATGACTGCGTCGGATTCTGCAAAAATGGAAACCCAAGTAGAGGTGGGAAGACCGAGATATGGTGCTGTGAGGTCGCCGGCATGGTACTCGATTCGCTCGCTTGGGGGAGGGAGCTCGCCACTTGCGAGGCGCGAGGGAAGGTTGCGGACGGCGAGACAGATGATCTTTTTGATCGAAGGTTGTGCGATAAGGGCGGCGAGGAGGTGGTGACCTAAAAGGCCAGAGCAACCTGTTAAGACGATGAATTCGGGATTGGATTTCGGGCTCTGAGCTGAAGTGAGCTCGGGGAAGGTGGAGGCTGAGGGCGGTGTAGTTTCTAGATCCCAGTCGATATCTGTGAGGGTGTCGCCTAGGGACCTTAACTCTTTGCTAGAGGGCACTGTGTCTAGAGTTTCAGATTCGGGGGATGTTGGTCGCGTGCTTGCGTTTTCTACATCGCTACTAGAGGTTGACGGGGTAGTCTGCTCACTCAACTGCTGCTGCTGCTGGAAATTGGGTACCAATTCCGTGGGAACGCTCTCAGCGGCTAGGTCAACCAAGCTCGACATGCGGACATCGTTTGCCATGATCTTGAGTACGGGGATGCTAACGCGAAAGTTCTTGAGGAACCAAGAGCGTACGTCAACGGAGAGCAGAGAGTCAAAGCCCAGATCAACTCCACGCATCATCATCAAGTTCTCGTCGGTGGTGGAAACCTGCAGGATCCGACGAAGCTGCGCGCAGTACGCTTGCTTGATGACATTCGTGACGTCGGCCTGGGAGCGACACTGTAGCAGAAGCTCCTGGGTCGACGCCGAGTTTGTTGTCTCTGCCTTGCCATCACCAGTAGCAGTCTGGAGGACTTGGAAGCGCTTGAACTTGGGATCAGAGTACCAAGGCGGAATATCAATAGTATCCGGTGTGATCTGAAGTAGACCCGTAGATATCTCCGGACCACTGTCATTATCCAGATGACCAGCTTCCATGCACTCGGCAAAGATCTGATGAAAGTCCTGCTCGGACAAATGCATCATGGCTGTTTTGGCGACCGTCACATCGAGCTGTCGGTCAGACTGTGTAATGTATCCAACACCAATGATAGCCCCGATGTTGACGACAGAAGAGCGGAGACCCCGCTTGCGACGGTGGCCAGCTACCCCAATCATTCCCATGTTTGCTGCAGCGTAGTTTGCTTGTCCGACGTTGCCAATGACACAGTTTATGGAGGAGAGGAGCACGAAGAAATCGAGATCGACGTCGTGGAAGATGCGGTCCAAGTGGATGCTACCCAGGACTTTAGGTCGGATGACATCGGTGACCTGGGAGTACTCCATGTTGCGCACCAAGACATCTCGAAGGACCATGGCACCATTGAGTAGGCCAGTGATGGGCGGGAGTGTTTCAACGATTGTCTTATGGACATCCTTGATGGCAGCTTCGTCGGTCACATCACTGTAGGGTTTTAGTTAGCGAAAGGGAGTGAATGAAGCTTGAAAAAATTGACATACCAGAGCAGGATCTTGATTGTGACACCATTCCTCTCGTGATTTTGGATCCATCGCGCATCGATCTTGGGATTTCGGCTTGTCAACACAAGATATCGTACTCCCCGTTCAATCATCCAGTCACAGAGAGAGATTACTAGGGCACCGGATAGCCCGACGAGCCAATAGGTCTTGTCGGCCTTGAAGAGTTGGGTTATCTCGAATCGCGTGACGCGTACAGGAAGCGTGGTGCTCAATGTTGTCCAGTCGATAATTGCGAGGGCATCTGCGGGACGTTCTCCGCGAGCAAGTGTTTCCAGGCCGACTTGGTGTGATGGAGTCGGCGCCTTGTGTCCTTTGCTTGAGCTGACAGCGCGGCCAAGGATCTGTTGTACCATGGCCTTGGGGGCACCCGTGTCGACACCGTGAGGTAAGAAGAGAGTGCTCATATTCTCCTTTCGACAGTAGGAAGAAAGACAGGAGATGATCATTGCCTCGTTCTCAGCCTCGCTGGAAGTGGAGAAGCTGACGAAACAAGCAAGGTCAGAGGGGAGAATGGACACGATATCCGAGCACGAGGGATACAGTGGTAACTGGATCTGCGATGCGACGTCCGCAGAGACAACTGCGCCCCGCGAATCTGCCGTGAATGTAATTCCAACACCCTTGTACGCGGCATGACTAGCAATAGCCCGCATGATCGACTCGGGAGCATTGTGGATGGCCAACTTTTGACCAGAGAACAGGGGATCAATAATGGCCATGGCGACGAGCTCAGCGAGAACAAGCCCAAGGTAACTTGCTTCCGACACGCCTGCGAGATCACACAAGACGGTTGATTCCAGAGGGACGCAAAGTACAGAGGTGAGCGAGCTCGTCAAGGCGAGACGCTGGGCACCCGTCTCGTCGGAACCGAGGACGAGATACTGGTAGCCGGTTGGGCATCTTAGCGCAGATGCCACAGCATGAGTAAGGCGCAATTTGGTTGCAGTATTCTGTGGCCATGTGGGCTTTGCCGAGACTTCATATCTCGACAGCTCCCTGAATTGTGGCCCGTCTTTGGCATATTGCAACTCTACAACGCCCTTGCTCATATCCACGTCCTTGTAAATGGGTCGAGTAACCGAGTTGAGACGATTGTTAGCACCTTCAATGGTGAACAAACGCGGGACTAGCTCTCTTCCTTCGGCGTCGATGATGATTTCTGGCTCTTTGGTGTAAAGAATCTCCGGTGCATCTAGTTGAGCAGAGGTAAAACGAAGAAGATATTGCGCAACCGTCTGAGCATCTAGTTGGCTGGTATTCGCCACGTCCACGTATTGGACGTGTAGGGTTTCTTCCTCATGTACGGCGGAGCGGCCAAAACCTACTGTCATGTTGCAGTAGGGCTCGTCTTCTAGACGGCCGCTCGTGAGCCATAAGATATCTCTCTTCGTCTCAAAGAGTCGACGGAACTTGTACCATCTTTCCGACGTAATGTCTTTGAATACTGGAGCTTCCAGGTCTACAAGGCTGACAACAACAGTCTCATCGTCAAGGAAATTTTCATCAAGGTCTTCGAGAGAAGCGTATAGCAAGACTTGGTTGGCCAAAGGCGCCAGGGTACTTTGGATCTCACCAGCAAGCTTGGCGATTGTGGGAGTGACTCCGCCAATGACTACGACCTTGTTGTACACGGCGCTCGAACTCTTTACCAACGGATTGCGGGAAAATTCGATGCGCTCATCTACCGCAGTCGAGACGAAGAGGGTGATGCCGAATGCGTCGAAGAGCTGAGGTGGAGACATGGTATCAATGCCTGAGAAGCCCGTGTTCTTGAGAATGACTTCCCACTCCGACACACTCACCAAAGGCGACAACGTACGGCCTTCGTCAACACCACGCCACCAGCCCGGAAGCGTACCGAAAATGAATCCCGCACCAGCTTGCATTGCACCATCGCTGGCACCCTCGCCAAGAACCAGTAGACCGCCAGGCTTTAGCAGCTTTCGCAGATTGGCCACTGCCTCGTCGAGCTTTGCGCAGGCATGCACAACCATGAATGCGACAACGACATCGTATATGCCAGCTTCGAAGCCCTGCTCGACAGGATCAATCTCAGCGTTGCACACCTTGAACACCATGCGACCCTCATAGTCCGAGAAGGTCTCAGCCGCATTCTCAAAGAAACTAGACGAGATATCGGTGAAGGTGTAGCTTGCAAAGCCGTGGCCAACAGACTGCAAGATTGTCTTTGTAGCACTGCCAGTACCAGCTCCAATCTCCAACATGTCAAGATGTGGGTTGCGGTTCGTCAATTGCTTAAGGATGCTGGCAACCCACAGGGTCGACTGCTTAGTGCCGAAGCCATTTGAGTAATACTCGTCGAGTAGTCCAGACGTGCGGAAATGCTCCAACATGGTCGTCTCACCCTTGAACACACGTGGCATGGTGGCGCCCACAAGAAGCATGATCCTGACATCAGAGTTGTCCGAGAAGCCTTTTGAAGCAATGTCGTCAAAGACGTCTTGTTCTGTATCGTTCAGCCACTCCAAATGCGCCCATCTATGCTCTCCCGCCTTCAAAAGGCCAGTCATGTGTCGAGCATAGCGCATGTAATGACATAGTGGGCTTTCAGACCTCGCAGGATCATCTTCAGGGATCATCTCGTCGAATTTTCGCAGGTAGTAGGCAGAAATGCGACTCAGCACAAAGATGAGCTCGTGATCGCGCTCGGTGAGGGGAACGCTGGCTGCAGCGAGGGTTCCATCGGCTGCACTAGGCACCCAATGCATCTTGTAAAAGACATCGCGATCGTTACTGGCGTCGGATCCCACAGGCTTGAACTTTACTTGGTCCACTTGAATGGCTGGGTAGTCCAGACCCGGCGCGTACATGTTGACACTGCCCGAGAAGCCTTCTCCAGGCTCGGCGCGGTCCGCTGGGCTGCAAACTGAATCTACAATAGTCGTATCGCTTTCAGTATAGCTCTGAGAAGCGAGCATGGCTGGGTTGACGCGTAGTTTTGCGATACTTGTGGGTAAGTGCAATAGGCGTAACTGGTCGTCGCCGGGATAGCTGTAGGCCAGCATGACAGACTGGAAGGCGGCGTCGAGGTCGACTGGATGAACCAGTACATCACCTGCATCCGGTACCAACGTCCTCGCCTTTGTAGCAAGACAAGTTGCGTTCCCCAGCTTCCTCTCGAGCTTGGTCAGAGATTTGAAAGGTCCCGAGAAATCATATTCTAGGCCTTTCATGAAATCATACAGACGGCTAGGCTGAACTGGGATCATGTGTGGCGGTCGTTCCTGACGTGGCGGGAATAGCGCAATAGATGGCGCATCATCGACAAGGAGAACCTTGAGTTCACCATTGGCGGCAAGGGCGAGGTTGCTCGTCTCGTCTCCTAATCCGGCAGAGTAGGTAAATTTAGCGTGGACGTGAGCCCCTCTGACTTCGATGTGGGAGAGTTCAATTTGAATTTCGATCCCGGCGTCATTTTGGTCAAATGTGATGGCGTTGTGGATATGGAAGTTGGTTAGCTCGATGAGCTGGATATTCTTGCCGCCAGCAAGGGACTGCGCCGCTTCAATGGCTGTACAAACGTAAGATGCAGCGGGCAGTACGACCTGGTTTTGCACCTGATGTCCCTCCAGCCAGGTCATCTCCCTGGGTTTCAGCACATTCTTCCATCGTAGGATGTGAGGTGCACTGTCAGGGGACACATTACCGAGTAGTTGATGGAAAGGCCCTTCACGTAATCGCATGCGGCGCGACCTTCGTGATTCAGCCCAGTACACAGACTTGTGTTTCCATTGGTAGCTTGGCAAGTTGGCGAGCACGGTATAATGCTGTCGGCCACCGGACAGTGCAGCTTCACAGCTACCAAGGTCTATCGATGCGGTGTCAAGGCGCGTCCACAGGAACCCAAGGCACGTTGAAAAGGCAGTCATCGGATCTCCGCCACGAAGAAGCGTTCCATGATACGGGATGTTCTTTTGGAGAACCTGCTGTATGTTCTGCTTGGCTGGCCCCGCGAGAGCAGCATGAGGACCGACCTCTATCGCTGCTGCGTGGAGTTCACTACCCTGGACGGGTGCAACGGCTGCCTGAACAGCGTGAGAGAACAGAACAGGCTTTGTCATGTTTTGCGCCCAGTACACGTCAGCTAGTTCGTCTGTTGAAGGATTGATTGGCCTGCCCTCGTAAACACTGGATATCCAAGTGCACTGCTCGTTTCCAGGCAGTACCGTAATACCAACCTTTCGGAGAGACGCAACGTATGGATCAAAGCAAGGCAGCATGTGGCTTGAATGGTATGCTGTGTCCACTTTGAGTCGGCGGTTGAACTTCTTCTCGTCCTCCAAAACTGCAGCAAGCTCATCAATGGCATCCTCGTCACCAGAGATAGTAACACTTGAAGAAGAATTGCTAGCTGCAACACTGATACGACCTAAGAACTCTTCTTCCTCGCATAGCTCAGTGGCATCTTCTAATGAAGTGCCAGCGGCAAGCATAGCACCCTTCATGTTTCCATTTGGACTTGCTGCGAGCTTGCAATGAAGCCCTCTGTAGTAAGCAACAAGAAGGGCATCGCGTGCGCTGAGATATCCGGCCGCGTATGCAGCTGCTATCTCGCCACTAGAATGTCCGACAACAGTGTCAAAGTTCACCTTGGCCGATCGGAGGATGTCTACCAAGATGATCTGGACGGCGGTGCACAGTGGTTGTGAGATGGCTGCTTCACCTACTCGGGAGACTGATGCATCTGCGAGTAGCTCGGCTGTCAAAGACCAGTTTGGGCGATCTTCTTCTGGGAGTTCGGAGAGATAGCCCTCCAGCTTCTGCAGCGTTTTCCGTGCTAGCGCTGTCTGGGTAAACAGCTCCGCACCCATACGAGCGTATTGCGCTCCCTGACCAGTGAAGACTCCGAGGAGCCTTGAGCGCCCCCCGTTACCCGCTGTCCATGTACGTACTGCGAGGCTTTCGCCATCAGACTCAGCCAGACGGGCTGTGATGCTAAGCTTCAACTCTTCTGCACTTGTTTCAGGGAAAGCAATGCGGAATGGGAGCACAGAACGTCGCTCGCGTAATGTATATGCGAGGTCACACACGCTGATGTCGGGGTGAGCGTCCAGGTAGAGGGCGTGTGCGGCGAGGTTCGCGCGAAGAGACTCAGTTGACGCAGCTGAGAACACAAATGGCGTTGATATCGTCGCAGTGGCTTCATCGGCAGAAGAAGCTTCAGCTTCTTTCCCCGGCTCTGGCTCATAGCTTTCTACGATAGCATGGGCGTTTGCGCCTCCGAAACCAAAATTATTGATGCTGGCACGCTTGGGTGTTCGCTCTGGCACGGCGGGCCATGCAATAGTCTGAGTCGGAATCTGTACGTTGCCATAGAATTGCTCCAACTTGGGATTGACTTGTTGGAACCAAAGGTTTGGCGGTACTGTGGCGTTCTGAATAGCCTGGATTACTTTCAGGAGCGCTGCGATACCAGCTGAGCCTTCTGTATGTCCCAGGACGGTTTTGATCGATCCTGTATAAATTGGGTTGTCCGATTGCCCGGCGTTTCCAAAGAATGCGGTGCTGAGTGCTTCAGCCTCAATAGGGTCTGCAAGATTGACCACGTTAGCAAATATGATGTGGAATATACACACGAGAATGTGGCCTGAAAGAAGCAAACTTACCTCCAGCTGGTGTTCCAGTACCGTGGGCTTCGATGTACTGCGGCCTGTCCTCCACGCACTCCAGATTAAGACCAGCTTTCCTGTAAACGCTGTGAATCAAAGCTCGCTGCGCACTAGCGCTAGGCATCGTGATACCCGGTGTTGCGCCGTCTTGATTCAAACCCGTCTCCCTGATGACAGCTTCAATTCTGTCATTATCCGCGAGCGCCTGGCTGAGTGTCTTTAGGACGACGGCTGTGACACCTTCTCCGCGCGCGTAACCATTCGCATCCTTGTCCCACATGCGGCCAAGCCCATCTGGTGATAGCATCTTCAACTTGCTTTCAAGAACGTACATTTCCGGACCCAGAATGAGATTCGAGCCACATGCCACTGCTGCGTGGCTGTCCCCTGACCGAAGTGCCTGCACGGCGTGGTGGACAGCGACAAGGCTCGATGAGCAGGCCGTATCGACGGTGACAGAGGGCCCGTGCCAATCGAAGAAATACGACACGCGATTTGAGAGAATAGCGCGCGATGTCCCTGTGGCAAAATGTGTTGGTGCCTGATCCAGGTCCCGCAGCATCATGGCCTCGTAATCGCCGCACATGACGCCAGCAAAAACAGCTGTGTCGCTTCCTCGTAATCGCTCAATGCTCAGTCCTGCAGACTCTATTGCTTCGTACACAACTTCGAGGAGCAGACGCTGTTGTGGGTCCATGGCTTTGGCTTCGACGGGGTTGATGCCGAAAAATTCAGCATCAACTAGTCGCGTGTCTTCTTCTAGTAGATATGATTGCAGCACGTTCATATGGCCATGATGTGTGCCATCGGTGTGGTAAAAGCCCTGGGCGTTGAACCGACTCTTGGAAATGTCGCTGCGTACGTCTTTTGGGTTGCGGAGTAGGTCCCATAGTTTGGAAGGCGAGTTCACTCCTCCAGCAAATCGGCAACCACTACTGACAATGACGATGGGCTCGTTGGCCGGGAGTTTTGGTGCCATGTTGGAGATTTAACGTGGGTGAAAGATGTCAGGGAGATGATGATTACCCCAAATGACAAGAGCGGACAATGTTGAATAGAATTGCTCGAGGGACTGAGGTGCTAATGTTTTGACAGTTGATGTACCAAGCACTTGATATATGTCTTCAAGAGCTTGCTGATATTGAAACTGTATCAATGCAAAGGAGGTAACATGATAGGTACGACATTGTCTGAGCGTTCAATCTTACAGGCTTCTCTTTTCGGGATCATTGATCTGTTTGAGATTAGTACAGTATACCAAACACAAAGAGAGCTAGTGAGTTTCTTGGTCCCTTCTTCTCAACATTACCCACGGCGAATACCACCGATGACTTTGCCGTCTACTCGGTGATACGGAACATGTGCATTCAGCTTACGCAATACCTGAACTGAATACCGAGTGGCACTTGTGGTTACCAGACCGCGTTCCGACTTGGCTGAAAACCTATCGGATAGGCGTCTATTTCCTATTCTGGAAAGTCACAGCGAACCAGCTAATCTATAGTCGGCACCATTGTAACGCCGAGCTAGTTGACTCTGCGTCGCGGCAACGCCTCACCACTGAAATATGATGCATATTTGTGAATTGCTAGTAACACTGCTGTCGATGAATTAGTGGATAATGGGCTTTTGAGATGACATGCTGCGGGAAACTGCGGGTACATCCGAATCCGAAGTCCGCCCGGGAGGAAGTATCGGAATGGCACAAGGGAATCTAGCATGACTAATTCTTTACTAACACAGCCTTCCCCGTAGATATTGGTATCTCTGAATACTCTCTTCTAGTACTTCTTTTATTGGAAAATGCGCTGTTCATGCTCTGGTTTGATATACTAGAAACCTACTTGGTCGAACTGATCAACTCTCGAGATCGTACGCCTAAACACTTGGTTGGAGGGCCCGCATATACCCTTCACCATGGGCCTTCAATCCTTGGTAATGGGAGAAATGACAGTTCCAAACTGGCAGTCCATTGTCTTTCCTACCATCACCCTGGTAATGCCACCATAAATTTTGTTATCCTGCAATCCCTCTAATCATTCCGCTAGGCCGCCTTCTACATCTTCATCTTTCGGCCTCTCCGCAATATCCTTGTCCGTCCGCTCAAGAAATACCCTGGCCCGAAACTCTTTGCCGCATCTTCCATCCCTTATGGGTTGTACTACATAAGCGGAAAATGGCACCTCAAGATCCGCAAACTACACAACACCTACGGCCCCATTGTGCGTATTGGTCCTAACGAGCTCTCTTATGCATGCCCAGAAGCCTGGGAAGACATATACGGGCGGTACGTGCCCGCTAAACGCAAAGAGAATCCAAAGCCGAGCTGGTACTGCAGCCCAGATTCGCACGACATGGTGGGTGCCAGCCTAGGGGACCATGGTCGCATGCGCCGCGTCATGGCATCAGGTTTCACCTACAGTGCCATGTGCAAGCAAGAACCGCTGATCAAAGGTCACGTGGACATGTTCTTGTCCAAGTTGCACGGGTTGTGCGACGATGGACGGGCGACGATAAATATGCTAGAGTGGTTCACTTACTGCACTTTTGACCTGATTACCGTGTCCGTGCGTTCAATGCCCAGCTCGGATCAATGCACACCCCACTTTCACACCCACCAAACTTCAACACCACACAACTCAACCAATATG